>JARQOC010000005.1:104400556-104453842 GCA_033576535.1 Allobates femoralis | reverse complement strand
ATCTCCCTGAGAGTTTTCCCTTTTAAAATGACAGGAGGCGTTCCCATTTGGAGACATGTAATGACTGACACTTTGCTCTCCGGGATGTTACTGAAGAGTTTGTGTGTTATTGAAAATTTTTTACAGTAGAGTAGAGCAAAATTTTTGTCTTATTAAAAAACACATTATTTCCCAGAGGGCAGTCAGCCCAGCTTTTACCCCCTTTCTCCCCGCACTGTGGTAGCCAAACAAATATTAGTGATGTGAGCTCTGCTGAAGAGCTGTCCTTGATTCCCGGGAAAAATTTAAAAGTAAAGGGTTACAACTGCGATATGTTTGTAATTAGAAAATGCTGTGCTGTACTTTTTGGTTAAAATTTCACAAACAGCTCTGAAAGGTATAAAAACCCAGAAACCCCCCAATTGTTACTCTTTTTTGAAATACCCCCCCTCAAGGAATTTATCAAAGAATGTATTGCCATTTTGGGCCCCACTAGTGAAATAATTTTGGGAATTTAACCTTAAATTTTCCCAATTTCCTTTAAGAGAAAGTAGGAGAAAAATTTGACCCCCCAATTTGTTAGCCCAAATTTTTTTGAACCCTAAATAATACCCCATATGTGGTCGGAATCTACAGTTTGGTCATGAAAGGGCTATCTGTCTTGGAACACATGTTTGGCTGGAATTGCAGATGACGCATCACATTTGCAGAGCCTTTTAGGCGCCAAAACAGCAAAATTTCTATGTTGGAAATTGGGGGTGTTCTTGAGTTGCTAAGGTGCTTCACAAAAGTTTATAATAACTGGATGCTCACAGAATTTTTGTAAAGCTAGAATGTGGGAAAATAAAAATAATTTTTTTTAAATTACGGTAAAATCTTGCTTTAGCCCCAAATTTTTATTTTTACAAAGGGAAATATGAGAAAATGAACACCACAATTTGTAAAGCTAGTGGTTAGAAACCATTGATTGACTACACGGCAGTGTTTGTAGGGGACAAACACTAGTTCGTTTTTGGAGCATCGGCTTGTTAGAAAAGCTTGTGGGTGCCACTTGCAGAGCCCCCGAGGTGATAATAGAAAAAAAAAAAGGAAACCCCCAAGTGACCCCCATTTCAGAAACTACAGCGCATCTGGGGGTATAGCAAGCATCTGTATCCCTAGGTGGTTCACCAATATTTTTATCATTTGATTGCCTGAAAATTAAAAATGACATTTGCTGTAATGTTAGATTTCAGTAAGATCCTACAATTCTGTCTCATATTGTCTACAAAATCTCTATAAACAACATTGTTAAACATGTGCCAGAATGGTTTATTGTAATATCAGGATGTATATTGGTTATATAAGCCATTCTAAAATGGATTTTGAAAGTACATACCGTACATCAGTGTTAAAAGATCTGTTAAATAATGTATGCAGTTAGTATTGAGAAATCAAGAAATGTGCCTGTGATCAATGTTGGATACCTGGATCAATATGAATACCATGAAGACAGAGATCAACAGAACAGAATGACTGTTAGATTCCTTTTAATACTAATCTCCAAAAATACAAAGTGTTAAAGGCGCCCCAGGGCCCCTATATTAAAGGGGTTGTCCGGGCTTTTTGGATAATTTCTATGTGTATCCAGGCTGCAAAATGTTGACAGTTTGTAATATAAATCCTGTTGACATTTTACATTGTCACCCAGATATCACCTATTTGCCAGAGACCAACCAGGGGGCATGTTTGTGTTGGAGCCTGCATGTAAATGCAGAACTGGTCATTTACACCCAGACTTCTCCAAACACACCCCCTCCCCCAGTCTCAGTATGCCCAGCCACCCCCAGGCTCCTACAGGCCCACCCCAACCCCTAATATTACCACCCACCCCCAATGCACACAGCAGTCCCCTTGTCCACTGACACAGTGTACTGAATCCACAGCTGTGTGAAGTAGATTGTGTCACTGCAGGAGGGGACCGCTGGATGTAAAGCAATATAGTGTGTGCTCACTTAGCCCTCTTTGGCCACAATATGCAGTGGAGCCCAGGACCGCAGCTGCCGGCTCTCTGCACTGTGTGTGAAGCAGACATGTGTTCATTATCAGTCAGCTCCGCCTTCAAGCTTTTCACATAACCATAACTATAACCACACTGCTACTGCAACGGCCGTAAGGACCGGGGGTCTTGGAGAGGTCACGGTGGCTGTGGCTCAGCTCTGTGGACCTGACCATGCAGTGAAGGGGTTGTTTACATGGGAATTAGAAGTCTATTTCGTGATGCTACCTGTGGTATTCGGCCAGGGATAGCCGACACTGCTGATTTAGGCCTCTGCGGGAGATGGTGCGGCAGTCAGGGTGGTATCTGTCGCGGTGTAGTGAGAATACTGCTAAGGGAATGGCAGTTACGGGCAGGGTGATTAGGGAACACTAGTCCGGACCTGTATGTTTATTTCCAAATCTGCGGTCACAGTTAGAAGGCACACATCCAGAACGGTAAACTGCAGCAGTGTCCCGCTGGGGCCCAGGGCTCCCTCCCCTGGAGTGCACAGCAGGAACCACCGTCCCTCCCCGGCCCCTCCTCCTGGAATGACGCCTAGACCAACCATTAATCTGAGGCGTAGTCTGGACTCCACCCCCTTTTCAAGGCTCACTCCCATGCACTTCTGGAAGTGGGGTAGGAGTCGGTGCAACCAGTATGGTAGAAATAGTTGTAGCGAGGCAATTACTCACACAGAAATCCCCCAAGTTACAACATTTCTGGCCCACCAGCCAATTACTGGGTTGTGTTTCTCCAGCCAGGGAAGGCCCAATACAATGGGGGTGGGCATGTTCTCCAAGAGATGGCAGGACAGAACCTCCTGGTGGAGAGTTCCTATGCTCAGGTTCACCTTACACACCACTTGGGAGAGGACCTTCTGGCTGAGGGGAACTGATTCAACCGAGGCGATGGGAATGGGTCTCACTAAAGCACTGCTGGTGAGACCATGAGCCCGAGCAAAACGAGAATCCATCAAATTGACCCCCGATCCACTATCGACCAGAACAGGCACAGTCTCGGTTTTATCATCCACCACCGACTTGGCAGACAGTGTGAACAGAGACTTAGCGAGGAAGGAAATATAAACTCTCTGGTTGTCTCCTTCTGAACGACCCAAGGTAGGCTGCTTCTGAGACTGATTGGTCTTGGAGTGAAGTGGACAAACCTTAATAAAATGGTTTGATTTTCCACAGAATAAAAATGCTCTGCCCACTTGGCAAACAGTAGCCACAGGAGGTTTAACACAAGAACCTACTGCCCCCAACTGCATGGGCTCATCGGGTATAGTCTCCTCAGCAGGGATAGGTACAGGAGACATAGTAGGTTTTGGTCTCTCCCTCAGGCGTCTGTCAACCCATATGGCTAGGGACATTGCAGCCTCCAATGACTCAGGTGTGGCGTACTGAACCAAGGTGTCTTGCAGTCTAGCTGACAAACCCAAGCAGAACTGACTCCGGTGGGCTGGGTTGTTCTACTGGGTGTCAGTCACCCATCTTTGAAACTCCGAGCAGTACTCCTCCACTGCTCGTGTGCCCTGCTTGAGTTTACGGAGATTAGACTCAGCAAAGGTCACCCTATCAGGTTCGCCTTACACCTGAACCAGAGCAGCAAAAAACCCGTCCACCGACAGCAACGATGGTGAGTCGGCTGGGAGGGAAAAGGCCAAGGTCTGGGGGTCTCCTTTAAGGAGGGGGACTATAATCCCCACCCGCTGTTTCTCACTTCCCAATGAAGAGTGTCGGAGCCTGAAATAAAGCTTACAGGCTTCACGGAACACAAAAAATGTGTCTCTTCTCCCAGAAAACCTATCTGGAAGAGATACCTTGGGTTCTGGCATGGCCTGAGCATGAGCTGATGCCAGGTTACCCATGACTTGCTGCAGCTGTTGCACTACCTGAGTCCGCAGACCAGTTACCTCTTCAGAGATGGTCTGCATCAGGCGAGAAAATGCATCAGCTGAGGCAGTCTGAGATATAGTGTCTCAAGGGAAAAGGTATGGGCTGCTGATAATGTCACGGTGTAGTGAGAATACTGATAAGGGAATGACAGTAACGGGCAGGGTGACCAGGGAAGACTAGTCTGACCCTAGTCTAGGAAAATTGCAATGAGGAAAAAGCTGGCACCTTTATGACGGGGCATATTTCAGCCACCTAGATGCTTTCATTTTTAATGCTGTCATTTACAGAATAAAGTAAAGCTTGTACATTGGATAAAGGTGCCAGATTTTTCCACATTACAATTTTCCTGACTTGGGCGGTGGCCAGCCGCCAGCTAAGCACCTGACCTGATCTTCTGAGAAGGAGGGGTGAGCTTATTCCCATTCCCCTATCCCATTGAATCTCCTAGTCTTAGTCTAGGAACCCTGAAAGGCCCTGTTCCCGAAGGTATCTCTGATGGTGAGAAGGTACGGGCCTCCGGCCTCTCCCTAAAACTTCTCCACCAGCCCTGAGCTATTCCCCCTTCACCTCCTTCCACAGAACCGGGATACAGCAACTCCAACAGAAAGGACATCAGCTACACAGGTCAGCACAGCACAGCTTCCAGGCATAGAGTGAAACTCTATCAGCAGCACCACCTGGTGGAAGAAGAGGCTATTTAAAGGCTAGGGGGAGGAGAGTTCAGGTGAGACACACATTAACCCCTCAACCAGCAGTTGAATCTAATAGTGAATGCAGTTCTGGAGCAGAACACAAGACTCCAGAACCTTCACAACTATCAACCATGCAGCTCTTAAAGACAAACACATACACAGCAGCATCCAGCAATGTCAGCGCAGTATCAGTATCGCTGCCCACAGGTTGAGTGGAACCTCAGGGACAGGGTGACAATCTATGGTGTTGATGGTAGCGGTCGTTGGGGTGCAGGACAGAAGAGACAGGAAATAATCAGAGGACACAGGAGGGTTCAGTTTTCTTTACCTTTACTTGACAGATGGATGTGCAGTCCAGGACACTGGTTACCAGGTTGTAACGGGATCCAATCAGCCTAAAACATTTAGGGATCCACCTCGTCAGGTGGGTTTGGAGGTCTTCCTGCTGCGCTTTCCGTTTGGGTCCCTGCTGCTTGTAGCTATGCTGTGGCTCTCATCCTGCGTAGTTGTTCTTATCCCATATGGCAGACAGCATGAGTCTTTCATGGACACTGCCTTGCTGATGGCAGCTCTGGGCTCTTAATCTGCTGCGGTGCCGCCGAGTCTTTGGTCCAACCAGGAGACTTGCAGCCTCCTGCCCTCCAGATTCGGGTGCCTGGACGTACAGTACCCATGCATCCAAGGACTCTGGCATCCTCTCTAGCGCCACTCACTGGAGTGAGCTCCCTTACAGCTCCACTCTCCAGAGCTCTACTCTACATGTCCTCTCCTTTCCCTTTTCTCAGACGTTTTCTCTAGCCTTCTTCCTTGTCAGAACCAGGGCAGCTCCCCTGAACTCGGTTGCAGAGCTCCCCCTTCTTGCCCGGAGTTAGGTCTGGTGTTGGATGCTGGGTGTTACCTAGCGTGGGAACCTCCACCTGCTTCCAGGCATGACATCACCCCCCGTGAGTGAGGCAATGTCACTGCGGCAACCGGACGACTGGGGTTCCACGCTACACAGCGTCCACTGTGCTGACTGTAGCTGATGAGGTGACAATGTATCAGATTACTGCACAGTGCATAACAATGTCAGAATGTCAAGATCACTGCAAACTCTTTTTTCCTTGGCAAAAGCTTCTCTGATCTGTCATCTGGCTCCACTCATGATCTCTGTTAATAATCCCTTCTCTGCTGTCACATTGCACTGCTCCCTATCAGCTGCAATCCATGCCCACACAGGCATAAAATGCAGTTTTTAAAAGATCACAGAAAATGTGAGAAAATAAGTCATATGGCACAAAAAAGCATTAGTTTAACTCCTATGTGACCCATCATTAACAACCAGTGTTTTTTTTTTTGTTTTCTTTTTAAATGAACTGATATTTACACTTTAAGGTCTTCTGTGGATCTCTTAAAGGTATTTATGTAGAACTAGGTCTCTATCATTGGTCACTATCACTTTCCCATGTGTTGCTCCCTGTCAAGCTGGCACCCAAAGATGGAGGGAGAGGAATACCAGGCAGCACCAAATCCTCTCTCCATGTGATGCAATTGTGTTGTGCCTATCATTTAACTATTATGGAAGGTGAGCACCCCCCGATTACCCAATTCCAGCCTATTTTTTCACCTATCCTAAAAGTAGTAACTCAATATAGCATTTCTTACAAGCCATTCCTGTTTGGATGAATATTTGCCACTTCATAAGTAGTCCTAGATCATAGAATTACCTATCTTACTTTTACCTGTATCATTCCAATATGAACAGCATCAAGATGACTTTTCACTCCATAATACTTTTTAGCTTTCACGTTTTTGTCTTACTTCAGAGGAAGGTGCTTCGTTTAATCCATGTGACAGTACATATTGTGGTCCATATCCAGAATCTGAGCCAGAAGTTAAGGCAGTCGCTCAATTTATCCATAAAAGAAGAAAATTTATTAAAATTTACCTGTCGTTCCATGCCTATGCCCAAATGGTTCTCTATCCTTACTCCTACCAGTATGATGCCATTCCAAATTACAAGTGTGTGGTAAGTCATTTTATAACCACAAGCTAATGTATCCATACAAATATATAGACCTGACTGTGTTTATGGAAAAAATGTAATAAATTTCATTTGAATATTACAGATGTTCCTAATACAGTTGTGGCCAGAAGTATTGACACCCTGCAATTCTGTCAGATAATACTCAGTTTCTTCCTGAAAATGATTGCAATCACAAATTCTTTGGTATTATTATCTTCATTTAATTTGTCTTCAATGAAAAAACACAAAAAGAATTGTCCTAAAGGCAAATTGGATCTAATTCCTCACCAAACATAAAAATGGGGGTGGACAAAAGTATTGGCACTGTTAGAAAAATCATGTGATGCTTCTCTAATTTGTGTAATTAACAGCACCTGTAACTTACCTGTGGCACCTAACAGGTGTTGGCAATAACTAAATCACACTTGCAGCCAGTTGACATGGATTAAAGTTGACTCAACCTCTGTCCTGTGTCCTTGTGTGTACCACATTGAGCATGGAGAAAAGAAAGAAGACCAAAGAACAGTCTGAGGACTTTAGAAACCAAATTGTGAGGAAGCATGAGCAATCTCAAGGCTACAAGTCCATCTCCAAAGACCTGAATGTTCCTGTGTCTACCGTGCGCAGTGTCATCAAGAAGTTTAAAGCCCATGGCACTGTGGCTAACCTCCCTAGATGTGGACGGAAAAGAAAAAATTGACGAGAGATCTCAACGCAAGATTGTGCGGATGGTGGATAAAGAACCTCGACTAACATCCAAACAAGTTCAAGCTGCCCTGCAGTCCGAGGGTACAACAGTGTCAACCCGTACTATCCGTCGGCGTCTGAATGAAAAGGGACTGTATGGTAGGATACCCAGGAAGACCCCACTTCTTACCCCGAGACATAAAAAATCCAGGCTGGAGTTTGCCAAAACTTACCTGAGAAAGCCTAAAACGTTTTGGAAGAATGTTCTCTGGTCAAATGAGACAAAAGTAGAGCTTTTTGGGCAAAGGCATCAACATAGAGTTTACAGGAGAGAAAAAGAGGCATTCAAAGAAAAGAACACGGTCCCTACAGTCAAACATGGCGGAGGTTCCCTGATGTTTTGGGGTTGCTTTGCTGCCTCTGGCACTGGACTGCTTGACCGTGTGCATGGCATTATGAAGTCTGAAGACTACCAACAAATTTTGCAGCATAATGTAGGGCCTAGTGTGAGAAAGCTGGGTCTCCCTCAGAGGTCATGGGTCTTCCAGCAGGACAATGACCCAAAACACACTTCAAAAAGCACTAGAAAATGGTTTGAGAGAAAGCACTGAAGACTTCTAAGGTGGCCAGCAATGAGTCCAGACCTGAATCCCATAGAACACCTGTGGAGAGATCTAAAAATGGCAGTTTGGAGAAGGCACCCTTCAAATATCAGGGACCTGGAGCAGTTTGCCAAAGAAGAATGGTCTAAAATTGCAGCAGAGCATTGTAAGAGACTCATTAATGGTTACCGGAAGCGGTTGATCGCAGTTATTTTGGCTAAAGGTTGTGCAACCAAGTATTAGGCTGAGGGTGCCAATACTTTTGTCCGGCCCATTTTTGGAGTTTTGCGTGAAATGATCAATGTTTTGCTTTTTGCTTCATTCTCTTTTGTGTTTTTTCATTGAAGACAAATTAAATGAAGATAATAATACCAAAGAATTTGTGATTGCAATAATTTTCAGGAAGAAATGAGTATTATCTGACATAATTGCAGGGGTGTCAATACCTTTGGCCACAACTGTAAAATGTTGAAACTACACTGTAGTATAAATAACTTCATTATATCCCCTTTCCTTGTATACCTTGTCAGGAGTCAGCAGCAAATAAAGCTGTCCAAGCCATAAATTCTGCTTATGGGATACGTTACAGACATGGTCCTGCAGCCACAACTTTATGTGAGTATATGATGAGAAAACATTGCTCTGCACTCCCTATTATTATTACAGCTTTAGTACTCTATATTCCTATTGGAAAGATCTGTTACTAACTCCATAATGAGAGATTTGTAGAGCACTCCTGACAACATACGACTAATGATGAGAGAATATACTCGTTACTATTCGCTACTCGCATGGATAGTACTACGGTATTCGCGATACTCGGTACTCTGCAAGTGTTTTGGATTTTACTCGTGATATTTGAGTGAGCTGAAAAGCATGCTTGCTGACTGATTTTCAGCCAATAAACATGCTGCGATTGCTTGCCAGTCATAGTAATGTCATATTCATCTTTGATAATGGCACTACTGTGATTGGTAGGTGCAGTATAGCCAAAGAAAAAAAAGATGCTCTAACCGAATAACGATGATGTCTGAGGGGGGCTGTAAAAAGGCAGAGATGGCTGATAACATGATCAAACTGCATGGGAACAGTATGCAGTCATAATGTAGACTGTGTGCATACTGATCTGCCATACAGCTGTCTGTTCTGAGTGACAGAACCTAGTGAAGATAGATAGATAGATAGATGGATAGATAGATAGATAGATAGATAGATAGATAGATAGATAGATAGATAGATAGATAGATGAACAGGTAGATCAGGCTTACTAGACTCCTGCTGCTGCTCCCAGGTCAGCTTAGTCTCCCACTCCCGCTGAATCACTTCTGGGGCCACCTATTAAGCGACTTACATATTCACTGCATAGACCAGCAAACAGCCAACCACAGATACTCAAACTCTGTGAGCGCCTCGATGATCGACTGTATTTCCACAATCTGGACAGTGATTGTGCTTGATTTAGTAAAATGAAGTGAATCCAGGGCCGCTTGTCCATGAGAAGGTTCCTTTACGAAATCACGTTAAAAACGTCCATCCGGACGCGTTTCGGACACACTGTCCTTATTCATCGGCCGATGAATAAGAACAGTGTGTCCAAAATGCGTTCAACTGGACGTTTTAACGTGATTTAATAAAGGAACCTTCTAATGGACAAGTGGTCCTGGATTCTCTTCATTTTATTACACTAATGGTGGACATCAGCCTCCTTCCAGGAGCCCGGGAATCTAAGGGTGTCTAGAGGTGAGCAGCAATCCTCCTCCCCCTTCCTCACATGGTTGCAATTGTGCTTGGTTACCATACATATTACTGTATGGCAACCAATTGCTGTCATAGGGTGTTAAATAAATAAAAAAAATGCGTGGGGATTTGCCGTATTTTTAAGTCTAGCCCAGTGAAAGCAGACAGCTGCAAGCTGCCACCCTAAGCTGAGAAAAAATTACCTTGGCTGGTGAAAAAGTGTCTGGGCTCTGCCCTATTTTTAATTGCCAGCCAAGGTAAAACTAGGCAGCTGAGGGCTGGTATTCTCAGCGGGTGAGAGCTTGTTTTAGGGCCTCCCCATGCTAAAGAATAGCAGCCCGCAGCCACCTGTGAAAATGGCGCATTCATTGTAGCACCATTTCCAGGTACTTTACCAGACTCTTCCAGTGGCTCTAGTGGCAGTGGCACGCAGGCGCAGGATAATAAGGGATTAACACGAGCTTTGTATTGCCAGCTGTTATTAAGCCCTGAGATTCTTAATTTCAGGCCAAGTTAGACCCAGCCATTAAGAATCTCAAATAAATAGTAAAAAAGACACAACACAGTGAAAAATTATTTTACTCAATAAAAAACACAGAGACACGTAGAGACTCCATCTTTATTACTGCCTCCCCACCCTCGTACACCTCCACCATCCTCATCTTCTCTCTTCCTGGAAAAACTCAGATGTTCCCCTTGTATTCATAGCAAGTTCTGTGAATATTCACAGAACAGCTGATTGAAACAGCTCAGTGCAATGAGCAGGGTCATCTTCACTGTCAGGACCTGTAGAAGCAACACCAAGCGCGAAACAGCTGTTGTCATCCTTGCGTCTCTGCTCCCCTCCCCTGTGTGTGTTCACCCAAATATGAAATAACCTGAAGATAAAAACACAAATGGTGAGTGCCATCTGATTTCTAACATTGTGACTATCTGTTTATGCTTGATCTGGAAGATGGAGCACCACCAGAGCGTTTTTCATATTGCCAGCCATGCATGGTTTGTAGGATCAACACAGGAAATGCCTAGTTGTCAGTAGTGCCTGGCAGTGGCGTAACTTCAGGCCTCGGGGCCCCGATGCAAAAGCTCCAACGGGGCCCCCAATTATTGCAAATCTTCAGTAGTATTAGTCTTTTTCTATGGGCCAAAGGGACGTTTGGGGCCCTCCTAGGCTGCAGGGCCCGGGTGCGAACGCAACCCCTGCACCTATTGTAGTTACGCCCCTGGTGCCTGGAGTTCCCTCTTGATTGATTAAATTGGGATATGTTCCCACTGATTTTTGGAGCAGAAACTGAGCAGATACTCTAGAAATCCTTCTCAATACTTTGTTCCGGTGATGTATTCATGTACTTATGGTGATTATGGTGATGTATTATGATAAGTACCTCTTTAATTTAGTTTGTGGCCCTTAGGATTGGTTCCAGTGGCGTAACAACCGCGGTCGCACCCCCCTGCGACCGCCGATCCCAGCGCCGGGCCCCCGCTTCACATGGATGTGCGTCTCCAAGGACGCACATCCATGTGACTTCATGGCCAGTGTGTCAGGAAGGGGAAAGGAGGCAGCGGTGCCGGCCTGCGTTCAAGCAGGCTGGTGTCGGCGGTGTGTGTGGCCACTCCGCGTTCCGGGCTCCGGCAATCTGGCTCACTCTGAGGCAGCGGTGAGTGACTGCTTGTTCTGTCAGGCCGGGAGCCCGAGCATGGCCATGTCCGCCCCTCCTCCTGTAATGCTGAGCCCGCCGGAATCTTTGCTGCTGGTCGCATACAGCCCGGCTCCCGGTTCCCAGGGGCAGCAGTGAGTGCCGGATGTGCAGGAGGTTGGAGCTCATCTGTCAGCGGGTGCTGCGGGGGCTTGGGGCCGGGGGCCATCCAGCCGGGGATCATTTACAGCAAGCTGATCACCAGGAGAGACATTGAGACTCTATACCAGGACTGCGCCAGGTCAGACACTGTATTGTGTGCCCCATATACTGTGTGCCCTCTCCATATACTGTGTGTGCCCACCCCATATACTGTACCCCTTATATTGTGTGCCCTACTGCCCTATATACTGTGTGCCCCCTCCCACTATACTGTGTTCCACCATACTGTGCCCTCCCCATACTTTGCGTGCCCACCACATGTACTGTGCGTGCCTCCCCATATACTGTACCCCCTATATTGTGTGCCCCATATACTGTGTGCCCCCTTCCCATACTGTGCCTCCCCATCTACTAATGTCCTCCCATATAATGTGCCACCCCATATACTGTGCCCCCCCCATCTACTAATGCCCTCCCATATAATGTGCCACCCCATATACTGTGCCCCCTTGTTATACTGTGTGCCCCATATACTGTGCCCACCTACCCATATTGTGTGTGCACGCCCACCCCTTATACTGTGCTGCGTGGCTGTGTTGAGTGGCTGACTATATGTCTGTGTGGCTGAGGCTGCGTGGCTGGCTGTGTGTGGCAAGCTGTCTGTGTGGCTGACTGTGTGTGGCTGGCTGTGTGTGGCTGTCTGTGTGGCTGTGTCTGTATATGGCTGGGGCTGCATGGCTATGTGGCTGGCTGTGTGTGTCTGACTGTGTATGTGTGTGGCTGGGGCTGTGTGTCTGTGGCTGGCTGTGTGTGGCTGGTGCCACGTGGCTGGCTGGGGTTGGCTGTGGCTGGAGCGGCATGACTGTGGATGGCTGTGTGTGTCTAGCTGTGTGTGGCTGATGTTGAATGGCTGTGTGGCTTGCTGTGTGTGGCTGTGACTGTGTGGCTGACTGTGTCCTGTGTGTGGCTGAAGCTGTTTGGCTGTGTGTGGCTGACTGTGTCTGGGTGTGACTGGGGCTGCTTCGCTGTGTGTGGCTGGTGACACGTGGCTGGCTTGGGTTGGCTGTGGCTGGAGCTGCATGGCTGTGTGTGGCTGATGTTGCATGGCTGTGTGGCTGGCTGTGTGTGGCTGACTGTGTCTTTGTGTGGCTGGGGCTGCTTGGCTGTGTGTGGCTGATTGTATGGCTGTGTGTGTGTGGCTGGTTGGATGTGTGGCTAGCTGTGGCTGTCTATGTGGCTGGCTGTGGCTGGCTGCACCTGTGTGTGGCTGTTTGTGTGTGGCTGGTGGCTGTCTATGTGGCTGTGTGTGGCTGTCTGTGTGTGGCTGTCTGTGTGTGGCTGTCTGTGTGTGGCTGTGTGACTGGCTCTGTGGCTGGCTGTGGCTGTGTATGTGTGTGACTGTGTATGTGTTTGGCTGGCTGCATCTGTGTGTGGCTGTTTGTGTGTGGCTGTTGGCTGTCTATGTGGCTGTGTGTGGCTGTTTGTGTGACTGGCTGTCTGTGTGACTGGCTGTCTGTGTGACTGGCTGTCTGTGTGACTGGCTGTGTGGCTGGCTGTGGCTGTGTGTGTATGGACGTGTATGTGTTTGGCTGGCTGCATCTGTGTGTGCCTGGCTGGTGGCTGTCTATGTGGCTGGCTGTTTGTGTGTGGCTGTATGTGTGTCTGGCTGTGTCTGCGTGTGGTTGTCTGTGTGGCTGGTGGCTGTCTATGTGGCTAGCTGTGTGCGGCTGTCTGGCTGTGGCTGGCTGTGTGTGTATGTGTGTGTGGCTGGCTTTGTTTGTGTGGCTGGCTTTGTGTGTGTGGCTGGCTGTGTCTGTGTGGCTGGCTGGCTGTGGCTCTGTCTGTGGCTGGCTGTGGCTCTGTGTGTGGCTGGCTGTTTGAGTGTGGCTGGCTGTGTGTCTGTGTGTCTGACCACTTGGACCCCACAATCCTGAGAAACGGAGCTTTGAAGAGCACCATGTAAATGGAGCTGTGGTTGATTATTCCCTCTGCTGCACCATTCACATGTGGCTCTTCAAATAACGTCTTTAAGAAAGTGGTGAGGGCCACAACAGGGTAAAAGCAAAATTTACGTATTGGGGCTGATGGGTGTTATAGTATATGGGCTGGTGGAGCTTGTTTTCCAGGGCTGCTTCTTGGTACCAGTCCGGCCCTGGTGGTGGGGGGGGGGGCCCAGGTCTAAATTTCGCATCGGGGCCCACCAGACTCTAGTTACGCCACTGATTGGTTCAGTATTTTAGTGTGGCCCTTGAACCAAAAAAATGTTGTGCACCCCTGATCTAGAGTAATACAGTGGTCTTCATGATTTTTGATTGTTGCTTAGTCAACTCTTGTACGTGTCACACGGCCTCTAAATGTACACTACATTTCAAAGGATTTACAGAAGTCTTTTAAAAATATCAACTCCGGTTTGAAAGCATTACGAGGATTTAAAAATTCGACTTAGCTGTTTCTTGTAAAATGCTCCGTTCTGTGTCAGGCTTTATGTAAATTGACCTAATGCAATATGTATGGTTGCACTTGTACACTCTTCTGTGTGAGCACAGCTAGGTCAGAATAAGATTTCTGTCTCTGTATGTCAACCAACATGTTTCTATCCACTTGCAGATAGGTTCTCTTAAAGAATGTTAGCTATCAGTAGGATTTAATACATCACAAGTGTGGTTTCTGACCCATTGTAAGCCTTCTACACAACCTCTTATCCTAGAAATCCATTTAGGCAATCTTGCAAAAATCAATTTATAAAAGCATTGCATGACACGTAACTCACCTTATCCCAGAATAGTAATGCCGGATCTGCTGTAATCATGCCAAAATGGCGTGCCTGATGTGCCAGAGTCAAGATTTTAATCAAGGGAAGAAGGATTTGGGCAGTTTGTGGCAAGTCAATCATCACTCTTTGGAAGTGATTACAGTAGATTCATGACTGTTCTGAGATGAGACACCGCTTCGGTGAATAGTGTCGGTGCGTTATATGTCACCAATGCTATTGTAAGGTGCAAGATTTCTTAAACACATTTTTAGTATGCTAAGAGGGGATTCAATGAATCAAATACAGGGCTGGTGGTGGATTAAATGGGATAATCCTACTGACAGTTTCCCTTTAAAAAGTAAGGAATTAAAACACAAAGACCCCAATTCATAATAATTGTTTTTTGTCACTTTTCTTTTTTGTCCTGTGGTTTTTGTTTGAATTTCATGCAAATGGTACATGTGCTTCATGACTTTGGTGCAAATTAAAAATGATGGTGACATAACTCCAACAGGGAACTAGAGTATATTTGCATCATTGTATACTGAGAAAAAGTCAGAAAACTAACTAAACAATAAAAGGCAACTTTAAAAAAAGCACAAATCCTCTGATGACTTTGTCACAAGTCAAACATTCACTAACCTGGTTTCAGGTGTTCCCCTCCACAGAATTCTGCGGAGGGGAACCGCCATGTGAGCACAGCCAGCGCAAACCCTTATGTTTATAATGTATCAGATTACTTGGGAAAGGTGTTTTGCGATCCGCGCTGCCAGACTGACTCGCATCAAAGAAGACACTTGTAGATGAAGTGTTGATCAAATTCTTCCTTTATTCACCGACGCGTTTCGGTGCCCACCTGGCACCTTCATCAGGGTGCCAGGTGGGCACCGAAACGCGTCGGTGAATAAAGGAAGAATTTGATCAACACTTCATCTACAAGTGTCTTCTTTGATGCGAGTCAGTCTGGCAGCGCGGATCGCAAAACACCTTTCCCAAGTAATCTGATGCTTCTCCACGTCTGAGTGGTCGGTGAAGGTCCAGCAGCAGCCATCAGGATATAATTCCTAACACGTCTTCAAACCAGTTGTGGGTGACACAACTGGATCAGGTGAGTGAACCCCTGTTGCTCACTGAGTTTACAATTTAGTGTCTAGTGATAAGGGCACTATTGCGCCTCTTGTTCCCCCAACCCCCCCTTTTTGTATTTATGTTTATAATGGGGACACATGGTTCTGCGCTTGACTGCACATGACAGTGCGCTCCCGTTCACTTCAATATGTGATTTGTACCCAGGCAGATGCCTGCGCACAAATCACACACTCTCGTCTGCACCAGGAATGGAACATGTCGCGTTAAACTAAGGTTTAACATCTGCAGTGATGAATCGGTCCCATAGTATATTAGAAAGATCTCTACATAGTCACTTCAAACAACATGATCTCATTTGATAATATACTAAATAGGTAATCTGCAAATGCCTTTACAGGCAGTCCCCGATTTACAAACAACCAACTTACATAGACCCCTAGTTTCAAATGTCGGATGTTCAAAAAACCCCACACTATCCTCACTGCTGACCTCTCCGGACATGATCCTCTTTTTTTCTGCCGTCATATAAAGACTAGGAATCCCAGCCTCATCCAGTCCGGAACTCATTGGTTGTCATAAGGTCACGTCATCATTGCAACCTTTTGATGCAAAGTATTCACCAATCAGAATACAACCGGAAGTGAAAAGACTGGGAAAGTACAGAGTTAGCAGCAAGACTGAAAGCCTGGGAGTGTCTGCTACAGTAAGGGAAGTGCAGGGCAGGCCAGATGGGAGCTGGTAGTGGGGAACACAATTATTAGGGAGACAGTGCAATCTTTAACAAAGACAGGGGTTGCCGAATGATATGTTGTCTTTCTGGTACTTGAGATAGGCACAAGGATCCAAAAGGGGGGCCACACAACTATATGTACAAAGTACATGGAACAAAAGCAAAACCAAAGAAAAAGTTATGCTATGCCCCTGTCCATTTTGAGGCCTTCTGGCATATAGGGAGGAGAAATGCTAGTATTAGGGACCATACTGATTGCATACACTTTGAAGCAGGGGGATGGTGTTATGCTTTGTTGATCAAACTATTGTCAATCAAGTATCATATGCTAAATACATGTACTGTTACTATTTATTTGCTTACTGCAGGATATTTGATCATTGTTTTTATCATAGGTGTCCACAGTGTCAATGTTCACATAAACATTGCACTTATACCATCAGGTGTGCTGGCCAATGTCATCACTTTGCATTAGTTTCTAGTATTTTGCACATATCTGGGCATGGCCGCCTTTTGGGGCTGTGCATCTTGTCTATGTAGCTTTCCAGTGGCATGTGTGAAATCAGGTCTAGATTTTTCTCTGCCTCAATCTAATTTTAGGCATGTTGGAATGACGAGCCCCACAAGGGTCGTGGGGTACTCGGAGCCAGGCCTCTCCCTCTCCTCTGGCTATGTCGTCTGCAGGCTCGGGAGTCTCTGGGATGTCAGGGTGGTGTGACCTGGTCCGTGGCCCCGGAATGATCAATAAAAAAGGGGGAAAGGGTTATTGAATAGGAGATTTGGGGGTAGTTGTCATGACGCCACTAATGGTACGCGGCTATTAGTGGCCGCCACTGCAGACCGGGACCTCTGGTGAAGATGGGAGGGCAGCTATGCTGGTGTTGCTCCCCATGGGTGGAGCTAGACCCCAGAGCATCCAGAGTAGGGGTTATTAGGGTGATGGTGCCAACGGGGCTGTTCTGGCTGCAGGGAAGGATCTGAGCATCTCACAGGCAGACTCATGCTGCCTGCGCGACGTTTCAGTCTACTACTCTCAAGACGGGAAATTAACAGTTCTGAGTTCCAAACCCAGTTTACTTCTCTTTCTCTGCTCACACCACAGTTCAAGTACATATGCAGTCCGGGTAGTCCTTAGCAACCAGGATGGCTTGTCCAGTACTCCCCTTTCGTGTTCCTTCCCTCTCAGGCCATCCTTACTCAGCGCTGCCTGCTCGTCTCACTCCTGCACGCGCCTTTGCACACAGTGCTCCAATCCAGCAGTCACGGGCCCTCTCGGGCGGCCAGCCATGTTCCCTGACCCTACTACGGCTGCTTCTACTCCCGACACATCCGCTAAGGCCACAGCTCCTCTATATCTCGTGGCCTCCGGTTCTGTGGTTGGAGCTTGGACTCATTTCAGATTCGGGTGCACGGGTAGATTGCTCACTTCCTGAGCCCCTAGGGTTTCCTCTGTCTCTCTGGGCTTAAACGTTGCATAGCCAAAACACACTTAGTATATATGGTTGTATATAAAGGGGTCAGTAGAAAAGTAGAAAAAGGAGTAGGTATAAAAATATAAAAAGCAAAAGTGCAAGCAGAGTTTTTGGTTTGAGCAAGTATCCCTCACCAGGTGCCTTAATGATTGTTGAGCTCAGTTCTTTTTCTTCGGGGCGACCCACCACAAACAAAATCCCAACAGTGGTCCTGGGTGGGCGACAGGACGTAGGACCAACGTTTTTTGGCCACACTAAGTGGGTTTTTCTTTGTGGTCAACAGGTTAATTAAGGCACACTTAGAAGGCACACATAAAGGCAGCAGGGTCTAAAAAAACTCACCAAAATTTGCCAGGTAAATACCCATTGCACTTAGCAGCGGCTGCCAGCTCCTCTGGAGGCAACACAGGTGTCTGTATGCCGGTACTCAATCACCTGCAACCCACAGTGGGGGCGGTTGTGGCACCAGCGTCCGGCCATGCTGTCAGGGAGGTGACTGGTGGCATTTAAAGACACGAGGTTACCAAGGGCTCTGCCATTCACGGTGCATGCAAGGCATAGTGTCAGAGCAGCCTATTGGTCACGCCCTTCTATTAGATCAGGCGGGCTGTTCCGCACTGATTACATGCCTCACAAAACGACAGGCGCCCCCCAGAGGGCTCAGCCTCAAACTGCAGATGAAAAAATGCAATAAAACACTAAAGATGAAAAATGTGAGGTGTTTGTTGGTATTTTGGCCAAAAGACGTAAGCTGGTAACCCACGGTCAAGGGCCCTCACGCTTACCAGTCCTAACCACATGCCTTTTGAGACATGTACTGTTTAATTTAGATTATTCACCGAAGGGACTTAAAATCACAGACAAAAAAACTCTCCAAAATTTGCCAGGTAAATACCCATTGCACTTAGCAGCAGCTGCCAGCTCCTCTGGAGGCAACACAGGTGTCTGTATGCCGGTACTCAATCACCTGCAACCCACAGTGGGGCGGTTGTGGCACCAGCGTCCGGCCATGCTGTCAGGGAGGTGACTGGTGGCATTTAAAGACACGAGGTTACCAAGGGCTCTGCCATTCACGGTGCATGCAAGGCATAGTGTCAGAGCAGCCTATTGGTCACGCCCTTCTATTAGATCAGGCGGGCTGTTCCGCACTGATTACATGCCTCACAAAACGACAGGCGCCCCCCAGAGGGCTCAGCCTCAAACTGCAGATGAAAAAATGCAATAAAACACTAAAGATGAAAAATGTGAGGTGTTTGTTGGTATTTTGGCCAAAAGACGTAAGCTGGTAACCCACGGTCAAGGGCCCTCACGCTTACCAGTCCTAACCACATGCCTTTTGAGACATGTACTATTTAATTTAGATTATTCACCGAAAGCGTGAGGGCCCTTGACCGTGGGTTACCAGCTTACGTCTTTTGGCCAAAATACCAACAAACACCTCACATTTTTCATCTTTAGTGTTTTATTGCATTTTTTCATCTGCAGTTTGAGGCTGAGCCCTCTGGGGGGCGCCTGTCGTTTTGTGAGGCATGTAATCAGTGCGGAACAGCCCGCCTGATCTAATAGAAGGGCGTGACCAATAGGCTGCTCTGACACTATGCCTTGCATGCACCGTGAATGGCAGAGCCCTTGGTAACCTCGTGTCTTTAAATGCCACCAGTCACCTCCCTGACAGCATGGCCGGACGCTGGTGCCACAACCGCCCCCACTGTGGGTTGCAGGTGATTGAGTACCGGCATACAGACACCTGTGTTGCCTCCAGAGGAGCTGGCAGCCGCTGCTAAGTGCAATGGGTATTTACCTGGCAAATTTTGGTGAGTTTTTTTGTCTGTGATTTTAAGTCCATTCGGTGAATAATCTAAATTAAATAGTACATGTCTCAAAAGGCATGTGGTTAGGACTGGTAAGCGTGAGGGCCCTTGACCGTGGGTTACCAGCATACGTCTTTTGGCCAAAATACCAACAAACACCTCACATTTTTCATCTTTAGTGTTTTATTGCATTTTTTCATCTGCAGTTTGAGGCTGAGCCCTCTGGGGGGCGCCTGTCGTTTTGTGAGGCATGTAATCAGTGCGGAACAGCCCGCCTGATCTAATAGAAGGGCGTGACCAATAGGCTGCTCTGACACTATGCCTTGCATGCACCGTGAATGGCAGAGCCCTTGGTAACCTCGTGTCTTTAAATGCCACCAGTCACCTCCCTGACAGCATGGCCGGACGCTGGTGCCACAACCGCCCCCACTGTGGGTTGCAGGTGATTGAGTACCGGCATACAGACACCTGTGTTGCCTCCAGAGGAGCTGGCAGCCGCTGCTAAGTGCAATGGGTATTTACCTGGCAAATTTTGGTGAGTTTTTTTGGCAGCAGGGTCTAAAACCAACAGGGTGCACACTGTGATGCGCTATGTACAATGTGTTCAAATCATGCGTTGTCCCTGATCATAATGTCCAACAACGAACACACTATTCAAACACAGCTAACTATATACACTGCCTTATTAGTCCCCTTCACTGCAGCTGCCATGGCAGCGTGTCCGATCTCACCACTCGCGCTCCTGGTGGCACCGGTTGAGAATGTCCCAGCATGGGAGTTTGAGTCTCTGCTTCCCGCATGGGAGTCTGTACGCGTCTCTCAGGGGTGGGCTCCCTGGTTGCGACCACCTCGGGATGCACCTGCTGCACGCGAAGGCCATAGGGCCCTCACACACCCTCCTGTGACCCGGTTCCTGGGGTGTAGATCCCTGCCTGGGTAACCCTTGGGTAGGTGCTCCTCCATGTCCCGGTGGAACACAAAACGTTCTAAGGAATCCCCAGCCACTGCCCAGGTGGAAGATGGTTACGGTCCCTCTCCAGCGTGGGCCCTTACCAGTAGACTAGGCCTTACGGGCTTCGGCCCACATATTGCGCTCCTCTAGCGCTTGTCATTGGGCCCACCATTCGACCTCCTCCGCCTCTTATTGGGCGATCCTCCGCCTCAGATGTTCGGCCCAGGTTAGGGTCTCCACCTCCTTGCGTCCCGCTACTTCAGCTCCTCTCGGGGATTGCTCCATTTAAAGACAACCGGGTCGGCGTTAACTTCCTGGGCTCGTAGCTCTGGAATCAGGGGTGCTATGAGGCCCTCCCCGTCGACCAGGGTCTGTTCCCAGGCCAAGTTGATCGACACTGGGCCAGGTATGGGGGTGCAAGGGGTTCAGCGGGCCCAACCAGGGCCTACCATCTCCTTGGTCTGCGCCGGCACCGGGTTCCTCCCCTCGGCTGTCAGCTTCAGGGGTCGGGGATGCCGGACGGGAAGCGGCCCACTGCATGGTCGCCTTGGCCAGCAGGGTCTTCCGCCTTTGGCCCATGTTGGTGATCTGGGCCTTCACCAGCTGGCGACTTAACTCCCGGACCTCTTCTTGCAGAAAGGCAGGGTCCAGCTCAGGTATCTGGTTCAGGCCCTTCTCCAGTGAGCTGGGGGAGTCCTCCACTGCCACCCCACGCTCCAGGGTTATCTTGGCCTTGCTCCGCCATCTTGCCGACCATGCAGACGCTGGAGTTACCGCCACATCTTGCCCAGTTCGCGCCAGAGTCTTGATCTGCCCCCTCCTTTTGTGTGCGTCTCTGCTCCCTTGCCGTTGGCCATACCTTTGGGTGCAGGGTGGAGTAATACTGTCTTTTGGCCCGCCCTCTTGACTCTTAGAGGGCGAAGGGGGTGTAGGCCATTTTTCTTGCTGTGTGCTAGCCTGGCCTACAATGGGGGGGTTGTGGTACACCCCCCAGCCAGCACATGCTTTCAGTCTATTGTGGCCGCCATTACTCCGACCTAGAAACTCTTTGTCACAGTTCAGAAGGTGCACGAGACCTGGCGACACTGGGTCGGTACACCTTGTTCGTGACACCAAATTTTACGCACGCCGCATGGTCCGTGGGGCACTCGGACCCGGGCCTCTCCCTCTCCTCTGGTGGTGTCGTCTGTGGGCTCGGGAGTCTCTGGGATGTGATGGTGGCGTAACCCGGTCCGTGGCTCCGGTACGGTAAATAAAAAAAGGGGGAAGTTACTTCCGGTTTCAGAAAAAGGAGAAGATGCACATACAGGGTAATTGGCGTGAATTTTTATTTCATATGTGAGTTAATCACATGGTGGGGACATCAGGTGTCATACAATGGCCGTTTCGCACTGCAAGTGGTGCTTCAAAGGGTACAATCCTAAGGGAGGGCAGACACATTCTTACATTTATGCCCTCCTCCTTGTGACGTCACAGAATACATCAATTGTCATGGTGATCAACAAACTTCTAGGTTAAAACAGTCTCCTGTGAATCTAAAGTGACAGTGCATACAAAGTGACAATGCTCCAATGCTCTAATGATCTGAAAATTCTATGATCTATATGATACAAAAACCTATACACTTATACTAATACCATTAAAAATACAGTATGGATCCATAAACACTGCATATTGATACTGGATTACATATTAATACTATGCCAAAATATACCTTGGAATTTTTCACCTTTTTCCTCAAGACAAATCCTAACAAAAGGAAGATGAGGGAAAAAGAAAGAAAAAGAGGAGGGGAGTAAAATAGAAAACACAAAAGGAAGAAGCAAGATAACATAATTTTTCCTTTTCACATCTTATACAAATCGTGAACTGGCTAATCTCCCAAAAACCACCCGATATAACAGAAAAAACACATAGATCGTTCCTATCGTTTAAACCCGCAGGGCCCTGTTCTCTAAGTTTAATGATCCATGCTGCTTCTTTCTGTAGAAGCAACTTATGGAGATCACCCCCTGCTGGTTGTGGTTCTACTTTTTCTAAACCCATACATTTTAAAACAGCTGGATCACTTTTATGTTCTTTATGTACATGCTCTATGAGTCTAGGGGATCCCAACCCTGTTTCTATTGATTTTAGATGTTCCTTAAATCGAATGTATAGGCATCTATGTAGTCTATGTAGCTTTCCAGTGGCATGTGTGAAATCAGGTCTAGATTTTTCTCTACCTCAGTCTAATTTTAGGCATGTTGGAATTACGAGCCCCGCAAGGGTCATGGGGTACTAGGAGCCAGGCCTCTCCCTCTCCTCTGGCGATGTCATCTGCAGGCTCGCGAGTCTCTGGGATGTCATGGTGGCGTGACCTGGTCCGTGGCCCCATAGCGGTCAATAAAAAACGGGGAAAGGGTTATGGAATAGGGGACTTGGGGGTGGTTGTCATGACATCACCCGTGGTATGCAGCTATTGGTGACTGCCGCTGCAGACGGGGACCTCTGGGGATAATGGGATAGCAGCTATGATGGTGTAACTCCCCACAGGTGGAGCAAGTGCCTAGGGCATCCGGAGTAAGGGTTATTAGGGTGATGGTGGGGCAGCGGGACTGTTGTGGCTACACGGAAGGATCTCACAGGCAAGCTCCTGCTGCCTGCACTGCGTTTCAGTCTACTGCTCCCCAGGCGGGAAATGAACAGTCTCACACACAGTTCTGAGTTCCAAACCCGGTTTACTTCTCTTTCTCTGCTCTCCCCACAGGTTAGTTAAAGTTCAGTTGCAGTCCGGGTAGTCCTTAGCAATCAGGGTGACTTGTCCAGTACACACCTTTCATGTTCCTTCCCTCTCAGGCCATCCTTACTCAGCGCTGCCTGCTCACCTCACTCCTGCACGCGCCTCTGCACATAGTGCCTCGATCCAGCAGCCACGGGCCTTCTCGGACGGCCAGCCATGTACCCTGACCCTGCCTTCTCAGCGTATGTGTTGTGAGTAGGCCACAGCTCCTCTAGATCTCGTGGCCTCCAGTTTTGTGGTTGGAGCTTGGAGTCTCCTCGCCACGTTCAGGGCCAGGTCCATGGTTATCACCCTGCCCCTCCACTTTACTTCAGATTCGGGTGCACGGATGGATTGCTCACTTCCTGGGCCACTAGGGCTTCCTCTGTCTCTGCAAAGTGCCACTAAGAGGGAGCATGGATCCTGGAGCATTTAAGCTCCGTTGGGCTGAAGAGAGCAGACAGCCATTTGGGGTGCTACATGGAGGGGAGGAGCATTAAGATAAAAGAGACCACAAAAGGGGAGAAGCAATATGAATCGGGGCTGCCATATGGGGAAGAAGCAGTATGAATCATGGGGGGTCCATTTTGAGGAAAAAGCAGTATGAATCGGGGGGCCCGTATGCGG
This sequence comes from Allobates femoralis, assembly GCA_033576535.1. Classification (NCBI taxonomy): domain Eukaryota; kingdom Metazoa; phylum Chordata; class Amphibia; order Anura; family Aromobatidae; genus Allobates; species Allobates femoralis. Next base: position 104,430,229 of record JARQOC010000005.1, on the reverse strand, counting down.
GAAAAGCAGTATGAATCAGGGGGGCCCACATGGGGGAGAAACAGTATGAATCAGATGGGGCCCACATGGGGGGAGAATCAGTATGAATCAGGGGGGTCCACATGAGGGGAGAAGCAGTATGAATCAGGGGGGTCCACATGAGGGGAGAAGCAGTATGAATCAGGGGGGCCCACATGGGGGAAGAAGCAGTATCAATCAGCGGGGGCTACATGGAGTGAGATGCAATATGAATCAAGGGGGCCACATGGGGAAGAAGAAATTTGAAACAAAGGGGACTGCACATGGAGGGAGATGCAGTATCAGGGGTGGATTAAGGGTAGCCAGGGCCCGGGGCTGTTCAGACTCTGTGGGGCCCCCCCCCCCGGGTCATGTGATGGGGGTCATGTGACGGGGTCACGGGGGTCATGTGACGGGGTCACGGGGGTCATGTGACGGGGTCATGTGACGGGGTCGCGGGAGTCATGTCACGGAGGTTATCATATACCTGAAATAGATTATTCCAGAAAAATAGTTGCTGAGTGAAACTCTATCCTGTCAAATATCCATTGATCCTAGTCAATTTACCCTTCAGTTAGGAGGAAAAAAAAAAACACTTTAAGCCATAGTATTGAGCAGTCCATTAGAAGGAGGCCATTATGCCCTGACTGCCCCTGTACTCAGAATAAATAACTTATAAATATCTCGATCAGTGTGCACCCTGTATGATAATCACCTGTTACTGGTCCAATGGACTTGCTTGCAGATCGGTTCTTCCCGCCTCCTCGCGGTCCGACAGCGTCTTCTTCTGAATGATGTAGATAACGCCTCCTGTCACCTGCGTTATCCACGTGACCACGTCCAATTTTTCCATTGCCTATGCTACGCCCATACCTCTCTGGCTTGTGCAGGTGCACTGTGCTCCATCATGAGGTTATCCTACAAGTTTAAAATCTAAGTAATGTCACTATACATTACACGCAGAAGACTGGGAGCCTGGAACCATGTGCAGAGACCCCTGCGATTCGCGCATGAGTAGATGAGTTTTACATTGTAGCTGCAGTAGGGCAGAGCACGGTGCGTTTGCGCAAGCTGGAGAGGCATCTGCACAGATGTGAGACGTGGATAACAAAGGCGTGATCCATATCATTCAGAAGAAGAGGCTGTCAGACGGCGAGGAGAGGCTGAATGGACCAATCTGCAAGCAAGAATTTTGGACTGGTAATAGGTTAGAATACAGGGTGCTAGATTTTTATAAGTTATTTATTCTGTGTACAGGGGCATTCAGGGCATAATAGCCTGTTTCTTATAATGCAGCATCAGCGTGTGCACGAGACCTTACAGATACTGAGGGGAAAAAAAATCACCAAATACTCAGCGTGTGCACGAGGCCTTACAGATTCTGAGGTAACAACTCACCAAATACTCAGCGTGTGCACAAGGCCTTACAGATACTGAGGTATAAACTCACCAAATACTCAGCGTGTGCACAAGGCCTTACAGATACTGAGGTAAAAATTCACCAAATACTCAGCGTGTGCATGAGGCCTTACAATTACTAGGTAAAAACTCACCAAATACTCAGCGTGTGCACAAGGTCTTACACATACTGAGGTAAAAACTCACCAAATACTCAGCGTGTGCACGAGGTCTTACAAATACTGAGGTAAAAACTCACCAAATACACAGGGTGTGCACGAGGCCTTACGGATACTGAGGTAAAAACCCACCAAATACACAATGTGTGCACGAGGCCTTACGGATACTGAGGTAAAAACCCACCAAATACTCAGCGTGTGCAATAGGCTTTACAGATACTGAGGAAAAAACTGACCAAATACTCAGCTTGTGCCTGAGGCCTTACAAATACTGAGGTAAAAACTCACAAAATACACAATGTGCGCACCCACTACCCCTCCACCTTGGATAGACATGTGAAATACCTCTACATGTTGTATGTGCCCCTCTATGTGGATATTTTTCTTGAATCATGAATGCATGGACTCCATACGTACATGATCCAAGCAAGATAGCCACTTAGAGGGGCACATGATACACCATGTATAGCCATTTCACATGTTTCTGTATTATCCAAGATGGTGGGGCACACCACTCCAGTGATTAAGGGGCCTTTCACATCAGCTGTTTTGCTGATGTGCGGCCGATTCGGCAGGTGGCGCCGGATCAGCCGCCTAATGGCCGACTTGCGGTCCAGATGCGGCAAGCCCTATGCATTGTCTATGGGGCTTGCGGTCCGGTGCGGCAAGTGCGGTTCTGTCGTGTGCGGCAGATTCGACACTTGCGGCCGCGAAAAAAAAACACCACTTGTAGAGTTTTTTTTTCGCGGCCACAAGTGCCTGATCTGCCGCACTCAGCAGAACCGCACTTGTGATAGACAATGCATGGGGCTTGCCGCATCCGGGCCGCAAGTCGGCTGTTAGGCGGACGATCCGGCACATGCGGCGCCACCTGCTGGAACGGCCCAAACATCAGCTAAACACTGATGTGAAAGCAGCGTTCGTTAGGCCCCTTTCACATCACCGTGTCTTTCAAATTGCGTCAGATCCAGCAGATTTACCACATTTGCTGCCTAACAGCCGTTGCGACGATGGATGACAACGCGCTCAGCGGCGGTTTTTTTTCCACCGCCGCAAATGCCGGACTTGCCGCACCCAGCAGAACCGCACTTGCCGCACCAAACCGCAAGCCCCATAAACAATGCATGGGGCTTGCCGCAAGTGTGCCGCAAGTGCGGCCGTTAGTCGGCAGATGCGGTAAATCTGCCGGATCTGCAACAATCTGAAAAAAAAAAGATGTGAAAGGGGCCTTAGTACACAAATCATTTAATTACTGCTTACATTCTTTCTTTACACTGACTGAGTCCTCCCTGCCATGCAGCAGCCACCAGGTCTGGCTGGCAGTGCACACACAGAGCACAGCCACAGGCAGCAGCTGCAGCAGCAGGGCAGGAGTCAGGAGTGGACATATCACTCACCTCTCTGTCACACAGGCACGTCCTCTCTGTGCTCTGTGTCGGCATTAGGTGACGGTCCCTCTCCTCAGACTCCCTCTCTTCATGCAGGCGGCGACCCAGGAGGTGGTGGACGGCGGTCGGCGGGTGAGACACAGACTCAGTCAGGAGGACTGAGGAGTCTGCTCAGCCTCAGTCGAGATCAGCTGCCTGCCTGGGTCTGGGTCCTCCTAGAGTAGGAGGATTCAGCAAAGCCTGGTCAGGCCCGGCAGAATCAGCATAGCAGGGCGGACAGCGGCAGCCGGGACTCGGGAGAACAATGCTGCCAGCAGAGGCCGCTGGGACTATAGGAGTGGGAGCAACATCCGCAGGCAGCTACCACCGGTACGCACACCTTGTAAGCACACAGCTCCACATGCTCCATACATACATGGCTCCGATCCGTACACCTAGTACACACTCAACTCTGCTCCATACACCTCGTACACATGGCTCAGCTCCGTACACCTCGTACACACTTGGCGTTGCTCTGTACACCTTGTACGCATACGGCTCTGCTCCATACACCTCGTACACACTTGGCTCCGCTCCATACACCTCATACACACTCGGCTTCGCTCCGTACACATCTTACGCACTCGGCTCTGCTCTGAAGACCTTGTACACGCTCGGGTCCATACACATGCGGCTCCGCTCCATACACCTAGTACACACGCGGCTCCGCTCCATACACCTCGTACACACGCGGCTCCGCTCCATACACCTTGTACACATGCGGCTCGGCTCCGTACACCCTGTACACAATCGGCTCAGCTCCATACATCTCGTACACACGCGGCTCTGCTCTGTGCACCTCGTACACACACGGCTCCGCTCCATACACCTTGTACACACATGGCTCCGCTCCATACACCTCGTACACATGCGGTTCTGCTCCGTACACACTCGTACACACTCGGCTCTGCTCCGTACACCTCGTACACACTCGGCTCTGCTCTGTGCACCTCGTACACACACGGCTCCGCTCCGTACACCTTGTACACACTCGGCTCCGCTCCATACACCTCGTACACATGCGGCTTGGCTCTGTACACCTCGTACACATGCGGCTTGGCTCTGTACACCTCGTACACACGCGGCTCTGCTCCATACACCCTGTACACACTCGGCTCCGCTCCATACACCTCGTACACACGTGGCTCCGCTCCGTGCACCTCGTACACACGTGGCTCCGCTCCGTACACCTTGTACACGCGGCTCTGCTTCGTACACACTCAGCTCTGCTCTGTACATCTCATACACATGCGGCTCCGCTCCATACACCTCATACACACACAGCTCCGCTCCATACACCTCGTACACACACGGCTCCGCTCCATACACCTCGTACACATGTGGCTCCGCTCCATACACCTCATACACACACGGCTCCGCTCCGTACACCTCGTACACACGCGTCTCTGCTCCGTACACCTTGTACACGCGGCTCTGCTTCGTACACACTCAGCTCTGCTCCGTACATCTCATACACATGCGGCTCCGCTCCATACACCTAGTTACACAAGCGGCTCTGCTCCATACACCAAGTACACCACGGTTCCGCTCCATACACCTCGTACACACTCAGCTCCACTCTATACACCTCGTACACACACGGCTCCGCTCCATACACCTCGTACACACTCAGCTCCACTCTATACACCTCGTACACACACGGCTCCGCTCCATACACCACATACACACACGGCTCCGCTCCATACACCTAGTACACACTCGGCTCTGCTACATCCACACTGTAAATCTCCTGACCCCTGTGTGGGGGCCTCACAGGACACACAGGGGGCCTCACAGGACACCCAAGGGGCCTCACAGCACACAGGGGTCCACACAGCACACACAGGGGGTCCACACAGCACACACAGGGGGCCACACAGCACACACAGGGGGCCACACAGCACACACAGGGGGCTACACAAGACAGATAGGGGGCCACACAGCACACACAGAGGGTAACACAGCACACACAGGGGGCCTCACAGCACACACACGGGGCCACACAAGACAGACAGGAAGCCACACAGGGGGCCTCACAGGACACACAGGGGCCTCGCAGGACAGACAGGGGGCTTCGCAGGACAGACAGGAGGCCACATAGCACACACAGGGGGCCATACAGCACACACAGGGGGACACACAGGGGGACACACAGGACACACAAGGGGCCTCACAGGACTCACAGGGGGCCACACAGGGGACCACACAGGAGGCCACACAGGACACACAGGAGGCCACATAGGGGGCCTTGCAGGGCACACAGGGGGCCCGCCGTCATGCTCTGACAGCCCGGAAGCCGCAGGGAGATGAGCACCGCGCGCGGCACTCATTTCCCGCTGGCACAGAGCTGAAGTGCCCCGGGGCCTCACAGGACACACAGGGGCCTCACAGCACACACAGGGGGCCACACAAGACACATAGGAGGACACACAGGGGACCTCACAGGACACACAGGGGGCCTCACAGGACACCCAGGGGGCCTCACAGCACACAGGGGGCCTCACAGGACACCCAGGGGGCCTCACAGCACACAGGGGGCCACACAGCACACACAGGGGGCCACACAGCACACACAGGGGGCCACACAGCACACACAGGGGGCCACACAGCACACACAGGTGGGCCACATATAACTTTCATCTCATCCTCTCCTTCACCTTATCCAGCACCATGACATCCAGCACAGTGGAGGACTGCATAACGAGGAGCTGATCAAGTGATCCCTGACTCCTCCCCTCTATGACATCATCACAGGTCCTGTAAGCACAGGTCTTTCATCCTGTGCGGCTCTACAGGTGGGCTCACACTGCTGGGTGGGGGTGTAAGTGTAACGCGGCGGCGGCCGGGACTGTAGGAGAGAGCGGCATCAGCAGGGAGTCATAACACCACCGGGCGCCCTGCAGATGCCGCCCCTCAACTAGTAGGGCTAGTCACCTCATGGACGCTGCAGCCCTGCGTGCACAGTGCTGTGTGATGGCGCCGTTTCGGATTATAATGGGGCAATTTATCCCCTGGGCTGCGGGCCCCTAGACACCATTGGGCCCGGGGCAAAAGCCCATATTGACCTCATTATAATCCGCCACTGTGCAGTATGAATTAGGGGGCTCACACACTGGGGGAGAAGCAGTATGAATCAAGGGGGCCACATGGGGTAGAAAACATTTGAAACAAGGGGGACTGCACATGGAGGGAGATGCAATATGAATTAGGGGTCTGACACACTGGGGGAGAAGCAGTAAAAATCAGGGGTTCACATGGGAGGAAAAGCAGTATGAAACAAGGGGGGCCACATATAGGGGGAGATGCAGTATTGAAAAGGGAGACACATGGGGGGAGAAGCAGCATGAATCGTGGGGACTACATGGGGAGAGAAGCAGTATGAATCGGGGGGGTACATGGGGGAGAAGCAGTATGAATCAGGGGGGCTGCATATGGGAAGAGATGCAGTACGGAAAAAGGGGCACATGGGGAGAAGAAGTATGAATCAGGGGAGCCACATGGGGGGGGGGGAGTAGTATGAATCGGAGGGTACATACATGGGGGCAGAAGCAGTATGAATCAAGCGGGCCACATGGGAAGAAGAAATTTGAAACAAGGGGGACTGCATATGACGGGAGATGCAGTATGAAAATGGGGAATGAGTATGGGGAGAGCAGTATGAAACAGGGGCTGCATGGGAGGAGAAACAACATGAAATGGCAGAATGTGGGGGCTAAATATATTAGCTGGAGGCTTTGCAGGGCTGTATATATTACCTGGAAGATGTTCTGGGCTGTATATATTACTGGGAGGCTGTGCTGGGCTATATATATATATATATTTTGGAGGCTGTGCTGGGCTATATATGTTATTTGGAGGCTGTGCTGGGCTATATATATTATTTGGAGGCTTTGCTGGGCTATATATATTATTTGGAGGATGTGCTGGGATATATATATTATTTGGAGGCTATGCTGGGCTGTATACATTATTTGGAGGCTGCAACTGGACTTGGCATAGCCTCCAAATAATATATATACAGCCTAGCAGCAGCCTCCAGATAATATATACAGCCCTGCACAGCCTCAATATTATATATATACACAATCCACAACTTCTATATTGTTTTCATGAATCATGATATTTGTTAAAGGGGCCCACTGAGACTGTTTCACCCAGGGCCCACAAAAACCTGGAGCCAGCGCTGCCTGTAATGCTAATCACAGGGTAATAAACCATTTAGTTTAGGGAAACAATAGCTGACATAGACAAGAGAAGAGCAGTTGCTGTTTCTTTCTTAACACTTACATCATGCTGTCCTCAGCTAACATATCAAAATCCTGCTGGCAGATTCCCTTTAAGTGGTTTATCTATGAATGTTAATGAGGTGCCTGCTACACACTTCCAAGCACTTACTTATGCTAAAATACAATATGAGTTGTGAAATAATGAGATACTGGAGCAGCATAAAGGTCTCGCTAGTACCAGACTGAAGATCTTCATAGCTCCAAACCAGCCTAATAAATCAGAAAATATAATAAGAAATATTCACCTCTGAATAATGAAGTATTATATTGCATTTTTTTGACATATGACATGTTTTCTTTAGCCACTTATGTATGTGCATTCAACAGAATCAACTGAGATGCAATCAGAATAATGTTATATCCATAGCCGGGGCTTAATCGGGCTGCTCACAACGAGGACGTAGATGTCTCATCCTTTACTTGTAATTTCCAGCACACAATAATAGCATAACCAACAACAGCACCATTGCTCTCAGCTAATTCCTTGTCTGGTGATTCATGAATATTACATTCTTTTCTTTCAGATTTGAGTTCTGGCAGCTCCATGGACTGGGCATATAATATTGGAATCCCATATGCATTTGCATTTGAGCTTCGTGACACTGGATATTATGGATTTCTTCTACCTGAGGGTCTGATCCGGCCAACTTGTATAGAAACAATGCTAGCAGTTAAAAATATCACCATGCATTTGCTGAGGAAATGCCGCTAGCAAAACAGGGATATTTTATTGTTTTGTTTTTTATTGCTGCTTTTGATGTTTGTGGTATGGGGATGCCACATCCCAGAGTAGATGAGACATTGTCTTTATTCCTGAAATAAACAATATTGTAATTATGCTTTGTAGTAATTCATTCTTGCTATCTTAATTGAAATGTGTTACTATACTCAATCGTCATATTTCAGATTTTCTGCAGTCAGATCCTAGTGAACGAGTAGTGTAACCAAGTTCAAAATATAACCACTGTTTACATTTTTATTTAATAATAATATAGAGCAAGTGATTAAAATACACTTTCAAATATACTTCATCAGAAAAATCTGGTGGAAAACCATTCATAAACCTTCCACAAGGTGACCCCACTAGACTGTGTGTGAAGCAGACATATGTTCATTCTCAGTCTGATCTGTCTTCATACGGAATACGGCAATATAAGGTTGGGGGTGTGGCCCACACAGTGTACGATCTCCTTACTACAGCGGGTGAGGTAACAATGTATCAGATTATTTCAGGCTACAGGACAGTTGCTAAGCAATGTCAGAATGTCGGGATCACTGCAAACTCCTTTTTACTTGGCAAAAGCTTCTGATCAGTCATCTGACTCCACACAGCGCAATCATGATCTCTGTTAACCTTCTCTCTGCTGGCTCCCCACACAGCTCACTATCATCCTGCTCTCAGAAGCTATGGTAATACACACACAGTGCTGGCAGATGCTGGCCACACCCACACTGACAGAAAATGCAGTTTTTAAGAGCACAGAGCAATGTGAGGAAATAAGTCATATGGCACAAAAAGCATTATCTTAGCTGCTATGTGACTCATCATTAACAACCAGTGCAGTATTGTGATTTATTTTCAATGAAATGACATTTACACTTTAAAGCTTCATTATTATGAGAGTTTAAAGGGGTCTTTTGGTTTGCAACGTATTTTTTTCAAATAACAATATCAGGGAATTGTGAGTTAATTCTAGGGAGTTCTCTGTTCAATATCCTCATCACTTGTGTTGAGTGGAGTGCATTTACAAAGATTAGACCCAATACATCAAGACTGACATTGTTCACGCTGGTCTTGATGACAAGTTGGGCTGAGAGTCTTCATGAATCAGAAGCACCGAATGAGTGGCGTGCAGTTCTGTGTGCGCCTCTCCACAAATCCTACTCTAGTTCCATGCCAAATGCATAAACTTTAGCGCAGCCACCAGACACCCACTGGTAACATGAGATTTGGGGTGCAGGTTATATTTTAATCTAAAAGAAAAGGCGGTATTTATAAAAAATACACAAGAGTTCACAAAAGCAAAACAAAATAATACAGAATAGACTATTAAATAAAATAAAAGGGATAAAAACAAAAACTTACTAAACTTGTGCCACGCGGTGGCTTCCGCAAGCTTACGGAGGGAAGTACTCTGAGAAACATGGATCAGGCTACATGAGATGCAGCTTCCTGGATTTGACACTGATCATAATGTGACATTTGCTTTTATTCACCTACATTCACCTTTCTCCCCTCTGGTGAGCTCATGTGGGTTTGTATTTGGGAGGGGTTTCAGCTAATAGAGAATTATGAAATTGCAGATTTCCTCATATCTCCGCCCCGGAGCTTCCTACGTGAAAGATAGGGCTGTCATATTTTCTATTATGAATTTATCTTTCCATGGATAAATAGCAGCAGACAAGTCATGTCTCTTAACTGGCCAATATTAATTTGAGGTTTATAGAAGCATCCCACAATTAAAGTAAAATATGCATCACGTGCATCCCGAAATCCTGAGTCCAAAGATAGGTCTGTCATATTTGTGCAAGTTATATACAGCTCAATATTATTACCTTTTAACTGACCCTAATAGGGGTATTCTCTGATCCCTTCTTATGAAGTGTACTTAAGGAAGCCAGTTCTCTGCCTTTCCAAACATAACCCCGGTTGGTTACCTCCAGGGCTGTGGAGTCGGTAAGTCAAACCTCCGACTCATCAATTTCCCAAAATCTGACTCTGAATCCCTTACACATGGCTCATGTTTAAGTGATACATTTATTGTAGCTAGGGATGGGCGAATCTACTCGCTAGGACTCGTTACTCGGCGAGTAGTAAGGGACTCGCAGGACTCGGTACTCTGCGAGTTTCCCAGTGATTACTCGCACGAGTCCAATGCAAATCAATATCAATCCTAGTTTTGTCAGAAACGCTGACAACACTAGGATTGCCATTGTTTGCATTAGACTCGGCTACTGTGCCAGTGATAGCAGGGAAACTCGCAGATAACTGCTGTTACATTGTGAGCCGAGTCCAGCTGTCTTCTCTGTGCAGCTCCAGGGTCCTAGAGCCCGCCTGCTCACAGACATGATGTAGCAGTGCTGAGATTGTTCTCAGTCTGCTCATTCCCTGTGAAAAGTCATCTATATTTATGCACAGGGGATGAGCAGAGAGGACATCGCGTTTTGGACTACGTCGGACAGAAGAGGATTTTTTTAATTAAAGATGGAGTCCCTAATGGCTTTTTTTTTTATTTCAAATAAAAATTTTTCTCTGTGTTGTGTTTTTTTAACCCTTTATTGGAGATTCTTAGTGGCTGGGTCAAACGTGGCCTGACATTAAGAATCTCGGGCTTAATACCAGCTTGTATAACAAAGCTGGTATTAACCCCTTTATTACCCAGCGTGCCACTGCCACCAGGGCCGCTGGAAGAGCGGGGTTCAGCGCCAGAGGATGGCGCTTCAATGAACGCGCCATCTTCTGGGGCGGCTGCGGGCTGCAATTTGCAGCGGGGGGTGCCCAGAAAGCTTGGGCATCCCTGCGCTGTGGATTCCAGCCCCCAGCTGCTTAGCTGTACCTGGCTAGACATAGAAATTGCGCGGAGCCCCACGCATTTTTTTTATTATTTAATGAATTTCAGAGTCAGAGTCTCAGAGTCGGAGTCGCCTCGGAGTCGGAGTCGCCTCGGAGTCGGAGTCGCCTCGGAGTCGGAGTCGTCTCGGAGTCGGAGTCTCCTCAGAGTCGGAGTCTCAGAGTCGGAGTCTCAGAGTCGGAGTCGCCTCGGAGTCGGAGTCGTCTCGGAGTCGGAGTCGTCTCGGAGTCGGAGTCGTCTCGGAGTCGGAGTTGGAGTCGGAGTCGTCTCGGAGTCGGAGTCGTCTCGGAGTCGGAGTCGCCTCGGAGTCGGAGTCGTCTCGGAGTCGAGTCGGAGTCGGAGTCGTCTCGGAGTCGGAGTCGTCTCGGAGTCGGAGTCAAAAAAATGCGTGGGGCTCCGCGCAATTTCTATGTCTAGCCAGGTACAGCTAAGCAGCTGGGGGCTGGAATCCGCAGCGCAGGGATGCCCAAGCTTTCTGGGCACCCCCCGCTGCAAATTGCAGCCCGCAGCCGCACCAGAAGATGGCGCGTTCATTGAAGCGCCATCCTCTGGCGCTGAACCCCGCTCTTCCAGCGGCCCTGGTGGCGGTGGCACGCTGGGTAATAGAGGTTAGGGCCAGCTTTGTATTATCAGCTGGCCCTAAGCCCGAAATTTATGGCGGTCACGCCAATATTAGACATGACCGCCATGAATTTCTATTAAATTGTTTTAAAAAAAACACAACACAGAGAAATTTTTTTATTAGAAATAAAAAAAAAAGCCATTAGAGACTCCATCTTTAATTTAAAAAATCCTCTTCCGTCCGACGCAGTCCAAAACGCGATGTCCTCTCTGCTCATCCCTGTGCATAGATATAGATGTATATGCACAGGGAATGAGCAGACTGAGAACAATCTCAGCTCTGCTACATCATCTCTGTGCACAGACATTCATGTCTGTACACAGGGAATGAGCAGACTGAGAACAATCTCAGCTCTGCTACATCAGGCAGCAGGCAGGCTCTAGGACCCTGGAGCCAGCACACAAAGAAGACAGGACTCTTATCTGTGCGAGTTTCCCAGCCAGCGATTACAGTTGCAAAGTAAACTAGTCCAATGCAAATAAATGACAAAACTAGGATTGCTTCAGGCTGAAGCTTCCGAGACACATCTGCGAGTTGTAAATCTCACACTACTCGCTATTACTCGCTTCCCCATTCATTAACATTGGACTCGCTAGACTCGCAACGAGTAGCGAGTCCTGTGCTCGGACTCGCTAGAGTCAAGCGATTCCGAGTAATTTAGGATTCGCCCATCACTAATTGTAGCCTTTCCTGGGGCTGTGCGGCCACCAAACTTGAAATATGGCTACCGGGAGGGATTGAACTTTATTCTTCTTGGTAGCTTCTGGCTTTTAAAGAGGCAAACTCTGAGTGGCAACTAAAAACACACACCGACACAATAACAGCTGTGCAGTGCATCAGGACAGGGAGGGCTGTCAATGTGCCAGGGTGTGCTCACAGCACTGCTCACTGTGTACTGAGCGGTGACTCAAGCTGTGACTGAAATCTGGAGGTGTTTGGAAGGAAAAGCCATGCTTTTAGTATGGTGACCATACAGCTGTAGAATTAACCTGCAGATGTATGCCATATCTGCAAGTAAATAGCTTTTGGGGACATAACAGGTTTCATTTAAGGCTAATTCTGCAAGTTGAAAAATACCTTTAATATATTGGTTTTAAAATACCTTAACTTTACTAAATACATAACACCTCTTACTACTATCGACAGGCTTTATTTCAAATAAACAATTGTTACCCGCTATTGGACCGCCAATAGCCTACAAGTATCTGTGTGATCCAGCTCCTATGCTGCAGCAACATTTTAAATCTCTTAACCGCTGGAGTCACCATGGAGAAAGCACAGATGGTTTATTACCACCTTCTTCATTGTTCTAAAGATATGATGTGTATGCAGTAATATGAAGAACTGATGGCGCGTCATCCCCAATACACAAAAGTCATGTGATTGGTATGTAGGGAGGGAGCAGGAGTGGCTGAGTAACAGGAGCCACAGACGCTCTGCTATGGAGCCAGAAGACTGAAATTCAGCTGTAACTGGGTCTAATATATCTGCCCCGGTTACAAGGGAAATAATATTAAAATACTAAAGCGCTCTCACAGAAGTCTTTTATTGCTGTATATGGGGCACAATATGTAAAATAAATAAAAAATATTAAAAAAAAATAAAATATAGCAATTAAAAAATAAAAATAATAAAAAATTGTAAACCACCAATGTCAATCAACATCGCTGTTACTAGTAGAGATGAGCAATGTTCAATTCGAATTGTTCCCCACTCTCAAATTTGAGCTGTTTTTGGCGGTGTTGGAGTCATTCGCCGAATTAGAACAATTTGCTTGAAATTCGGCAGTTCTAGTATATGTTCGATAACGCTTCGATCACCAAATGCTTAATCTTCCTAACCCTAAACCTAGCCCTAATATTGCAAATGAATGTTAATATCCAGTTTGTGTGTATATTGTCCAGGGAGGGGGGTGTATCAGAGCTGCAGCAATAAGGTCGCTCTTTTTTTTTTTTTTTCTCCTAAAGCATGTACAGTGGGGCAGTTCAGGCTGCTAGACAATCACAGTGCCACACTGCAAAGTGCATTTTTTCACACAACCAAGGTCATCATTGGCTGTGTCTGTCACATGTCCTAGCCCTATAAAACCCGGTCATCTTAAAGATCGCCACCATCTTGCTGATACCTGCTGCAGGGTGTTAGACGGCACCGCTGCTGTTGTGTGCGTGCGCTAAACAATGCAAACTCTAAATTGTGTTCTCTCAGTCAGCTAGTGAGCGAATACAAAGTTAAGCGGCCGTCACACGCAACGCTTTTAAGCCCGATATCGTTTAAGCGATCTCCTTTTTGATCGCTTAAGCGATATCGTTTTGGCATCATTGCATGTAATCAAGCGATTTTACTATGTAAAATCGCTTGATGGTGACATCGCAGATCTGAGCTCCGGAGCTCAGATCTAGCGATGAACGATGTCACGATCTGCTTCATCGTGGTGTATGACACCACGATGATCCATCTCCCAGCGGCAGAGCCTATGCTGGGAGATGGTAACTATGGTACACGTCGGGTTACTAAGCGACGCGCGGCCCTAGTAACCCGATGTGTACCATAGTAACCAGTGAGATCGCGGCTCCACATCGCTGGTGAGTCTGTCTGTGTGACATCTCACCAGCGATGTGAGCGATATTGTAAGCGATCGCGCGTGCACGTGATCGCTTACAATATCGCTAGAGATATCTCAGCTTGTAACGGCCGCTTATGATAGATAGGTTTAGGGAGTAGGGACTAGTAATATCAGCCCTTTTTAGGGCTTCTCCATAGGAGTAGTGATTAGGGATAGGGACTAGTAGTATATCAGCCCTTTTCAGGGCTACTTCATAGAAGCAGGGACTAGTTTTATTTGCAGCCCTTTTGAGGGCTAGGTTAGAGCAGTCTCTGTTAGTTTTTGTCAGGCAGGTGTGTGTCAGGTGTGTGCCAGTGCTGTGCAAGTCTTTCTCACAGCATCTGGCCACAGTAATATAGCTCTTTGAATCCAGTAAGGCAGGTAGTGTAGCACTGCTGTGAAGAAAGCTACACCACCTGTCTTAATTAGGCATTTTTTTTGTTGCAGCTAGTCCAGGCACTTTGTTCGGGCTAGTAACAGACTAGCAGTGTCCCACAGTGGTGTAGCCCACTTGTGAGAGAAGCTACACCGCCTGTGTAGTTGATTCTACTTTTTACTGCAACAAGCAAACCTGTCAGTTTTTGATTAAAAGCAGTGTTCACTAAACCTTTACTGTAGGCCACATGTAATACAACCACGTACACCTTGAGTGTAGTTCATTCTACTACTTTTTTACAACAACAAGCTAACCTGTCAGTTTTTGCCTAAAAGCAGTGTTCACTAAACCTTCACTGTAGGCCACGTTTAATACAACCAAGTACACCCTGAGTGTAGTTCATTCTAGTAATTTTTAACTGCACCTAGCAAACGTAATTTTTTTGTGCCTAGTACCACTGTCTGGCCACTCAGCTCTGCTCAATTTCCATCAGAATAGTTTTTGTCAACAACTGTACAGTTGCCAATTTGTTCACATACAAAATAATAAGCGCATTGCGCATGCGCGGAGTCGGGCCGATCACGTGATCAAGCCCATAGTGCACTGGGGCCGATCACGTGATCGGCCCCATAATGTACTAGGGCCGATCACGTTACCGGCCCCATAATGCACCGCGCCGGATGTGACGCCCGGCCGATGCATAGAAGTACACAGAGGGCGGGAGATTCCAAATCCAGGGGGCAGAGAGGACAAGGAATAATGCCGCCCAGCGGGATGTGTATTTTAACACGTAGGTGTGAGGAAGGAAGCGTGGCCACGCCTACCCAGTTCCCCAACCACGGGGACTGCAGTAAGTTTATACTTCATTTACACTTGTTTAATAGGGACACTTTAGATAAGAAAGGGATAGATAGGGAGCTGCTAGGAAGGTGTAGGGACAGCTAGAGATAGTGTAGGGGCTTAAAATCAGGTGACAGGTTCCCTTTAAAGGGAACCTGTCAGGTAGTTTATGTTCCCACCAGCTGTCACTATCTGTACCTGCAGCTTCATACTACTATTCTACTCATCCCTGTCTGAGGTCAAAGTGTAATGTGAAAGGTGAAAAAAGCATTTTTACACTTACATTTTCTTATGTAAATGAGGTAGTGAGTACACCTTGGAGGATGTAGTCACTTTGGCAGGTTAATAGTTAACTCACTATTAACTTCTCTGTATAAAGGACCTGTGTGATGTAAGGATCAGGTGACCATAGTGGGTGGAGCTAAGCAAGCAAATCATTATGCTCTATGAAGACTTAGCTCCGCCAATTATAGTCACATGATCGTGACATCACACAGGCCACACAGCATCTTATAAAATTTGGCAAAAATGTTAAAGGGAACCTGTCAGGTGTTTTATGCCCCTCCAGCTATCACTGTCTGTAGCTGCAACTTTATAATACCAGTCTAATCATCCCTGTCTGAGCTCATAGTGTAATGTGAAAGGTGAAAGAAAAGCATTTATACACTTACATGTCAGTCCCCGCCTTGGAGGAGGGGGACTGTCTGCCAGGATAATCGTTAACTCACTTTTAACTTGGATAGCTAAAGGACCTGTGTGATGTAACGATCATGTGACCATAGTGGGCGGAGCAAAGCCAGCAAATGTATTATGTTCTATGAAAACTTAGCTCCGCCTATTGTAGTCACATGGTTGTGACATCACATCAGGTCTCCCAACATAGTTAACTATTAACCTGCCATACAGTCCCCGTCCTCCAAGCTGCAAACTGACTGCCTCATTACATAAGGAAATGTAAGTGCATAAATGCTTTTTTTTCACCTTTCACATTACACCATGAGCTCAGACAGGGATGATTAGACTGGTATTATACAGCTACAGCTACAGACAGTGATAGCTGGGGAGGCATAAACCACCTGACAGGTTCCCTTTAACTATTCACCTGCCAGAGTGACTACATCCTCCAAGGTGTAGTCACTGCCTCAGAAACTGTAAGTATATTAATGCTTCTTTTTCACCTTTAACATTACACTATTAACTCAGACAGGGATGATTAGAATAGTATTATGAAGCTACAACTACAGACAGTGATAGCTGGGGGGACATAAACAAGCTGACAGGTTCCCTTTAACTCCCTGTTGTAGTAACACTGTGATTAGCCTTCTTAATTTAACTAATATATTATAAGTAGGGATGGGCAAACCTGAACTGTAAAGTTTGGGGTCTGTACTGAACAGACCCCGAATCCTGACTTGTCTGGGAAGTCTGTGTTATAGTTCAAATTTGGTTTGGGGGCTGGGAGCAGTAAAAAGAAAGAAAATAGTAATTAAACAGCAGCATTATAATTACCGGCATTCGGCTGCTTGTATTTCCAGGATCGCTCATTAATATCCTGAGTATTCACTGCTGAGGGACAGAACAGCCAATCACAGATACTGTCACAGAGATTGGGTGTCTATGACTGGCTGTTGGTGTAATCTGGAAACAGCCCATACAGTCTAGCATGATAAATACTAGAATGTATGGGTTGTTTTCAGATTACTCCAACAGCCAATCACAGATGCCAATTCTGTGTGACAGTGTCTGTGATTGGCTGTTGGGCCCCTCACCCATTGACTAACATCATAGTACTGTAGAAATAAATAAATTATAAAAAAAAAAGCGCTTCACTGTATTTTTGATTGTCAGTGCATATAAAACGGATAGCTACAGGCTACCACCCCAGCTGCCTGGCTGTACCTTGGATGGCAATCCAAATAATACAGGAAAGCCCATTATTGTTTTAATCATTTAAATAGATAACTAAAAAAATGCATTGGCTTGGACTATTTTAAAGTGCCAGCCCAGGTAAAATCCAGGCAGCTGGGGACTGGGATTTAAGTGTGGTAAGGCTCAAGTGTTCTGGGTCCTCCACACTGAAAATAGCAATGAATCTCAGTCTTGGTGGCAGCTGGCATTAAATAGCTGGCATCAATCTCATTATAACCCAGTATTCCAATGCCACCAGGGCCACTGGAAGAGCCAGGTAAAGCACCTGAAAATTGCGCTATGAAAGAATGCACCATTTCCAGGGGCGGTTTCGGGTAGCGATTTTCAGCAAGGCTAAGAATGTTTGGGCCATACTACACTGAGAATCCAAGCCCCCAGCTGCCTGAATTTTATCTTGGCTGACAATCAAAAATAAGGCGAAGCCCACACATTTTTTTAAATTATTTTTTTTAAATAACTTTAAAAATAATGGGCTTTCCTGTGTTTTGATTGCCAGCCAAGGTAAAGTGAGGCAGCTGAGAGTGGCAGCCCATAGCTGTCCACTGTATCTGCGCTAAGAATCAAAAATAGACCGAAGCGCTACATCATTTTTTCATTATTAATTCACTCGCTGTGAACAGACGTGTATCTGCTCACAGGGATGTAGCAGAGCTGAGCATGTTTGCTGAGGGACAGACTTGTGGATTATTGTTAGAGGGTTTGTCTTTTGGTTAATAAAGATGGTAACCAGGGATGTCTTTTATCCCAATTAAAAATGTTTTCTCTGTGTTGTTTTTTTAATGTTTACTAGAATTCATAATGCATTTTTTAAAATTATTTATTTAAATAATTAAAAACAATAATGGGCTTCCCTGTATTTTGAATGCCAGCCAAGGTAAAGCTAAGTAGCCTGTAGTTTGTCCGCTTTACCTGTGCTGAGAATCAAAAATACAGTGAAACGCTAGTTACCGTATATACTCGTGTATAAGCCGACCAGTGTATAAGCCAACCCCCCTACTTTTGCCCCAAAAATCTGGAAAAACCTATTGACTCGTATATAATCCGAGGGTGGACCCCAGCACAGGTATACAGCCCCCAGCAGTGTGGTATACAGGCCCCCCCCAGTGGTATACAGGCCTCCCCAGTGGTATTATACAGCAGCCCCAGTGGTAGTATACAGCAGCCCCAGTGGTAGTATATAGCATCCCAGCAGCCCGAGTGGTAGTATATAGCAGCCCCAGTGGTAGTATATAGCATCCCCAGCAGCCCCAGTGGTAGTATATAGCAGCCCCAGCAGCCCCAGTGGTAGTATATAGCAGCCCCAGTGGTAGTATATAGCAGCCCCAGTGGTAGTATATAGCAGCCCCAGCGGTAGTATATAGCAGCCCCAGCAGTCCCAGTGGTAGTATATAGCAGCCCCAGCAGCCCCAGTGGTAGTATATAGCAGCCCCAGTGGTAGTATATAGCAGCCCCAGCAGTCCCAGTGGTAGTATATAGCAGCCCCAGTGGTAGTATATAGCAGCCCCAGCGGTAGTATATAGCAGCCCCAGCAGTCCCAGTGGTAGTATATAGCAGCCCCAGTGTTAGTATATAGCAGCCCCAGCAGTCCCAGTGGTAGTATATAGCAGCCCCAGTGGTAGTATATAGCAGCCCCAGCGGTAGTATATAGCAGCCACAGTGGTAGTATATAGCAGCCCCAGTGGTAGAATATAGCAGCCCCAGCGGTAGTATATAGCAGCCCCAGTGGTAGTATATAGCAGCCCCAGTGGTAGTATATAGCAGCCCCAGCAGTAGTATACAGCAGCCCCAGTGGTATACAGGCCCCAGCAGTATATACAGCAGCCCTGGGGGTATACAGCAGCCCCCAGGGGTAATACAGCAGCCCCCAGGGGGTATCCATCAGCCCCCAGGGGGTATCCAGTAATCCCCAGGGAGTACCCAGCAGTCCCCAGGGGGTACCCAGCAGCCCCCTGGGGGTACCCAGCAGCCCCCAAGGGGTATCCAGCAGCCCCCAGGGGGTACCCAGCAGCCCCCAGGGGGTACCCAGCAGCCCCCTGGGGGTACCCAGCTGCCCCCAAATGCTGGCACTCACCCCCCATCTGCTTATCTTACCATCCCGGTCTTCTGATCAGCGCCGCTCCTCGGTGCTCCGTTCTTCATGCTCCGTCCTCCATTCTCACTGCATCCGGGATCTCCGGCAGTCGCACGATGACGTCATATGCCTGCGACGGCCTGGGATCCCGGATGTAGCTGGACGGAAGGAGCACCGAGGAGCGGCGCTGATCAGAAGACCGGGATGGTAATATAACCAGCAAAGGGGGCCTTTACAAGGGGGGAGAGTGCCAGCATTTGGGGGCATATATGAACTGCTTCCCCCTGCCGCTGATTGACAGGGGGAAGCAGTGCATATATAATGAGCGGCCCCACGTGACGGGGCCGCTCATACAGCAGCCTCCCCCCGCCTCCTCCAGCCTCCACAGCCCCCACCCGTATTGACTCGTGTATAAGCCGAGGGGGAGACTTTTCAGCCCAAATTTTGGGCTGAAAAACTCGGCTTATACACGAGTATATACGGTAATTTTTAAAATTATTTATTTATTTTTTCAGTACTATGATGTCGGTCAATAGGTGAGAGGCCAAACAGCCAATCAGAGATGCTATTACAAAAGAATGGGCATCTGTGATTGGCTATTGGAGGAACCTGAAAACAGCACATACATTCTAGCATCTACTATGCTACTGTGACATCATCTGTAATTGGCTGTTCTGCCCCTCAGCAGTGAATACCCAGGAAGTTAATGAGTAGCCCCAGAAGTACTAGCAGGCGGACACCAATAAGTATAACACTTATAGTAAATCATGATCTTCTTTCTTTTACAGCACCCAAGCCCCCATCTCATGACCTTAAAGTCAGAGTTCAGGGTTCGAACTAAAGCTCAAGTCACGTTCAGCTCCAAACTCATCCTTTAAAAAATGTCTGGTCGGGTCTGCCGAGCTCGAACATCGGCAAGTTCGCCCATCACTAATTATAAGTATACAGTCCGGAGGTTGAACTTTGAAATTTTAACCATATTACAGAAGATGTCTAGTCATCATGAGTAACTGTGATAGGAGTTAGTTTTCCCTTATGGAGAACTTCAATTGTGGGATCCATGCAGTTTCATAATATAGTTACTTCTGGTAAATAAATTAATGATAACCCCATTCAGAGAACATAAAACCATATAATTCCCAAGAGGTGACTATGATTTGAAAAGTACAGGGTGGACCATTTATATGGATGCACCTTAATAAAATGGGAATGGTCGGTGATATCAACTTCCTGTTACATGGGAGGGGGAAAACTCTCCCAATGGCATTGGATATCTGAAACTGCTACATAATTCAGATATCCAGTGGCATTGAGGTTTCCATTGATGAAGAATGGCCCCACAATCTTTGTACCCCATTTACCACACCATAACATTAATTTTTGTGTTCCAGCAGTCTTGGAGGGATCTATCCACTGTGGGTTAGTGTCAGACCAATAGCGGTGGTTTTGTTTGTTAACTTCACCATTCGCAAAAAAGTTTGCCTCATCACTCATCTGAAGGCAATTGTCTATGCTGTGAAGACGAGATGTGCAGCATCTAAAACAACAGATACTGGAAGCCTGTGCTAGCATTTCTTCTGCGGTGTTGCTATCAGTGTGTCAAGAGTGGGAGAAGAGGGTTGCATTGACAATCCAACACAATGGGCAGCACTTTGAACACATTTTATAAGTGGTCATAAATTTGTAAATAACTAATGAAAGAATAAAGTTACGTTACAACCAAGCACACCATTGTTTTTCTTATGAAATTCCCAATAGGTTTGATGTGTCACATGACCCTCTTCCCATTGAAAAATATAAAGTTGGATCCAAAATGGCCGACTTCAAAATGGCCGCCATGGTCACCACCCATCTGTAAACGTTTTCCCCCTGCCATATACTAATGTGCCACATACAGGAAGTTGATATCACCAACTAATCCCATTTTATTTAGGTGTATCCATATAAATGGCCCACTCTGTATATTCTTTATTTTAGCTAGAAAAGAATGAATGATTAAATAAATAAGGTGTTAATATATGAGTTAGTTATAATGGGAGACTAGTGAAAGGGTGAATTAAAAAAAATATTGGATTGCTACTTTAATAAGAAATAAAAAAATGTAGTAAGGTAAATAGAAAAAGTGCGTTCCAACAAAGTAAAAAAATCTTCAAAAGTCTAAAAGGAAAAAAAAAGCTGAATATAAAGTAACCCATAGTAACACATCATAGTACTGGGGAAAAGGCTTGATATCATCATCTTTAGACTATATACAGACAAAAATATATTTTTGGTCAGTGTCCTGCCTGTGTACACATTGGACTGCATATTGACCAGTGTTGGTGCAGCTTAGGTCCACGTGGAAATATTGCAGCATGTCTTGTCAGCTTTTCGATCGAGACAGGGCTGGTTTAATAATAAGCAGCCTCTGCATTCATTCGCTTTAAATGCACATATACATAGTCATATCCAAAATATTCAAAGATTGTATTGATCCATGAATGGCTACAGTTTGAATGTTACCCTATTAGCACCAATGTTAAACAACGTTTTCCTCAGCTATAAACAGGACGAGGAAAAAATTTCAGCATGCTGCGTATGGCTGAATATATCACAAGAGACTCACCAATGCAAGGCAATGGGTATGAGTAAAACAATGTTATCTCAAGAGATGATAGATATGTATATACATAGATAGATAGAGACACAACAGCTATATAATGTCCAACCCCCACACACATATTCTAGGCTTGCACCCTTAAGTGACTTTTATGTATTACTAAAGGTTGTTTTTGCATTTTTAAACTAATAAATAAATAATTTCATAAAACTGACATGGGGACACCCCCATTTTTGAAAATTACATAAGGGTAAAGCAGCTTTACCTTGTCTGGTTATTCCAAATAGAGGGAACTCCACAATGTTTAAAAACAAAAAACTAATGAGTTCTAAATAATTAAATTAATTAAAAAAAAGTGGGGTCCCCCTTATTTCTATAACCAACCAAGGTAAATCTGACAACTACGGGCTGGTATTCTCAGGCTGTGAAGGTCTACGGTTATTGGGCCCTTTCCATGCTCAAAATAGCAGCCTGTGGCCACCTCAGAAGTGGCACTTCCATTAGATACACTATTTATGGCACTTTCCCCAGCTCTTCCCATTGCCCTGGTGTGATGGCGATTGGGGTAATGGTAGTTGGGGTTGATGTCAGCTGTGTAATGTCATCTAGTATCAAGGCTTGGGGTTTGTAATATAATGACATCTATCACATACCCTACATTAGTAACCCAGTCAGTAAAAAGATAAACACAGAATATTTTATTTGCAAATACTCTCCCTGACTCTTTCCCTGGATTACCAATTTATTAGAAAAAAAACTATAAGTCCCAAGTAGTCCACACATTCCAAAGTATTCCACAAACGGCAACCTGAAGGACATAAAAAGAGAGAAATATTAAAGAAATAAAGGAAAGACAGCCTTATTTACCAAGTAATTCCCTAACAGGTCTGGCGTAGTCCACATGGAGGTCCCACGACGCTCCCCAACTCAGTCTCACAGTGTATGGAAAATCATTCAGAGAATGCAGCCCTAAAGACTGAAAGAGCAGCCACTGCCAACTCTCACACTGTGATCCACAAGATCCGGCGAGTATGATGAGCTGTGATGTCAGTAAAGTTACTAAAGAGAACACTCACCGGGTCACACAGCGAGTATCGCAAGAGTGTGTAAACCTCACTGACATCACTGCTCTTCACAATTGAAGGCTCACAGGATACCCACTGTGTGACCCAACAAGTGTGACTGCAGTAACCTTACTGCACTGCTCATCACACTCACCGACTCGCGAGATATCTGTGTGACCTGGTGACGTCACCACTCATCACACTCGCCAGCTCTAGCAGATCAAAGCATGAGAGACATCATTGGCTACTTACAGCATATGTAGCTGCGTTTACTAAGTGAGGTTCCATATGCTGAGAGACTATGTCGGGGCACACCATGGGACCTCCATGGGGACTATTTCCAGCAGATGCACTTCATTCACAAAATCATGAGGAAAGAAGATTATGTGGCAATACTGAAGCAACATCTGAAGACATCAGCCAGGAAGTTAAAGCTTATGGTTTCAACTGTATATAAAGATCTCATATTTACCTTTTTGGACAAATTTACATTAACGGCTAAACCAAACTGGGAGGAGGTGGGTCGCAACTCAGAAGATAATTAGTGGTCACTTTTAGAATATATCACCAAACTCTTGCTAAGTGAAGCCATATGGCGATGTCAACTCTTAATTATACGCAGAGCATATAAATCCTCCTTCATGTTTAAGGTCTTAGAGCAGATTATAGATGACGTTGTTGTTTAGATGAAGATGCAGGGATATTACATATGCTGTGGTCATGTTCTCGCCTATATGCCTTTTGTACTGTAGTTTTAAGTATAATAGGTGTATCTTATGAAAGTTCAGTTCCAGTGGTCTGTATATTGGGATGCATGGACGATATACACACAGATGATATTTAGTTGGCTATTGCTTAGTTATTATTTGTGGCTCGGAAATTGGTGGTCAAACATTGATAGATGAAAACCCACCATCTTGTAAAGAGTATATATAGTAAGTTAACTCATTCAACATGTTAGGCTATGGGTTGAACTAGATGGACTTAAAGTCTTCCTTCAACCTTAAAAACTATGTTACTATGTTACTATGTATTGGTCCACACTGAAAAACTAATATACCAGAAAAGGGGTAGAATTGGTTACTTTGAAAAACTGTAGTTTTCTTGAATATATTTGTAACTGCTTGTAAAAGGAATACATGTGGAAACAATGACACAAACTGTACCTTTGTTGAAAATATTTAATATATGTTAAAAATTGCAATCTTTCTATCAAGACATTTGTACAGTTTAGGAGGGTGGGGTGGGTGACAGGGGTGGGTAATGGCAAGAATGTTTAATGCAAGTTTTCTAATATATGTAATTTAATAATATAATATTTTGTTCAAACTCAATAATAACTATATGATTTAAAAAAAAAAAAAGAGCATGCTCCAGGACATACGTTGAATGAGCCATTGAAGAGGGATGAGAGGAGCCACACCAAAAAAGTAAACTACTACTGTTACAGAACTACCACACCACAAACACCTAGGAGACTGGTAGCTGTCTGAGGGACTAAAATATGGCACACTGCAAATATGTGGATATTAC
This sequence comes from Allobates femoralis, assembly GCA_033576535.1. Taxonomy (NCBI): domain Eukaryota; kingdom Metazoa; phylum Chordata; class Amphibia; order Anura; family Aromobatidae; genus Allobates; species Allobates femoralis. The sequence goes on along the minus strand of JARQOC010000005.1, from coordinate 104,405,734 downwards.
TGTCATGGAAGGAGATTGTGAAAGGATGTGACATGCACAGTGAGGACGGACTCAGCTGCATAAAAAGTGACACAAGGACTGTCCAAGAGGGAAGAAAGTACTGCTGAAGTGATTGCCAGCAATTTATAATTAATGGCAGTATCAAACACATCTTACCATTTGTCCCTATGGTTAGAGCAGTAAGTTTAAATGTGACTGTCAATATATTATATGGTCAGCTATTATTTTGAAATTTTGATATACATAGAAAATAATAATAAACCTGCAGGTCTCTTCAGTGTAATCAGTTGCTTGCTGATAGTCTTGAGAGCTGGACGCATGGAGTTCAGCTGAATGCCATGTCACCTCTTATGTGAAAAGAAGAGAGGAGAGAGGCGCTCATGAGAGGGACCCGCTGCCTTTAGGGGGAAGGAGAGAGAGAGGTTACTCCAAATGGTCTCTCACCTTAGGAGGTTGTGCTGTTTATGTCACCTCTTGTGGCCACTTTACACGTCCCGATATCGTCATCCAACTTCAATAAAAAGTCACGTGGTTCGTGCGTTGGCGCCGATATCGTTCATACGTTGTGTGGTGTAAATGACCAATTCGATGCAAGAACGATGCCAAAACGATATCGGGGGAGAAATGAGCAGGCTCTCCAACTGCCCGATATTGGATGGACGATCTGGCAGGATCGTGCTGTGTGACAGCCCAACAACGACTTGGTGAACAACTTCCCCTATTCACTCCCATGTTAAATGGTCGTTCCCTGGTTTGCGCGTACAAGGGGGCGTAGACATCACAGTTGTGTTGCCTGCCGATATCTCCCTGTGTAACAGCTCCTATGCGATCTTGGATTTCAGCCAAAAAAGTGCGCGCTCCCGTGCTGTTATATACAATATCGAAACAATGTTGGAACGTGTAAAGTGGCCATTACAGTTGTGGCCAAAAGTATTGACACCCCTGCAATTCTGTCAGATAATACTCAGTTTCTTCCTGAAAATGACTGCAATCACAAATTCTTTGGTATTATTATCTTCATTTAATTTGTCTTCAGTGAAAACACACAAAAGAGAATGAAGCAAAAAGCAAAACATTGATCATTTCACACAAAACTCCACAAATGAGCCAGACAAAAGTATTGGCACCCTCAGCCTAATACTTGGTTGCACAAACTTTAGCCAAAATAACTGCGATCTTAACTGCTTCCGGTAACCATCAATGAGTTTCTTACAATGCTCTGCTGCAATTTTAGACCATTCTTCTTTGGCAAACTGCTCCAGGTCCCTGATATTTGAAGGGTGCCTTCTCCAAACTGCCATTTTTAGATCTCTCCACAGGTGTTCTTTGGGATTCAGGGCAGGACTCATTGCTGGCCACTTTAGAAGTCTCCAGTGCTTTCTCTCAAACCATTTCTAGTGCTTTTTGAAGTGTGTTTTGGGTCATCGTCCTGCTGGAAGACCCATGACCTCTGAGGGAGACCCAGCTTTCTCACACTGGGCCCTACATTATGCTGCAAAATTTGTTGGTAGTCTTCAGACTCCATAATGCCATGCACACGGTCAAGCAGTCCAGTGCCAGAAGCAGCAAAGCAACCCCAAAACATCAGGGAACCTCCACCATGTTTGACTGTAGGGACTGTGTTCTTTTCTTTGAACGCCTCTTTTTTTCTCCTGTAAACTCTATGTTGATGCCTTTGCCCCCAAAAGCTCTACTTTTGTCTCATTTGACCAGAGAACATTCTTCCAAAACGTTGTAGGCTTTCTCAGGTTTTGGCAAACTCCAGCCTGGCTTTTTTATGTCTCGGGATAAGAAGTGGGGTCTTCCTGGGTATCCTACCATATAGTCCCTTTTCATTCAGATGCTGATGAATAGTACGGGTTGACACTGTTCTACTCTCGGACTGCAGGGCAGCTTGAACTTATTTGGATGTTAGTTCTTTAACCACCATCCGCACAATCTTGCGTTAAAATCTCTCGTCAATTTTTCTTTTCCGTCCACATATAGGGAGGTTAGCCACAGTGCCATGGGCTTTAAACTTCTTGATGACACTGCGCACGGTAGACACCGGAACATTCAGGTCTTTGGAGATGGACTTGTAGCCTTGAGATTGCTCATGCTTCCTCACAATTTGGTTTCTCAAGACCTCAGACAGTTCTTTGGTCTTCTTTCTTTTCTCCATGCTCAATGTGGTACACACAAGGACACAGGACAGAGATTGAGTCAACTTTAATCCATGTCAACTAGCTGCAAGTGTGATTTAGTTATTGCCAACACCTGTTAGGCGCCACAGGTAAGTTACAGGTGTGATTAATTACACAAATTAGAGAAGCATCACATGATTTTTCTAACAGTGGCAATACTTTTGTCCACCCCCTTTTATATGTTTGATGTGGAATTATATCCAATTTGGCTTTAGGACAATTCTTTTGTGTTTTTTCATTGAAGACAAATTAAATGAAGATAATAATACCAAAGAATTTGTGATTGCAATCATTTTCAGGAAGAAACTGAGTATTATCTGACAGAATTGCAGGGGTGTCAATACTTTTGGCCACAACTGTACATTGACCCTTTCATCACAATCCAACTCACTGACTCATTAATTATATTTTTTGTATGTGTTTTAAGCTAAACTTGCAATTCTGTCCTTGTTTTATTGATTTTATTTTTTACACTGTTTATTACAAGTTATAAACAACATTTACATTTTAACAAAAAGGGGCGAGGAGACACTGGAGCTAGCTTTGTATGGGGTTTAGGGTGTGCTTAGACCCCTGTTGCTGCTAGTAAGTGCCTAAAGGGCCCCGTGTGATGGCTCTTTGGTAATAGTGTGTCACTGTTTTTTATATAAATGTATAAAGTTGGGACTCAGCGCAACTGATAACTGTTGACCAAGGGGTAGACAATAACCAGGGTTGATATAGTTTCAATATCTTTAATAAATTTAGTAAAAAATGTGATTTACAATAGACTTTGATAAAAATTAGAATAAATTCAAATAAAAGTTAGTTCTAAGATGAACCTCTACCGAGATGGTACGTAAAAGCAATGTTTGATGCATAAAATTAAAATCAATAAAAACCAAGCATTAGTTGGGTTGCTTATAAATCCTTCCTGGTGTCAGATTCCTGCTAAGACTCCTTGTTTACTGGATTAGGTGGAGGCTCCTTATCATGTATGTCTTGCTGTTGTAGACGAATAGGGAGGTTGGTGGCTGGGGTGACAGTGATGACCCCTTCTTCTATGTAGGGTAGGTGTGGTGAGACCTGCTAAATAAGGTGTTAAATTGAGAACAGGTGTCGTCTTAGATTATCCTTTCAGGATGTTTGGTAGGTTCTTAAGGACAAGGATAGCCTTGTGGAGTTCTTATTGGGTTGGGTGGTTGGCTCCTTGTTATTGTGAGTTTGTATTGTCTTCTCCCCGACTCTACGGATTCCCAGTCCTGATCCCAAACATACTGGACTGCGAAAGACCCATATACTGTTCCTACACAGGGGCCTCTTCTGTCTGTTTTCGCCAGTGATTTATTGGGTCAAATGTTTGGGGATGAAGTTAGCTTTGATTTTGTATTTCAGCATTATGTGAGATATATGTATTTTCAGGGGTACAAGAGTTCTTTGTGATAACATCAATACAAAAGGAGGATTTCTAATCAAAACTTATGTATAGACAAATGTAACTAAATCAGATGCTCTGAGATTGGTTACCCATGTTCTCATTCTTGATATTTGCATTTCTCTATTCAGTTACAGAGACCATTCTCTACTTGATACCAGTTTTGTTAAATGTCTTCAGACTTTTGTTTTATTAACAACAGGACATTGATTTATTACAATAATAATCCAAATGCATCATCTTTAGGGTATATGCACACACTGAGTATTTTTTCTTAGACATTTTGGCAAAGTACAAAAAGTTCCTGTTAGTTTGTTTTGTTGTTTTTTTACGCCTCCCTGCACTGTACTATATATGTCTGCATTATATTGTGCTTGAAGCTCAAAAATTGTTCTACATTTGAGGATCATTATCTGAAGTAGATAACAAAGTAATCCAGGACAATTACAACTCACAGACGTTCTCGCTGGCTTCCATGGTAACAGAACTATGAATAATATCATCTAATACTGTAGTGTGAGTGACTATGAGTAATACTCCAAATGGTGAGGCTATCACATTTCTACATATTTTAACTTAGGGTTTTTTAGACTTAATTTGAACCACCATTGTCGTCTTAGGTTACATCCAAGATGTACCAGAGTGAACTGTCAATCAGGTTGATAGGAAACATTTCCACTTTTTTACGATTATTACATTTGTAAACTCCACTTCATCGTGGCATATGCAAAGGGTAAGTTTGAGGTTAGCTATCCCTCAATTATGCTTTAGGCTCTGTGAGGCAGCGCTCACTGAACGTGTCGGGGAACACTCGCTTGGCAGTGATATTAAAGCACACAGCAATAGTTTCTATATAAACAGATCACTCGGTTTATTCATAACTAGTGATGGGCGAACCCGAACTGTAAAGTTCGGGGTCCGTACCGAACACCTAGTGTTTGGGCACAGACCCCAAAATTGAACTTCCCTGGAAAGTCCATCTTACAGTTTGGGTTCTGGGGAGCTGTAAAAAGAAAGAAAATAGTGATTAACCAGCATCTTCATACTTACCGATGTCCTGCCGCTTTTACTTCCGGCCCACTCATTAACTTCCTGGATATTCACTGCTGAAGGGCGGAACAGCCAATCACAGACACTGTCACAGAGAATGGACATCTGTGATTTGGTGTTGGAGTAGTCTGGAATCAGCCCATACATTTTAGAATGGCAGATGCTAGAATGTATGGGCTGTTTTCAGGTTACTCCAACAGCCAATCACAGACACCCATATTCTGTGACACCTGTGATTGACTGTTCCGCCCCTCAGCCATTGACTGACATCATAGTACTGTACAAATAAATAAATAATTAAAAGAAAAATTACATAGGCCTTCAATGTATTTTTGATTCTCCGCGCAGATAAAGTGGACAGCTACGGGCTGTCACCCCCATCTGCCTGGCTTTACCGTGGCTGGCAATGAAAATAGAAGGAATTAAATAAATAATTTAAAAAAAATTGTGGGCTTCGCCCTATTTTTGATTGCCGGCCGAGATAAAACTCAGGCAGCTGGGGGCTGGGATTCTCAGCATGGTACGGCCCAA
>JARQOC010000005.1:104371009-104400456 GCA_033576535.1 Allobates femoralis | reverse complement strand
ACTCCCTACGCCCAGCTCCGTCCTACTTCTGGGTACCCCGGCACCCGCCCAGCGTGATAGGAGCTTTTTTTTTAGAATAAGTTATACTGAATCTTTTAACTTACATGTGCAACTGTAGACAAAGACATGAAAAACTACTTGCGGGGTGGAGTTGAAAAAATTAATTTCTGCCATTAATTTTTGTACTTAGTTTTTACAGTGCGTTGAAGACATTTAAAAATCTAACAACTTGAAAAAAAAACTGGCTGTGTTGCCTTGTGCCTATGGATATCAGGAAATAGTTTTGTCAAACTTCACACAGGCATAACAGAAAGGTAGGTTTTAATTTCACTGTAGGTAAAGCATGGGACATAGAAAATAAATGAGAGTAAGTTACAGCACATACAGTGCTGTCAGGATGCTGATGAGGAAACAACCATAAAAGAATAATAAAGCGTTCAATAGCACAGATCATGGACAAAATAAATGGGTATGTGTATAAAAACATTTTTATCTTGTGTGTAAGAACAGCAGCAAGACCACACTTTTTCTTTGATTTTGGATAAAATTACAGGTAAGCTGCCTCTGGCAAGATCATCTAAAGATGCCAAAATCAATATCGACCACAACACTTAGGTAGTTACACAGATGTCTACACTGTTAGGGCCCTTTCACATCAGCGTTTTTTGAAATTCGCGGCAGATGCGGTGAAAAAACCCGCATCTGCCGTGAAAAAACCCGCATCTGCCGCGATTACCGCATACCGGCTGCACTTGCGGCGCGGTTGCGGTAAACACCATGCAAAGTATAGGCGTACTTGCGGCAGGTGTGGCAAGTGCGGTTTTGCACTTGCGGCAGGTGCGGCTGCGAAAAAAAACGCGGTCAGCCGCGGTTTTTTTCGCGGCCGCACCTGCCGCAAGTGCAAAACCGCACCTGCCGCAAGTACGCCTATACGTTGCATGGCGTTTACCGCAACCACGCCGCAAGTGCAGCCGGTATGCGGTAATCGCGGCAGATGCGGTTTTTTCACCGCATCTGCCGCGAATTTCAAAAAACGCTGATGTGAAAGGGCCCTTACATTGAGAGAAAAAGTCTAAAACTGTTGATGGCAATTAAAAAAAAAATTAGGCTCTGTAATGATATGGTGAAAACCTCACTGGTAATAGATAACATATGGTTTACATTTTATTTCCATAAATCAATAATGTAAGCAAAGATTATACTCTGTTAAAGAAAAATGCTTTTGTGCTCACTCATCAAAAGTCTTCTTTACCATATACCAATACATGACACGGACTGAAACTGTACAGGTAGCATTTGTTCCCTCAGTGCCTGTGGGAGAAATGTGTCACTGCAACAAGTATCTACTTAAATATTAGTCAAGTGGTTTCTGGTTCTGTGCGGTTGTCCCCTGCAGCCGCTATATCACTTCTACTGCATACACCTAATGGGTGTAAGAATAAGGCATCCACTGATGGCAGTGGTCCCTGGCACACACTACTGTCACCGGCACACTCAAAATAGCACCCACACACCGCACACCACGGCAATGCTGCACACATCGCCTGCAGACCCCCGCAAGCCTCCCAACACCCCATCGATAGCCCACAACTTACCAAATGGATCAGGACCTGTGGTGATGTCAGTCAGGTGATCAGTCACATCACCGTAACTCCTGTAGTCTTCAGTGCTTCCCAGCTATGACTTGGAGCCATCACAGCTGGAAGGGTTGGAGGTATGGAAGGAGGCAGAAAGAACGCAGGGAGGAAGAGAACCCACGGGGTAAACAGAGCCTAGTGGGGCAAGCAGAGCGCAGGGTGCATAGAGAGCCCTGGGGAGCAAAGAGAGCCAAGGGGGCTGGGGCAAAACGAAAAGTGCAGGGGCAAAGAGAGCCAAGGGGGGGGGGAAAGAGGGTCCAGGGAGCAAAGAGAGTGCATGGGAGGGCAAAGAGAGCCCAGGGGGCAACATAGAGTGCAGGGGCAAAGAGATCCATGGGGCAAACAGAATGCAGGGGGCAAAGAGATCCAGGGGGAGAAACAGAATGCAGGGGGCAAAGTGAGCCCAAAGGGGAGAAAAGAGGCCCAGGGAGGCAAGGATGTGCAGGTGTGTGGCAAGAGGCCCAGGGGCAAAGATAGTGCAGGGAGTGGGGGTGCAAAGAGAGTGCAAGGGTAGGGGAAGAGAGCCGGGTGCAAAGGACAGTGGAGGGAGCAAAGACAGCACGGGATGGGGGGGGGCTTTGCTTGTAAGACTACCTTCATTTTATTGACAATCCTCTTGGCTATCTCATTTATAAATTTGACTAGCAACTATTTAGCATATGATTAGCCATTCAGATTCTGAGTCACCATATAGTACAAACCACTGAGCCACCATACAGTGCTAACCACTGAGCCACTGTATAGTGCTAACTACTGAGCCACCATACAGTACTAACCACTGAGCCACCACACATTGATAACCACTGAGCCACCACACAGTGATAACCACTGAGCCACCGCACAGTGCTAACCACTGAGCAACTGCACAGTGCTAACCACTGAGCCACCGCACAGTGCACACCACTGAGCCACCGCACAGTGCTAACCACTAAGCCACTGTACAGTTCTAACTACTGAGCCACCATACAGTGCTAAGCACGGAGCCACTGTACATTGCTAGCCACTGAGCCCCCATATATAGTGCTAACCACTGAGCCATTATACAGTGCTAACCACTGAGCCACCATACAGTGCTAACCACTGAGCCACCATACAACGCTAACCACTGAGCCACCATATAGTGCTGACCGCTGAGCCACCATACAGTGCTAACCACTGAGCCACCGTACAGTGCTAACCATTGAGCCACCATACAGTACTAACCACTGAGCCCCCATATATAGTGCTAACCACTGAGCCACCATACAGTGCTAACCACTGAGCCACCATACAGTGCTCACCACTGAGCCACCATATACAGTGCTAACCATTGAGCTACTTTAGAGTGCAGACCACTGAGCCACCATACAGTGCTGGCCACTTGGCCACTGTACAGTGCTAACCACTGAGCCACCATACAGTGCTAACCATTGAGCTACTGTAGAGTGCAGACCACTGAGCCACCATACATTGCTGACCACTAAACCACTGTACAGTGCTAGCCACTGAGTCACCAATACAGTGCTCACCACTGAGCCACCATATACAGTGCTAACTACTAAGCCACCGTACAGTGCTAACCACTGAGCAACCATACAGTGCTAATCACTGAGCCACCAGAGTGATAACCACTGAGCCACCACACAGCGCTAACCACTAAGCCACCACAGTGCTAGCAACTGAGCCACCATACAATGCTAACCACTGAGCCACCATACAGTGCAAACCACTGAGCCACCATACAGTGCTAACCACTGAGCCACCATACAGTGCTAACCACTGAGCCATTATACAGTGCTAACCACTGAGCCACCATACAGTGCTAACCAATCACATCAGCTGCTAGCGGTATTGTAATGTGGCGCCAATACCACTAGCAGCTGAGCAGTGCAGTATTGGCGGCCAGCTTTAAATCTCCCGCCAATACAGCGCTGCTCAGCTGATTGGTCGCTATTGGCAGGAGATTTAAAGTTGGCTGCCACTCATCTCCCGCCACCGGGAGATCAGCGGTGGCGCCGCTGACTTCCCGGCGGCGGGAGAGGAGTGGCTGCCACCGCAGGTAGATCAGTGGTGCGCGCCGCTGATCTCCTAACGGAATATCAATGAGCGGCGGGTGGGCATTTTTAAATCTCCTGCCAATACCGCGCTGCTCAGCTGATTGGTACCTTGTCACAGCGTTCCGCAGTCCCTGTAGTCACTTTCATATCTTCTGCTTAGCCCTGTTGCCGCGTCCGAAAACCAGGAAGTGGCCGGTCTCAGGATCATGTGCTGCAGTGATGTACAGTAATGAAGAGGCAGAGCCCAGGGGTGCTGTGCACTGTGCTGTGTGATGCTGCAGCCCTGCCTCTTCATTACAGTACATCACTGCAACACTTGATCTGGAGACCGTCCACTTCCTGGTTTTAAAGGGATCCTGTCACCCCCAAAACACCTCTAAACCTATTAAAAGCTGTCCCTACAGCATATTAACACTTTCCCTACACTCCTTTTACCTCCTAAATGCACCAAGTGACATTGAAGAAAAACGTTATTCTAGTACCTCATTAGTGATGATAATGAGTGACTATGCTAATTCATAGTCACTCATCCAGGCTGCCCCTCTTCTTCATATCATAGTACGCATTTTGAAGCTGACAGCGCGGCGCCGGTGTAAATACGTCACCCGGCGCCGGGTATGACGCGGATCGCGTCATACAGCCCCACACTCAAGCCCGGACGCAATGGGAGAGATGGGAGGCGCGCAGGGAGGCGGCAGTTTGAATCCATGATGAAGATCACACCTATTCAAGGAGTGATATGAAGAAGAGGGGCAGCCTGGATGAGTGATTATGAAATACCATAGTCACTCATTATCATCACTAATGAGGTACTAGAATAACGTTTTTCTTCAATGTCACTTGGTGCATTTAGGAGGTAAAAGGAGTGTAGGGAAAGTGTTAATATGCTGTAGGGACAGCTTTTAATAGGTTTTGAGGTGTTTTGGGGGTGACAGGATCCCTTTAAGTGCGGCAACAGGGCTAAGCAGGAGACTACAAGCATGCCATATGACATTCTGGGAGTTATAGATCTTATTATTTACTCCCAAGTTATATCTCCCAGTTCTGCTGAAGTAAATCAACTGCTATTCCAGAGACCTGTTGTCTGTGGTCATTCTACTGACTGTGGATGCTGCTTGGGCGTGGATAGCAAGGAATGGGAGAGTCTCCATTACCAGGGTATTACAGTTGTACATTACTTGGACAAAGCCTATATCATTTCCCTTGTAAAAGTAATAAAAACTATACTCACCTCCAATGCTTCGGCGGTTTCAGCGAATTTGCATACTTAGGGCCCATGTGACATTGATATGACACTCAGGCTTTGTGACCAATCAGCGCTGGTGTTTGTCTCCCAGCCTTCAGACACCGGAGGATGTCAATGGTGTGGCTCACCTGCTGCTCTTGCCTGGGAAACAAATGCCAGTGCTGATTGGTCGAAGGACCTGAGTGTCAAATTGATGTCACTTTTTTCTTCTAATATTTTTTTCCCTATTTTCCAGCTCTAAAACCTAGGTGTGTCTTCTAGTCCAGAGCACCTTATAGTCTGAAAAATACGGTATATAACTTATTTATTTTACAGAAAGTAACAAAATTGGGCTGTTGAAAAAAAATTGTATCTGCATTTGTCTATACAAACTCAAAATAACATTTAGTTGTATAACCATGATGAGTTACTTTGTATACACGAGTACTTCGGGTATAAAAAAGGACGACATAGTATTCCAGTAGGATAATGACCCAAAGCATACGTCGAGATTGGTGAAGAAATGATTCAATGACAAAGAAGTAGAGGTGCTGGATTGGCCCCACATTCCCCAAACCTCAATCCAATTGAACACTTGTGTGTAGAGTTGAAGAAAAAGCTGTATACATACCCAAGTGAGTCAACCAGTATGCACCAACATTGGGAACGTGTACAAGAGACCTGGGAACAGATTTCCATGGAGACAGAATCTGATTGAGAGCATGCCCAGATGGATTCAGGCAGTGCTGAAAGCCAAAGGTGGATTTATCAAATATTGACAAATTAATAAAACATTTCATTTAGATTTTTAGGAGCAAAACAGTAACAATGCAGCAACATGAAAAGAATTTGCATAACTAATCATATGCTAAATAGTTGCAAGTCAAATTTATGTATGAGATAGCTAAGATGATTGTTTATAAAATGAAGGTAGTCTCATACTCAAAGCTGTATATGGAGCCAGGAAGTAAAATGTTTGAAACACTGTTACTCTTCTGCTCATCAATGTATGAGAGCAAAGTGTCAGTCATTACATGTCTCACACTGGTAAGTTCCCCTTTCATGTTCTGTAAAATAATCCCTGAAGGCAGATTCTCAGGGACATCTGTTTGGATCATAGATTTTATCAGCTCACTTGCATATAATAAAAACAAAATCACATATGATTATGTGATTTTTTTGTCCCATAGGAGAAATTGCTCTCAGAAACGCGTTGACAAATTAAAAATCAACTTTTCTTCTATATTGGATCAACCATTCTTGCAGCAACGCGGCTTTGTCCGATCTCTCTCATTACTTGCTCCAGGGGTGCTGCAGCAGCCATATTCATGGCTTGAGAGTAGTTATGGCTTCTCACATCTACCCCCGGTGAGCCTAGTGTCCCTTCCATGGACTCTCTCCCCAGATAAGACCCTATTTGTGTTTCTATTGTCGTTTCAGCCATTTGTTCTCTATTGGATTCTGCACATCACATCACAGATAAAGGTATCATTTTGTTCAGCTTCCTATGACCTACCTGCCCATATAGACGGCATCGGAGGGTTGATCCTACTGGTAAATTCCTTTGTAAAAAAAAAAAAACGAACAAAGTTAAAGAAAAGCCTGAAATGTCTAACTGTGCCTTCATATACGGAGTCATGTGTTGGATATTCTTGTTTGGCAATGAACACATTTAGTAAATGTGGCACTAACAATGAGGTGATTACATCATTTTCTCTTGCACTGCATAGTGTTTTTGATGCTTTCTTGCGATTTAACAAAAAAAAAATGCTTGTAAAAAACATAAAATTCATGGAGTCTTTTTTAACCACAGAAAAGCACCAAAAAACACCACAAACGTGTGACTGTATCCAGATATATTTTATCAACTGAACTATAATAGAGGATGATATTATTTTGATACAATGTAACCTACAGCTCCTAGTTCTTCTAAAGGTCAATTTTCATTAAATGCCAAGGGCAGAATTGTGATATTCAATCCTGACATTTTATTTCTCTACAATGGTAAATGTTATCTGCTTTTCTGACAAGTCAAAGTAAATACTTTTAGCCATTAATATTTCTAGATTATCTTTTCTTAGAACTCAGCATTGTGCCCATCCCTCTGAACAGTAAATATAGGAATAAATTGACAACTGGGTGTTGCCATCAGCTTTGCTAATGGGCATGTCTGTGCATGGTCTGTGGTCAACAAGTCATTCACACGATTGTAACGTACCCCTATAATCTGGAGGCAGTGGTGTACTACTTTGGGATTCTTGGCGACAGGGGACAACAGCAATATCAGATATGCAGTGATGGCTGTATGCACTGAGCTCTTAGTAGTGGTGTCTGTATAAGTCCACAAGCACTGAGCTGCCCCTAGTGGTGGCTGTATAAATCCCTGAGCTGAGCTCCCTCTTTATGCACAGAAATCCCTCCAGTAGTGTCCATAAAATCCATATGCAAAAACTTTCTCTTAGTGGTGGCTTTATAATTCTATATGTCTTTATGTACTGAAATCCATCTAGTCATAGGTGTATAAAGCAATTTGTTCTGCTCTCCCTTTAGTGATGTTTGTATAAAGCCCTATGTGCTTTGTTCCCCCTAGTGGTGGCTGTACGAGTCTACATGCACTGAGCTCCTCCTAGTTGTGGCTATATAAATCTACATGCATTAAGCTCCTCCTTGTGGTTGCTGTATAAATCTACATGCACTGAGCTCCTTCTAGTTGTGGCTATATACAACTACATGCACTGGTGGGGGTTGCATAAATCAATATACTTGAGTGATTGCATAATCCTTTAGGCTGAAGGACACTGGCGAGGACTCACGCGAGTGCAATGCGAGGGAAACTCGAGTCCCCACACCTAACTCACATTGCGAGTGAGAAGTGAGTGCAGTCGCAGCATGCTGTGACTGCATGCGATTCTGATGTGCGTGAGCGCAATGCAAGTCTATGGGACGAGAAAATCTCGCCCCCATACAGCACACGATGCGATATTCGCACTGGTGTGCTGCGCAAATCGCTTCAAACTCGCCGGTTGTCAAAAGCCGGCAAGTTTGAATGTCCCACCATGCGCGTACAGTAATAATCATCCTGCCCCGCTGTGACAGCGGTGCAAGATGATTAATATAATGTTATGAGGTCATAAATGGCCAAATGTGTGTTTTATCCTATAAATCTGCAAAGCCGGTAATTGTTGGCTTTACAGTTTCATTTCTAAACTCCTGCAGCTCCTGTCAGTGAACAGCGGTAATGTACGCTGTCCAGGGTCCTGAACAGCTAAGAAATCAGCACAGTAGTTTGCCTGTGCTGATTGCTTCAGCACTCAGGACCCTGGACAGCGTACATTACCGCTGTTCACTGACATGGAGCCGCAGGAGTTTAGAAATGACACTGCAAAGCCGACAATTACCGGCTTTACAGATTTATAGGCATAAAACACACATTTCGCCATTTATGACCTCAGCATGTGTCCAGGGCGCTTGGACAGTCTCAGGACACATGCAGACATGACTGTTAAAGCACATTATAATAATCATCTTGCACTGCTGCTGTCACAGTGGGACAGGATGATTATTACTGTACGCGCCTGGCGGGAGTTTGAATTCCCCGACAAATGCTGCCCGCAGTCCTTCAGGACCGTGGACAGCATCACAAACACACGCACCACACACGCACTCACACCTCATACTCGCAGCACACTCACATCAATACATGCAGGCACACTCACCACACGCACCACAAACACCCACAAACACGCATTACACTAGCATCACTGTCGTGCATCAAACACGTTCGCTGTTTGATGCATGACAGTGTGCCTTCAGCCTTATGCCCTAAAACTGCAAACCCACGATCAGTGTTTTCAGAGTTTTAGACAAAGCAAAAATATGCTGTGTTCTGCAGTACATGTACAGTGGATGGGAAAATACAGGAGAACACAGCAAAAATCTGCTGTGCCCAGTAGCTTGATCGTGGGCAAGGGTACTGCATTCTCCTGTAGAGAACACTAGCGTTTCTGCAGAGAAGGACATGCTGCACCAAGATGCAAATAGAGTCTGTGGAGCCTCGTTTAGGAGTCTCAACACAGGACTAGCCAGATCTCCCTCCAGGGAAGGACCTAGCCATGGGGTGGCTCTTTGAGGAGACCACCATAACCACCATATTAAGTGGCCCTTTGAGTCAATATCCAGACCTTTACAAGCTTAAAGATATGACAAGGGAATACCAAGGCCAGATATCCATCCACAGAGAGGTGTTGCCACTCATCAGCATGGAGTAGGATTCTGGCTAGGTGGGAGCAAGCCTAGTAGACCAACAACACAAAGTATTCACTGATCTCAGGGAGACCAGTCAAAGAAACATGCGGGCAGCCGGCTAAAGTGCTCAACTCAGTGAATACTTTATGTTCTTGGTCTACTAGGCATTGCTCCCACCTAGCCAGAATCCTACTCCACACTGATGAGGGGCAAAACAGCTGTCAGTGGATGGATACCTGGTCTTGGTATTCCCTTGTCATATCTTTAAGCTTATAAACAGCTGGATATTGACTCAAAGGGCCACTTAATACGGTGGTTATGGTGGTCTCCTCAAAGAGCCACCCCATGGCTAGGTCCTTCCCTGGAGGGAGATCTGGCTAGTCCTGTGTTGAGACTCCTAAATTAGGCTCCACAGACTCTAATTGCATATTAAAAATTCCCAGGGGGCAATGCGCCTAGGAATTCACTGTGCTGAGCACTTTAGCCGGCTGCCCGCAGTGTTTTCTTGGACTGGTCTCCCTGAGATCAGTGAATACTTTATGCTTGCATCAAGAACACAGGCAGTCACTCACAACCTTCCAAAATGGAGGAGGCAGCTGCTTAGCATAAGCATTGCTCACTACTAAGGCTTGCATAGGGAGCCTGTCACATGTATGTGAGATACACAATGTTTGAACAATAGGCTATTACTGACACCAGGTAGGGCGGGATAGTTAACACGATATGAGTGCACCTTGTAGGACAAGCTCACTAATGTACCACCTAAATTCGAAAGGCCCTATTACACCCTGCAAAAAATGTATAAAATATGCAAAAAATAATGTGATGTATTAGTTGATATTTTGGCCCAAAATACGGAAGCTTGAAACCCGTTTGTCCAGGGTCCTCATACTTGAAAATTCCTAAACTGATTAACCCCTTCATGACCTTGGAATTTTTCATTTTTCATTTTCGTTTTTTGCTCCCCCACTTCCAAGAGCCATAACTTTTTTATTTTTCCGTCACTATAGACATATGACGGCTTGTTTTTTGCGGGACGAGATGTACTTTCATATGCAATCATTTATTTTACCATATAGTGTACAGGGAAATTGCAAAAAAATTCTAAATGCAGTGAAATTGCAAAAAAAGTGCAATAACACGTTTGTTGTTTGGGTATTTTAGTCACCATGTTCACTATATGGTAAAACCGACGTGACGGAGTGATGCCTCGGGTCGGTATGAGTTCGTAGACACCCAACATGTATACCTTTACTGGTATCTAGGTGGTGAAAAAAAATTCAGAAGTTTGAAAAACAAAAAAAAAACTGACTTTTTGCACCATGTTCTACAACCCGTAGAGTTCTCATTTTTCGGGATCTGGGGCTGGATGATGGCTTTTTTTTTGCGTCTTGAGCTAACATTTCTAATGATACTATTTTTGGGGGGATCCGCAGTTTTGATCGCCGTTATTGCATTTTATAGCAATGTTGCGGTGACCAAAAAAATGGAATTTTGGCGCTTGGACTATTTTTTCCGTTACGGAGTTTACGGTGCTCATTAACGGATTTAATGCCATGATAGATCGGGCGATTCTGAACGCAGCGATACCAAACATGTGAATTTTTAAATTTTTTTAATACTTTTATTGTGATTGCGGGAAAAGGGGGGTGATATGAACAACAGGAAACTGTGCTCCGACAGCATCCAGGTCTAGCCAGGTCCTCGGGCTGTCACGTGAGCGCCGGAGATCCCGCGATACTATCGCGGGATCTCCGGAGCAGGCAGGGATCAGCGCGTTCCCCGCCGCGGCCGCCTGTGATCCGCTGTCAGAGATTGACGGCGGGATCCAAGGGGCTAACAGCGCCGATCGGATCCCGGATCCGATCGGTGCTGATTACCCCGACACTCAGCTGATGAGATCAGCTGAGATGTTGGAGCTTTGATGTGAGCCCGTGCCGGAGCTCACATCAAAGCTCCCATACCAGCCCATGACGTTGTACAATGTCATAGGTCGGGAAGGGGTTAAGCACCGAAAAGGAGAACATCAAAAAAACTTACCACCATGGAGCCAAACCTGATACTAAATGCATACACAGGATGTAGGGTGTGGGCATTTCGTATTTGGTTTGGCTTCATAGTGTTTTTTTTTTTACAAAATGTATATACAGAGATCCCTCTAGTGGTGGCTGTATGAATCCATCTACTGCCAACTTAATTTATACTTACTGCCTCTAGTGGTAGTGGTATAAATCTAGATCAGTGATGGGCAACCTTTTGAGCTCGGTGTGTCAAAATGCGCCAAAAAAACAAGCATAACTCGGGCGTGTGTCACTTTGAGAAAAAAAAACATAATTTTGCCATATTTATAGTTTAAAGAACACAAAAATATATAATTGTAATATATACCGTATATACTCGAGTATAAGCCGAGTTTTTCAGCACAAAAATTGTGCTGAAAAATGCCCCCTCGGCTTATACTCGAGTCAGAGGCCGGCCGCCCGCCCGCCCGCCCATCGGTATACAGGCCGCCCACCCCCCCCAGTGGTATACAGGGCGCCCCCTTGCTGCCGCACACCTGTAAAGTAATACATCATTATACTTATCCCTGTCGCTATCGCCGCTCTGACACCGCGCTCCTCCGGGTCTTCATGCTTCCTCCTCCGGCGCACAGACAATGAAGCCATTGCCTGCGCCCGCCGGTCACAAGCAGGAAGAAGCATGAAGACCTGGAGGAGCGCGGTGTCAGAGACAGGGATAAGTATAATGATGTATTACTTTAGAGGTGTGCAGCAGCAAGGGGGGGCCCTGTATACCACTGATGGGGGGGGGGCGCCTGTATACCACTGCGGAGGGGGGGGCGCCTGTATACCACTGCTGAGGGGGCCTGTATACCACTTCTGAGGGGGCCTGTATACCACTTCTGAGGGGGCCTGTATACCACTGATAGGGGCTGTAACCACTGATGTGGGGCTGTATATACCACTGATGGGGGGCTGTATATACCACTGATGGGGGCTGTAACCTCTGATGGGGGGCCTGTATATACCACTGATGGGGAGCCTGTATATATCACTGAGGGGGGGCCTGTATATACCACTGATGGGGGGCTGTATTCCACTGATGGGGGCTGTAACCTCTGATGGGGGGGGAACTGTATACCAGTGATGGAGGTCCTATATACCAGTGATGGGGGATTATATACCAGTAACGGGGTCCATTTATCACGATCAGAGGGGTTGTATACTGTGATGAGTCTGCTTCATTTCCCCCCCCTAGACTTATACGCGAGTCAATAAGCTTTGCAGCTTTTGGGGGCAAAAGTAGGGGGGTCGGCTTATACACGGGTCGGCTTATACACGAGTATATACGGTAACTGAATTTAATAAACCAAAAACTAATTATTTAAAGGGATCCTGTCACCTCCAGAACGCCTCCTAAGCTAGCAAAACATGTCCCTGCAGCATCCATTCACTAATCTCACACGGAGGACTGTAGGCCAAAACAACAGAGCTCTGGGATTTCCGGTTAGAATCTTTGTGACCTCACTTCCGGCCGGCAGAGCGGGGAGTAGCGGAATGCCGCAGGGGATATCTCTCGGGGCCCTGTGATCGCCATTACCAGCAACCACATAACCATCATTCAATCTACTGTTCTGGGGGGTCATGGATTTCTAATTGATCATCATTACTGAGATAAGTAAGGGGGGGCTGGGAGAGGCGAGGGCCTGTGCTATGGGTGCTGTGTCCCACCATTAGAAATAGCGACAGCCATCTTAATTTATAAAGGAAACGCCATCTTGCAGCATAGTGCAGACTCCATTTCACCACTATTACTGGTGTGCATCCTTATTAACCCCTATTTCTGCTTATTAACCCTGCCCTTTCCTAAAAGTTATCTTGTGGTAAATTAGGCTAGTTAACCCCTAATCCAGGGCAAACAGGCGATCTATAATTCTATGTTCTGTCACTGCCCTCTTGATGGAGAACCCAAAAAAATAAAAAAAACAAGGGTAACTAAAGGAAGTGGTAGTAGCAATGGCCGACCCTTTCAAGAGACATGGACCAAGATGTATGGCATTATAGAAAAAAATGGCAGATCATTTTGCAATCTATGTACTGAATCGGTTGTAAGCAGAACATGGAATGTAAATAGACATTTTTTTAAACTAATCATTCACAGCTCTTGAAAAAAATTGAGGATGAAAGGAAGGAAGGAATACATTTCCAGGCAGCTACACCTTTATCAGAGTCAGTCTAATTCCATCCTTAAAGGGATCCGGTCACCTCCAGAACACCTCCTAAACTACCAAAACATGTCCCTGCAGCATCCCACCACTAATCTCATACTCCTTTTGTCTCCTAAAAGCATCCTGTGAAAGTGCATAAAATGTTTTAATACTTACTCATTAGTGATTATAATTAGCAGTGGCTGTATTCTTTAGCCCTTAGGGCGTGTTGTTTTTCAGCCTGAATCACCCAGCCCTCTCTGTGCAGCTTCTGCTGTGATGTGGAGCTTATAATTAGCAGGAGCTATATTCTTTAGTCACCAAGGCGGGCTGTTTTGCAGGCTCCAGGATCCACCCTCTCTCTGTCTGCTCTGTTTGTGCAGACTTTACCCTCCCCCCTCTCTATCACTCACAGAATGCAAATCATTAGTCCTGCCTTCAGCTCCACATCACTGCAGCACAGAGAGAGGGTGGATCATTCAGGCTGCAAAACAACATGCCCTGGTGACTAAAAAATATAGCCCCTGCTAATTATAATCACAAATGAGTATTAAAACGTTTTTATCCACTTTCACAGGATGCTTTTAGGAGACAAAAGGAGTGTGAGATTAGTGATAGGATGCTGCAGGGACATGTTTTGATAGCTTAGGAGGCATTTTGTAGGTGACAGGATCCCTTTAACTTACCTGCTTAATGACTTCTTTGTTTATCTGTAATGAGATATAGAAATTGGTTGCGCCACGCTGCTTTATGTTCTATGTCCACCCTCCGTTAAGTCACCGTTACACTCACCTTTTCCTGTTGTGCTGTCCGCACAACAGGGGGGCTCACGTGTGAGTGACGGGGTCTCTCTCTATGCGGTGTGGAATTCTTTCCCTTTTTCCATCGGTGTCCGTCTGTGTAATTGCACGTGATCCCTCGCGTGTTTTCCTCTCCTCTGTTAGGTTTGTTTTCCCCTCCGGAGCTGCTCCACCGCTCTTCCCCGAAGGGAGAGAGATATGCAGGCAATGGAATAAAGCGATGTTTGGGTGAGCGCTGGGATATGAAGACAGCCACACTTCAACAAGTATTTTACCTGTAAGTTTATTGTTCAATTCACACTAGGTCCTCTCCCACAACATGTTTTGACGTCAGTCTTCTCAATGACCCACTGAGAAGCGCCTGAGCGCGAAATTGTGGAAGCCTAGTGATGACAAACTTCAGTAAAACTTGTTGAGTGTGGCTGTCTCATATCCAGCGCTCACCCAAACATCGCTTTATTTCATTGCCTGCATTCTTTGTTTATCTGTCAGTCGGTGTCTTTCGTTGGTCTTGATATTATTTAACTTGTGTGGGGTGCCGTGAGGGGGTATCCTGTAACTAACCTGCCTATTAGCGATTTTTTTGTTGCTGAATTTCATTGGCCAACTCTAGCAATTGAAGGTTGGTAATTCGTACACTTCAAGCCCAAGCAAGCTCTAATAACTAACTAAGCTCAAGTTGACAAACATCTGAGCTTTGATGCGGTCTTGAAATTCTGCAAGTTGCATCTCCAAATCATCAATTTGCATCCAATGGAAATCATTTAATTCCAAATTACTGTAGACTACTACTGTACATTAGGATACTTAAAGAGGATCTGTCACCGCCCATGGATGTGAATCTAAGTGCAGCACTGAATGCAGCAGGTATGCAGCATTCAGGCAAGGGGTCCCCTGTCTCTGTGCGGCTGGTACCCTGACATATAGGCTTAGAAAAACTTACAGTTAGAAGCCATGGAGGCTGGCCCTTGTGCTGCAGCCAACTCATCATATGGGTGCATTTCATGCCCACTGCGTGTCTGTGCCACCTTTTTTACATGTGCTTGCCGCCTCCTCCTGCAGTCATGTCATCCTCGCTCTGCGCCTCCTTGTGCTGTTTATGCAGGCGCAGAGTGAGGTATTGCTTATTGTGGTCCCAGGTGCCTGTCCCGTCTCTTCCTCGGACGACCTCTACTTTCCCCGCCCTGTTCCATAGCATAACACGGAGCAGGGCGGGGAAGTAGAGGACATCGAGCATGAGCGGAACAGGCGCCTGGGACCGCAAAAAGCAATACTTCTCTCTGGGCCTGCGTCAACACGACAAGGAGGAGCAGAGCAGATGACAACTGACAGAGAGGCGATGACATGTAAAAAAGGCGGCATAGAGATACAAGGGGTGTGAAATACACCCGTGCGACGAGGTCGCTGCAGCACAAGGGCCAGCCTCCATGGCTTCTAATTGTAAGTTTTCTAAGCCTATATCTTGAGGGTACCAGCCGCACAGAGACATAGGGGACCCCTTGCCTGAATGCAGCAGGCATGCTGCATTCAGTGCTGCACTTAAGATTTTAATCCATGGGGGGGATGACAGGTCCTCTTTAATTATTTTCATAGTCTGCTCCAAGCTTCTAAATTGATTAAATCTCTCACTGAACTGGTCAAGTAACGAGTCTAAGGGCCCCGTCACACTGAGCGATGCTCCAGCGATCCCGACAGCGATAACAACCTGGCTGGGATCACTGGAGCGTCGTTACCTGGTCGCTGGGGAGCTGTCAAACAGGTAGCTCTCCTCAGCGACCAGGAGTAGTCACCTCCAACATCGTATGGAAGCGGGAGGACGGCTGGTTAACATATGATAAACAGGAGAGTCTGCCTGTTTGACAGCTCCCCAGGGACCACACAGCGATGTTCCAGCGATCCTAGTCGTTGTCGGGATTGCTAAAACATCACTGTGTGTGACGGCACCTTATTGTACATCAGCAATCCACTGTAGGTGCAATCAACCTCCCGTAAAAGTGCAGAAAATGCTCGCTTGTCAGTGGGGCGAGCAGCTATTAAATTAACTCTTTTTGTAACAACTAACTTTAAGTCCCCTTTTAATTGATTCTGTACATTTGTGTTCAATCTCATTATTCTTTCTTTGATAACATTTCTACTGAGTGCTAACTCAGATATTCACTTTGTAATTGCATTTTATACTGCATATCATGAAACAGTAACTGGTGCACATGTTAGGAGCGTTTCATTAATAAATTCTCCTTCACTCAGGGCTTTTCCATGCTGAACTATGGAGTGAGCAATGTTGAAACTTGCAGATGTACATTCGTAGAGCCTTTACAAATTTAAAGGGATCCTGTCACCTACAGAACGCCTCCTAAGCTAGCAAAACATGTCCCTGCAGCATCCCTATCACTAATCTCACACTTCTTTTGTCTCCTAAAAGCATCCTGTGAAAGTGAGAAAAACGTTTTAATACTTACTCATTAGTGATTATAATTAGCAGGGGCTATATTCTTTAGTCACCAGGGCAGGCTGTTTTGCAGATCCAGATCCACCCTCTCTCTGTCTGTTTGCTCTGCTTGTGCAGGCATTGCCCTCCCCCTCTCTATCACTCACAGAATGCAAATCATTAGTCCTTCAGCTCCACATCACAGCAGAAGCTGCACAGAGACTGGATGATTCAGGCTGAAAAACAACATCCCTGGTGACTAAAGAATACAGCCACTGCTAATTATAATCACTAATGAGTAAGTATTAAAACTTTTTTGCACTTTCACAGGATGCTTTTAGGAGACAAAAGAAGTGTGAGATTAGTGATGGGATGCTGCAGGGACATGTTTTGGTAGTTTAGGAGGTGTTCTGGAGGTGACCGATCCCTTTAAGCATGGAATTAGACTGACTCTGATAAAGGTGTAGCTGCCTGGAAATGTATTCCTTCCTTCCTTTCATCCTCAATTTTTTTCAAGAGCTGTGAATGATTAGTTTAAAAAAATGTCTATTTACATTCCATGTTCTGCTTACAACCGATTCAGTACATAGACTGCAAAATGATCTGCCATTTTTTTCTATAATGCCATACATCTTGGTCCATGTCTCTTGAAAGGGTCGGCCATTGCTACTACCACTTCCTTTAGTTACCCTTGTTTTTTTATTTTTTTGGGTTCTCCATCAAGAGGGCAGTGACAGAACATAGAATTATAGATCGCCTGTTTGCCCTGGATTAGGGGTTAACTAGCCTAATTTACCACAAGATAACGTTTAGGAAAGGGCAGGGTTAATAAGCAGAAATAGGGGTTAATAAGGATGCACACCAGTAATAGTGGTGAAATGGAGTCTGCACTATGCTGCAAGATGGCGTTTCCTTTATAAATTAAGATGGCTGTCGCTATTTCTAATGGTGGGACACAGCACCCATAGCACAGGCCCTCGCCTCTCCCAGCCCCCCCTTACTTATCTCAGTAATGATGATCAATTAGAAATCCATGACCCCCCAGAACAGTAGATTGAATGATGGTTATGTGGTTGCTGGTAATGGCGATCACAGGGCCCCGAGAGATATCCCCTGCGGCATTCCGCTACTCCCCGCTCTGCCGGCCGGAAGTGAGGTCACAAAGATTCTAACTGGAAATCCCAGAGCTCTGTTGTTTTGGCCTAAAGTCCTCTGGCACAGAGCGTCTACACTACACTACAGCAAATCCTCGACTACTCAATACATAAAGTGAAACACATATATTATATAGAGTCATTACAGACAGAGTGATCTATTTCAAGTGTTTATTTCTGTTAATGTTGATGACTATGACTTACAGCCAATGAAAACCCAAAGGTCATTAACTCTGAAAGTTATAGTGGGGAGGATGAAAAGTTAAAACTGCGCTGCCATATTCCGCAAGTCAATGGGTGAATATAATATTGATTTATTAGTCAACGCATTTTAGGCCTCCCTGAAACATGACAATATATTGATTTTTCTTGAGGAAGGGGCCAGGGAGCCCTGAAACGCGTTGACTAATAAATCAATATTATATTCACTCTTTGATGTCTCGTGGTATATGGCAGCATGGTTTTTAACTCTTCATCCTCCCTACTCTATATCCACCACGCTGATGACTGCAAAATATACGCTGAGAACTGCTTTTATAGGTTTGTGACTCTCCCATCCGGCCGGTTGGGCACCACCAATCAGCGATTCGAGATTTCCGATTGACAGAATTAGACGATTATATAGTAAGATGTGTTTCACTTGATGTATTGAAATACTGAAAAAAAATTAACTTTTGATGATATTCTAATTCATTGAAATGCTCCTATATATATGCAGATGCCAGTATTGGTAGCTGCAGGTAGCAAGAGCTTTATTATTTGAAGAGTAGAAGGGAATTTGTGTAAAGGGGTTGTATCATCCTCTCTCTTTAGGAGCACACAGCTCCTCTACCTCCCAGCTTCCTGGCTGCCAGGGGTGGTGCACTCCAGAAGATTAACCTGTTTGGATAGTGGCATGGTTACAAATCTGGTCTGAAGGGTGCACTCCCTCATGTTGCAAGCAGATGCAGCTTTGCCTTTGCAGCATCAGAGGCAAGCAGGGTCACCAAAGATACCAGGATTAAATCAGTGCTTGCAGGCTTCAAAGCTTAGAGAATCTAAGAGAGCCCTCAATGCTGAGGAAACCGTCCGCTGTGAGATTACCGAACATGTGTTGTGACCACTACAGCCAATCACTGATGGGTTGTAGCGGTCACAGTTCTGTAAGTTGCCCACTAGTGGCTGATGGACTGCAACAGTGACATTGCAGGAGTAAGGAGTAGTCTGGTTAGAAGGGAAGTACGGATGGGATCAATGGTACAAAAAGCGAATAGTATAATCCCAAATTTGCACTCGCATTTAATATTTTTACTGCAGTGTACTGTTGTTTTTGTCGCATTTAGCTTTTGTTTCCAATATGTTGGCGGTGTGAACATGCTCTTACAGACTTGTTCGCTGTGTGCAGGACTCAACTGTATTTAATTAAGTTGCCTCTTGCCCTGCAAGAGATGGAGTTCCCCGCCCCTCTCTTGGGCCCTGCACACATATAGCTGTCGTCGCCTTCAGTCCATGTCAGACACTGGTCCTGCTGGCTCCTGCTCACTGGTAAGCATTCACACTAGTCAGGTTTTTGAATACAACAGTTAGGCTGGCTTCACATTAGTGTATGGAACGCTGCGTACCAAACGCAGCCAAACGCTTGCACACATGCTTTCCTATGTTTAACATGGGAACGCATGTGCCTGCGTATGGCTGCGTTTGGCAGCATTTGCGTTCGGATGCGCATAATTTATGCGCCCTCCGACCGCACTCCAGACGCAGCTTGCAGCATTTTTTGTGCGTTCGCGGCGCTTGCTCTATCCGCAAGCGCCTGCAAGCGCACAAAAAATGCATTGATCTCAATGGGTCCGCAGTGTCCTCTGCATGACACCGCAGGAGAACGCTGCGGATCCCATTGAGATCTCTCCCGGTGGCCGCCGGTGATGTCACAGGAGCTCACCGACGGCCACCGGGAGATCAGCTGGAGCCTCTGATGTTCTCCTCCTCCCCACCGCCGGTAATCTGCTAGCGGTGTCGGCGGGGAGAACAGCTGATTTGACAGCTGTTTGAATCTTCACGCGCCGACATCTCCTCTCGGTGTCGGCGCGGGAGATTCAAACAGCTGTCAAATCAGCTGTTCTCCCCGCCGACATGTCCCGGAGCTTACCGGCGGCGGGGAGGAGGAGATCTCCGGCGCTGAACTCCTCCTCCGGCCCGCGCCCGGACAGCGCCAATTGGCTGGCCGGGCTCCCTAGTGATGTGTCCGCAGGCGGACATTATCCGCTGCGGACACATCATTTAGACCCTGCTTTTGACAGCGTTTGTGTCTGCATGCGATCAGCATGCAGACACAAACGCAAATGTGAAGCCAGCCTAAGGACTGCGTCAGAGATGGGTACACTTTGAAGTTAGTGACGTGGCTTGAAATAACTTTTTTTGCGCAAAAAAACAGATGGACTAAGTACCCTGTATACTGCACTCGCTTTTAATATTTTTACTGCAGTGTACTGTTGTTTTTGTCGCATTTAGCTTTTGTTTCCAATATGTTGGCGGTGTGAACATGTTCTTACAGACTTGTTCGCTGTGTGCAGGACTCAACTGTTTTTAATCACTGATGGGTTGTAGCGGTCACAGTTCTGTAAGTTGCCCACTAGTGGCTAATGGACTGCAACAGTGACATTGCAGGAGTAAGGAGTAGTCTGGTTAGAAGGGAAGTACGGATGGGATCAATGGTACAAAAAGCAAATAGTATAATCCCAAATTTGCCCAAACTGTCCTGATTTTTTGGAACCGTCCTGATAAACTCAGATATATCCGGAACCAGAAATTAGCAGGTTTAACACACTCCAAAGACATACTGATAGGAAATGTAGATTGTGAGCCCCAATGGGGACAGTGTTGCAAATGTATGTAAAGTGCTGTGGAATAGCGCTATATAAATGAATAAATCTTAAAGTGAAAATGGTGACAAGTGATGCACTAGGGGGCACTGGTCCATGATCCTGCCCTATAGATGAGGATTAAAGGCCTGAAGTGTCAAGAAGCATGGCAGAGCATGTTTGAGGCCGGGATCTGACACTATGGGGCCTGATACTATACGGCTTTACATTATGAGGCCTGATACTATACGGCTTTACACTATGGGGCCTGATACTATACAGCTTTACACTATGGGGCCTGATACTATACGGCTTTACACTATGGGGCCTGATACTATACGGCTTTGCACTATGGGGCCTGATACTATACAGCTTTACACTATGGGGCCTGATACTATACGGCTTTACACTATGGGGCCTGATACTATACGGCTTTACACTATGGGGCCTGATACTATACGGCTTTACACTATGGGGCCTGATACTATACGGCTTTACACTATGGGGCCTGATACAAAGGGCTCGGACACACTGGTGTGAAACTCGGACGCCTGCAATGCGAGTAAAAATCGCATTGCAGTCAGACCAATGTTAGTCAATATCCATATCTACACTGAGAGCATTCAACATTTTCTCAACTGGCTGGGCCCCTTTCACATCAGCGTTTTTTTTTTAAATCGCTGCAGATGCGGTGAAAAAACCGCATACCGGCTGCACTTGCGGCACTATACATTGTATGGGGCTTGCCGCAACCATGCCGCAACAGTGCCGCAAGTGCAGCCGGTATGCGGTAATCGCGGCAGATGCGGTTTTTTCACCGTATCTGCCGCGATTTAAAAAAAACACTGATGTGCAAGGGGCCTAACACGGTACCAAACCTTTTTCTTCTAATCAATATCCAAGAGCACATTTCCAAGTGTCGGACGTCTTTTTCTCGTCCAATTCACGTACGAGTCAGTCGCAACATGCTGTACAGTATGCGAGTGTTGGACGAGACTCACCAATGCAAGTCTATGGGTCCGACCAAAAAGACGTACCATAGTCGGACCGCACACAGACCATCCGAGTCGGATGAGATTTTTAATTGATACATTCTCATTCTGTAGCTCAGACAACTGTAAAAAATGCTCTTGTAAATAATTATAAAGTAAATAGCTGCTGAGTAAAGAAACAGATTGCATTCAGACAACACTCGGAAGCCACACTGAGCAAAAGTCAGAGGACACTTGTCCGACTCTCGGATACGTCAATCGGAGCGTTTTTGCACTCGCCAGAGTGTTTCCAGCCTAAGATCGGAATATTCCTCCACATGGAATCAGTATTTTCATTCCTGACAGCAATCAGAGATAGTGAAAATGGTGACAAGTCATGTACTAGGTGACACTGACCCATGACCCTGCCCTATAGATGACATCCAGCCTGTTCAGGTCTCACCGCTCCCCATCTTTACTGGTCCCAGCCTCACCTCAGCTGATCCCGGCCTCATGCAGTCCCGGCTCCACCTTCCCTGGTCCTGGCCTCACCTACCCCCACATCCACTAGTCCCAGCCTCACCTCCCCTGGTACCGGCCTCACCTCTTCCCACCTCCCTCCCCTTCCCCCGGTCTCACCTCCTCCCCCCTCCACCCATGGTCCCAGCCTCAACTCCCCCCATGGTCCCAGCCTCCTATCCTCCCTCCTCCCACGGTCCTGGCCTCTCCTCTGGCCTCTCCTACTCCCCCAGTCCTGGCCTCTCCTGTCCCTGGTCTCTCCTCCCCTGGTCCAGGTCTTTCCTCTTTCCCCGGTCTTGGCCTTTCCACCTCCCCCAGACTCGCCTCCTCCCCGGCTCCCGTTCTTCCTCCTCTCCCGGTCTCTCCTCCTCACGCGGTCCCCAGACCCCTCCTCTGGTCCAAGTCTCTCTCCCCTCTCCTTCCCCGGTCCCGTCCTCTCTCCTCCCCCAGTCTCTCTCTCCTTCCCCTGTCTCTCTCTTCCCCTGGTCCCGGTCTCTCTCCTTCCCAGGTTCCGGTCTCTCTCCTCCCCTGGTCCCGGCTTCCGGTCTCTCTTTCCTCCCCCGATCCCGGTCTCTCTTCTCCCCGGTCCAAGTCTCTCTCCTCCCCAGATCCCTCTCCTCCCCCAATCCCTGTCTCTTTCCTCCCCCGGTCTCTCTCCTCCCCAGGCCCCGATCTCTCTCCTCCCCCATCCCAGTATCTCATGGTCCCGATCTATTTCCTCCCCTGGTCCTGGGTCTTTCTCTTCCCCTGGTCCCGGTCTCTCTCCTCCCCCGGTCCCGGTCTCTCTCCTCCCCCGGTCTCTTTTCTCCCCCGCTCCCTTTTCTCCCCTGGTCCCGGTCTCTTTCCTCCCCCAGTCCCGGTCTCTTTCTTCCCCAGGTCCCTCTCCTCCCTCGGTCCGTCTCTTTCCTTCCCCGGTCCTGGTCTCTCTCCTCCCCCGGTCTCTTTCTTCCCCAGGTCCCTCTCCTCCCCCGATCTCTCCCCCACCCTGTTCCCAGTCTCTCATGTCCCAGTCTCTCTCTTCCCCGATCCCGGTCTCTCTCCTCCCCCGGCCCCGTCCTCTCTCCTCCCCCGGCCCCGACTTCTCTCCTCCCCCGGCCCCGGTCTCTCTCCTCCCCACAGTCTCGGTCTCTCTCCTCCCCCACGGTCCCGGTCTCTCTCCTCCCCCACGGTCCCGGTCTCTCTCCTCCCCCACGGTCCCGGTCTCTCTCCTCCCCCACGGTCCCGGTCTCTCTCCTCCCCCACGGTCCCAACCTCTCTACTTCCCCAGCCCCGTCCTCTCTACTCCCTCGTTCCCAATCTCCCCCGGTCCCGTCCTCTCTCCTCCCCCGATCCCGTCCTCTCTCCTCCCCCGATCCCGTCCTCTCTCCTCCCCCGATCCCGTCCTCTCTCCTCCCCCGATTCCGTCTTCCGTCCTCTCTCCTCCCCTGATTCTGTCCTCTCTCTCCTCCCCGGCCCCGTCCTCTCACCTCCCCCGGTCTCTCTTCTGCCCCGGTCCTGGTCTCTCTCCTCCCCCACGGTCCCGGTCTCTCTCCTCCCCCACGGTCCCAACCTCTCTACTTCTCCGGCCCCGTCCTCTCTACTCCCTCGTTCCCAGTCTCCCCCGATCCCGGTCTTTCTCCTCCCCGGTCCCGTCCTCTCTCCTCCCCCGATCCCGTCCTCTCTCCTCCCCCGATCCCGTCCTCTCTCCTCCCCGGCCCCGTCCTCTCACCTCCCCTGGTCTCTCTCCTCCCCCACGGTCCCGGTCTCTCTCCTCCCCCACGGTCCCGGTCTCTCTCCTCCCCCATTCCCGGTCTCTCCTTCCCTGGGTCCCGTGCTGTGCTCTTTCCTCCCCCGGTCCCGTCCTCTCTCCTCCCCTGGTCCCGGTCTCTCTCCTCCCCTGGCCCCGTCCTCTCTATTCCCCCGGTCCCGGTCTCTCTACTCCCTCGTTCCCAATCTCCCCCGATCCCGGTCTCTCTCCTCCCCGGTCCCGTCCTCTCTCCTCCCCCGATCCCGTCCTCTCTCCTCCCCCGATCCCGTCCTCTCTCCTCCCCCGATCCCGTCCTCTCTCCTCCCCCGATTCCGTCCTCTCTCTCCTCCCCGGCCCCGTCCTCTCACCTCCCCCGGTCTCTCTTCTGCCCCGGTCCTGGTCTCTCTCCTCCCCCACGGTCCCGGTCTCTCTCCTCCCCCACGGTCCCGGTCTCTCTCCTCCCCACGGTCCCAACCTCTCTACTTCCCCGTCCCCGTCCTCTCTACTCCCTCGTTCCCAGTCTCCCCCGATCCCGGTCTTTCTCCTCCCCGGTCCCGTCCTCTCTCCTCCCCCGATCCCGTCCTCTCTCCTCCCCCGATCCCGTCCTCTCTCCTCCCTGGCTCCGTCCTCTCACCTTCCCCGGTCTCTCTCCTCCCCCCTACCAGGTCCCGGTCTCTCTCCTCCCCCAGGTCCCGGTCTCTCTCCTCCCCCACGGTCCCGGTCTCTCTCCTCCCCCACCTGGTCCCCGGTCTCTCCTCCTCCCCTCTTCCTCCCGGTCTCTCCTCCCTGGGTCCCTCTGGTCCGTCTCTCTCCTCCCCCGGTCCCGTTCTCTCTCCTCCCACTGGTCCCGGTCTCTCTCCTCCCACGGTCCCCGTCCTCTCTACTCCCCCCACGGTCCCGGTCTCTCTCCTCCCCCACTGGTCCCGGTCTCTCTCCTCCCCCGGTCCCGTCTCTCTACTCCCCCACGGTCCCGGTCTCTCTCCTCCCCCCCTGGCCGTCCCCTCAGGTCCTCTCTCCTCCCCCCCTGGTCCCGGTCTCTCTCCTCCCCTGGCCCCGTCCTCTCTACTCCCCCACGGTCCCGGTCTCTCTCCTCCCCCACGGTCCCGGTCTCCCTCCTCCCCCACGGTCCCGGTCTCTCTCCTCCCCCCCTGGTCCCGGTCTCTCTCCTCCCCTGGCCCCGTCCTCTCTACTTCCCCCACGGTCCCGGTCTCTCTCCTCCCCCACGGTCCCGGTCTCCCTCCTCCCCACGGTCCCGGTCTCTCTCTCCTCCCCCCTGGTCCCGGTCTCTCTCCTCCCCTGGCCCCGTCCTCTCTACTCCCCCCGGTCCCGGTCTCTCTCCTCCCCCACGGTCCCGGTCTCTCTCCTCCCCCACGGTCCCGGTCTCTCTCCTCCCCCACGGTCCCGGTCTCTCTCCTCCCCCACGGTCCCGACCTCTCTACTCCCCCGGCCCCGTCCTCTCTACCCCCTCGTTCTCAGTCTTCCCCGATCCCGGTCTCTCTCCTCCCAGGCTCCGTCCTCTCACCTTCCCCGGTCTCTTTCCTCCCCCGGTCCCGTTCTCTCTCCTCCCCGGTCCCGTTCTCTCTCCTCCCCCGGTCTCTCCTCCCTGGTCATGGTCTCTCTCCTCCCATGGTCCCGTGCTCTCTCTTCCCCCGGTCCGGTCTGTCTCCTCACCCGGTCCGTCCTTTCTACTACCCAGGCCCGTCCTCTCTCCTCCCTCGTTCCCAGTCTCCCCCGGTCCCGGTCTCTTCCTCCCCTGGTCCCGTCCTCTTTCCTCCCTCGTTCCCAGTCTCCCCCGGTCCCGGTCTCTCTCCTCCCCTGGTCCCGTCTCCCTCCTCCCCCGGTCTCTCCTCCCCCGGGTGTTGCTGCAGTGTCTGCTCTGGGCGGGTCTGCTCTGCTGCTCCTGACGTCGCTTCCTTCCAACATGGCGAGCAGAGGAGCGGAGCTTTCCTGAGCACAGAGCCCCGCACTGACAGCCGCCGCCGGCCCGGAGCTCCCCCGCCTTCTCCCCGGTGACAGCAGCTGCAGTCCGGGCTGTGATGGGGCGGCCTCCACCCGGAGACACGGGCCGACAGTAACCGGGAAACAACGTAGCCCCGAGCCGGGGGAGGCGCATTACACGGCGGATCACAACATGTTCCTCACCCGAGCGCTGGAGAAGATCCTCAGCGACAAGGAGGTGAAGAGGGCGCACCACAGCCAGCTGAGGAAGGCCTGCGAGGTGGCGCTAGGTGAGAGGGGGCACAGGGGATCACACACTGGGACTGAGGGGGAGACATGACCTGTGACAGGGGGAGACATGACCTGTGACAGGAGACGACATGACCTGTGACAGGGGGAGACATCACTATTGTGTGATAATGACAGGCGGAGACACTAGTGCACAGTGTGTGATAATGACAGGGGGAGACATCACTATTGTGTGATAATGACAGGAGGAGACACTAGTGCACAGTGTGTGATAATGACAGGGGGAGACATCACTATTGTGTGATAATGACAGGGGGAGACATCACTATTGTGTGATAATGACAGGGGGAGACATCACTATTGTGTGATAATGGAAGGAGGAGACTCGCCAGTGTGTGTGATAATGACAGGGGGAGACACTAGTGCACAGTGTGTGATAATGACAGGGGGAGACATCACTATTGTGTGATAATGACAGGGGGAGACATCACTATTGTGTGATAATGACAGGGGGAGACATCACTATTGTGTGATAATGACAGGAGGAGACACTAGTGCACAGTGTGTGATAATGACAGGGGGAGACATCACTATTGTGTGATAATGACAGGGGGAGACATCACTATTGTGTGATAATGGAAGGAGGGAGACATCACCAGTGTGTGTGATAATGACAGGGGGAGACACTAGTGCACAGTGTGTGATAATGACAGGAGGAGACACTAGTGCACAGTGTGTGATAATGACAGGGGGAGACATCACTATTGTGTGATAATGACAGGGGGAGACACTAGTGCACAGTGTGTGATAATGACAGGGGAAGACATCACTATTGTGTGATAATAGAAGGAGGAGACATCACTATTGTGTGATAATGACAGGGGGATACATCACTATTGTGTGATAATGACAGGGGGAGACATCACTATTGTGTGATAATGACAGGGGGAGACATCACTATTGTGTGATAATGACAGGAGACATCATCTGTGTGTGATAATGACAGGGGGAGACATCACTATTGTGTTGATAATGACAGGGGGAGACATCACTATTGTGTGATAATGACAGGGGAGACATCACTATTGTGTGATAATGACAGGGAGAGACATCACTAGTGTGTGATAATGACAGAGGGAGACATCACTAGTGTGTGATAATGACAGAGGGAGACATCACTATTGTGTGATAATGACAGAGGGAGACATCACTAGTCTGTGATAATGACAGGGGAGACATCACCAGTGTGTGATAATGACAGAGGGAGACGCTAGTGCACAGTGTGTGATAATGACAGGGGAGACATCACTATTGTGTGATAATGACAGGGGGAGACATCACTATTGTGTGATAATGACAGGGGGAGACATCACTATTGTGTGATAATGACAGGGGGAGACATCACTATTGTGTGATAATGACAGGGGGAGACACTAGTGCACAGTGTGGTGGTCAGACCTAATTTGCAGGGTCCATACATGAGGGCTGGATTGTGGTTTGGGGTGTAGTGTCTCTGTGTCTGTTTCAGGTTGGTAATTACATGAATGGCGGCCTGTGCTTCGTGATGTGACGTGGGGACTTTCTGGAGGAGGTTGGTGTCCCATCTTGCACTGTCTGGTGATGGAGGCCTCCTCACATGTAGATGTGTAATGTGGACTAAAATAACACATTTCTTTTTCCAATCAAATGGGAACAAAAACCTCGGAATGATTTAGATACTTTGAGAAAAGTAAATGTTTCTAGATTAAAGGTGTTCTCCCCGGCACATGACACAGCGGCCTGTCCTTGTCTGGCTGCCGGTGGTGGAGCCGGGTGTCAGACCTTCGCTGATCTGATAATGATGCGCTGTCCTCGGTGTATGTCATCCTTGTCATATGACGGACGTCCTCTGTGTAGTTTGTAGGAGTATTGGCCCCCATGGAGGCGCCAGCACCACCCTGCTCCCCCTCCACTTTCATTGATTCGGTTTAAAAAATAAAATTATAGTTTGTTCTATACAGTTTCCATTTGTTTAGCGAAAATCCTGGATGTGACCTGTGTTTTTTCAAGTTGAGACCGGCCTGGTCCTTGGGATGGGTAATGGTCAATGCAGTCGCAGGATTTAGGATTTCCTATGTATTGTACAGGTGATAACTCAAAGCCCTGTACAATGCTAAGGAAATCCTGAAAACATGACATGTTAGCTCTTGAGGACTGGAGTTTGGGGGAACACTGGAATAGAGCATAACTTCCCAATCATTGGGGTGCGACTTCTGGGACCAACACTGATTCCGAGGACTGTAGTTGGGGTACACTGCCCTATGGATGGCATCCACACTTGAGAATGCTCCTTTCAGGCCTTGCTCACGCTGATATGGAGCCTGTATATTGCCCATTTAGTGTAGAGTTGCTCTCCCCCTTGTAGTAATAGTTCTAGGGAGCGATGGCTCCATACCATATGAACCTATGAAGGATGAACCTCTGGTACAGCGGACTCGTGCTCCTCTCCGAAGCCTTATCACAGCTCCATCGGTCATCAGCCTTTGTTCAAATGTTTCTGCTGCGTTGCTTTCATTTTTTCCACAATTTTCTATTTTCCAGTATCATGATAAAAAAATGCAGTTCTGCAGCAAAACCATAAAAGAAATCTTGAGAACTCAGCCTCTAAGGGTTCATTCAGATGACAGGTTTTCTCTTGTGAGTGTTTTAGGCTGGTTTCACACCGCGTTTTTTTCCCTGATCAGGTTCCATCCAGTTTGGGTGCCAAAACCCGGAGTGTCTCCAAAACTCAGAACAGGTGTCAATCTTTCAATTATAGTTTTTCTCTGCTAGTTCCTCTCCTGGTTCCTCTCCTGGTTTTGGCACCCAAACACTGATGGACACTGATCAGTGAAAAACTGCAGTGTGAAACCAGCCTTAGGCCGGCTTCACACGCGGTGTGATCAGGTCAGGGGCTGTCCAATGTGATTCGGACAGCAACGGACCGAATTGCAAATATGCCCTCCGGTCTGGTTTGCAGCCGGCTTCATCTGATAGCAGCCGCTGATTTTACAAGATCGCAGCTAGCTGAAAGCTCAGCAGGGCACACTGGTGGTGCTGAAGCTTAAACTTCAGCCGCGGGTCCGGTCGGTCCACGTTTTTGTCGCCGGGATCGGCGCATGACTCTGTAGGACACGGGTCGCCGATAGGGGATCCATTTGGCAGTTCGCCCGGACACAAAAACGTTGCAAGCAACATTTTTGTGTCCGGAAGCACATAGCTGCCATCCAGTTCCACCCGGTCCCATAGGGCTACATTACCACAAAATCGGGTCCGGGGCTGTCAGGTTTACATCGGACAGCTCCAGACCTGATTCCACCGTGGTGTGAAGCCGGCCTTACCCGTGTATTTCACATGATAAGCCCAGGGCAATGGGTACTCGGATACCGGGCCTGGGTCTGATGGATTTAACTGGGGAATCACGGGTGGTCGGTTCTCGGTTCTGTGCCCTGCTGTC
>JARQOC010000005.1:104359675-104370909 GCA_033576535.1 Allobates femoralis | reverse complement strand
ATCTACAAAATATCAATTCTTTTAGTGTTTTTTCACTATAGAAAGCAACGAAAGTGCAAAAAAGCTGCAAAAAGTAATGTAACCTTGCATTTCTGCTGACTTTTTACTGAATAAAAGTACTCAACACATACTATAGATAGAGGACATCGTGCCATAAAAGCAGCAAAACCTGTTTTTTGTAAGCAGCTGCTTTACCGCCAAGAGAGCACAAAACATTGCAGCTAATCAACATGTGAACACAGTCTAAGGATGCTTTCACATGTTTTTCTGCAATCCGCTGCTGTCCGTTGTAAATCGGACACAACCGGATGCTCAAAATCGGATGCCATTGTATGCCATCTGTCCAATTTTTTATCGGATCAGTTTATGTGTCGAGAAAGCTGGGGGAGGGCGTGTGGGAGGATTTGGGAGTGGTCTTGGAGTTTGAACATACTCAATACAGAAAATCACATCAGATATCGGATCCGATTTTCCAGCCGATCTGATCCCCATAGACTCCCATATTATTGTAATTGGATCGAACAGATCCGATGCGAACCGATTTTTGCAGCGGAGTCCAAAATCGCAGCAGTCTACAATTTTGGCCGCTGCAATAAATCGGACAGGATCGGATCGGAGGCAAATCGGATGCCATTAAGG
This sequence comes from Allobates femoralis, assembly GCA_033576535.1. Lineage (NCBI taxonomy): Eukaryota > Metazoa > Chordata > Amphibia > Anura > Aromobatidae > Allobates > Allobates femoralis. The sequence goes on along the minus strand of JARQOC010000005.1, from coordinate 104,370,270 downwards.
GCAAATCTGATCTGATCCGTCCCCATAGGATAACATGGGGCCAAAATCGGATGCGATGCTGTCCGATTTACAATGGACAGCGTCGGATTGAAGAAAAACGTGATGTGAAAGCAGCCTAAGGACAGACACACAGCGACCAAGACACCACTGTAAATCATACCCACAAATCAATCCATTGTAATAGCCGTATGGGCTGTGGATAAAAGGTAGTTTTGCCAAATCAAGTAGTCTTTAAGAGTTTTGTGCACCTTTAGGGAAAATCTTCTTTCTTACCTACTTAAATGCATGTACATGGAGCAAAAACATATTTTTGCAATTGGGTTTCATTAAAAATGTTGTACCGTCAGCTTTCTATGGCTCTTTTGTTGTACTATTTATTGCTGGCTGCAGAATGAGTTAACTAAGGCTGCTTTCACACTGCGTTATTTTGCTGTCCGAGCGGATCCGACTTTTTGCAGGACCCCTCGGACAGCAACGGATCCAAACTGATGCCTGCAATCGAATGCCAAATAGGTATCCGATTCCGATATTTTGCAGCATTAGTTTGGATCCTCTCCCCGCTCCTCCTGTCACCTCGCTCCCCCTCCTCTCTCTCTCTCTCCTATCCCCTCGCTTCTCTCTCCCTCCTGTCATCTCTTTCTCTCCCTCTTTTTCCAGACCTTAAAAAATAAATAAATCTTTATTCTCACCCATCCAGGAGTCCCCCGGCACTTTCAGCTATCTTCTTCTGGTCCTTACAGGACCTGGCGTGATGTCACAGTCACATGACCGGTTACCGCGGTAACCGGTCATGTGACTGTGACATCACGTCAGGTCTTATAAGCAGCGAGCACTGGAGGCATCGGTGGATCGCGGGACAGTTGAGAATAAAGTTTTTTTTTATTTTTAACCCTTTCTTTTCACTAAAATTCACTTCTGCAATGTATGAATATACATTGCAGCAGTGAAATTAGACGGCACAGAGCGATTTTAGTGTACTGAGCATGCTCAGTACACTAAAATCGGGTCCGAGGAGCGATCAGCTGTTTCCTCGGACCCGTGCTCCATAGGCCCCATGTTATTTGGTGCGGATCAGGTGGGATCCAATTCGGTCCTATTTGATTTGATCCGCTGTGCCCAAAATCGCAGCAGATTTTGGGCACAGCAAAAAATCGGACAGAATCGGATCCGACAAAAATCGGATGGCAATAGGGCCAAATCCGATCCGATCTGTGCCCATAGCATAACATGGGGGCCCAATCGGATCTGTGGCTGTCCATTTTACAATGAACAGCCACGGACTGAACAAAAATGCAGTGTGAAAGCAGCCTAAGAATCAGTCTGTCAGCTCGCTATGATGGTCTGATGGGAAGTAAGTAACCACTTATGCTGATTTATGGCCACAGACTATATTAAAGATGAATGTGTAGACAAAGGCTGCAAAAGTCAAAAGCTGCACGTTTTTAATAAAACCCAAAAGCAAAAATATTTCATATCCCCAAATGCATTTAACCCCTTCACCACCAGAATGTTTTGACCCTAATGACCGGGCCATTTTATGAGGTTATAACTCTGGACGCTTCAATGGATCCCGGTGATTCTGAGAATCTTTCTTCAGGACATGTTGGACTTTATGTTAGTGGTAAATTCAGGACGATATTTTATGTGCTTATTTGTAAAAACATTGGAAAGTTGGCAACAGTTTGATAATGCCGCAATATACAAACGTTTAATTTTTTACCCTTAAACCAGAGAGTTACCGTATGTAACACAAAATACGGTAGTTAAAACAGTACAATACATAGTTTGGTACTCGTGAAGTTTTAAAGGCTAATTAGAAAATAAGCACAGATGTTTCGGTCAAAAAAGACCTTCATCAGCGTGCCCTATGTATATATAATGGAGAAATTTGGGATGGACGCGTGCTATGTGGAAGGCTATACCTGTCTTCTGATAAAAGCCTTTAAGGGTATGAGACACCGATCAGTATTAGCAGCGTTTTGGACTCGGCATATTAGGGTATTACTGCAGCATCCATAACGCTGCGTTGTGTGGTCTAAGCACAGTGGGTGATTTCTACAAATCCTATGCTCACTGTGTTTCTATTGTACGCAGCGTTATTTCAGATCTATGGAGCATGTTCATTTCTTGCTGCAGAGTCAGAAGTGATCTCCAGCAGGTGAATGCAGGGAGAAGCTGCCCTACTCCCACCGTAGATCGTGGGCACAAGGGGCACCCCCAGAATTGGCAAAAATTGACAAAAATCCTACAGAAAATGGTCACTGAGATTACCAAAAACCAGATCACTCACATTATGCTTATATTCAACTCCCTTAGGGTCTGTTTACATCACATCTGAGCATTCCCTGATGTACATACCTCTAAGGCCACCATATCTACCATTGTATAGTGCCTCACAGCTGTGTCCACTTTTTCCACAAACATCACAAACTAATTTCTCACACTAAAAAATGGACCGTTTTTTTTGTGGAGACACACACAGCATCAACAATGCCCAACAGAGGACTGTACTTGTTTTTTCCCCAATGTTGGTCTTATTACACCACACCTCTCACAAGGTAGAATATATCACCCCCAAAAAACGTGTTGCGCTCCTATGGGATTCCAGCATGTGAAGAGAGGCCTATGGATACATTCACCAAACACGTTGGAGTCTTCCTGACGTATACATACCATAGACAACTCTGCAGCTGACAAGTCAAAAAAAGGTGATGACATCAGTATTGTACATTTTTGGGGCAGGTAAAATAACCCAACTGTCCTGCTAAATACCGTCAGAGATTTGTATATTTCTCCATGTTGACATTGTGGCTTCAGTTTGTACAGGTGCCGTGAAGGATTGCGCAGACTTACAACTGGTTCTGCAAGTTTACATTAGTCTTCCTCGCAAAACATGGACATATCTTAAAGCCCCCATCACACCTAGTGAGATGTTTAGTCACAGGTTTTGTGACGTAACAGCGACCTTGCCATTGATCTCACAATGTAGGGCAAGTAGCAACGACCGGCCCCCGCTGTGTCATCGCCGATCGTGTCGGAATGGCCTAGACCATTTTCTGATCACCGGGTTCCCGCTGGGCAGCATAAATCAGTGTGTTTGACGCCTTAACAACAACCTCGTTGGCGACTCAGATCTCAGCCACGTAGGTCTGAGCCGTCAGACTAGCTGCTGTGTGACAGGGTCCCAATGGCCGCCAAGGACGTTATACAGGTCACCGTATCATTGCGGTGTCGTTGAGTAGATCTGACTGTTTGACATCTCACCAGCGACCATGTAGCGACGTTCCTGCGATCCTTACCAGGTCGTATCGTTGTCGGGATCGCTGGAACATCACCAAGTGTGACGGGACCCTAAGACAAAACACTTCCCTGGCCACCAGAAGGGGTGAACAGAACCTGAGCCCTCTTACATCGACCCCTTCTCACTCTCTACACATATTCTTGTTTTGTTCCAGGATGGGAAAACATGTTTTGTTTTAGGTTAAATCCCTATAATAATTATTAATAAGTTTTTGATTCTGTGAATTTTTGCTGCACAAACAAAAACAAACTGGTGTCTGATGGCTCCAGCAACCTGGATGGATTTATAGAACTCTCCGGCCCTCATCCCTTCTATGTAAAGTGCCCAAAGTGACAATCTTCAATTTCTCTTGCAGGTACGAGGAGATTTATGTACTGACCTTTCCCATAAAATTACATTAGATGCACAGAATGGCAAAAAAAATACATATAATCCGCACATAAATGTATCAAAGGTTTGTCAAAACCAAATTCTGTACCGGGAAGAATTAAAAAAAGCGGCTATATTTACAACACGATATTCCAAAGAGACAAAAACCGCAGCACCAAAGACACTAAAATGCAAAGAACCCAAGAAATGCAGAAAGGCCAAATCATCAGAAAACTCCCTAAATTCCCAGGGTTATTCCCATCTTCATAGAATGATATTGGCAGACAGTGCATGTAAAGACGAGCCTATTCCATATTCCCGCTATATTAAGATGTATTGCCGTTCTTCACATATTACCACTTTTGCTTACAGCTTTATGCCTGGGAGAGCAATCACCACTGCTGTCTGGCTGGTATTAGCCTATGTCCCCACGCTGAATATTTGGTGCAAGAAATTATGCATCAAATCAGCATCTGTTTTGTAAAAAAAAAAAAAAAAAAAAAAAACGCATCAAAAATGTATCACGCATTTTGGTCCATTTTGTTGCGTTTTTGAATAGTATTACATAATGAAGACAATGACCCTTTTACATCAGCGTTTTCACTGATGTGCAGCAGATCTGGCACTTGCGGCCGCGAAAAAAAAAAATGCTGCTTGAGGCTTTTTTTTGTGGATGCAAGTGCCGGATCCTGCCGATCCAGAGTAACCGCACTTGTCGCACCCGACCTGATAGACAATGCATGGGGCTTGCCGGATCTGTGACACAAGTACGGCCATTAGGCGGAAGGTCCAGCAGATGCGGTTAATATGCCGGATCTGCCGCACATCAGCAAAAATGCTAATGTGAAAGGCCCCTAAGCCTGCCTTCACATCCGTGTTGTTTGAAATTCACGGCAGCTCCAGCAGTTTTGCCGCATCTCCCGTGTAACGGCCGAATTGCAGCAAGCCCCTTTCATTCCGATGGGACTTGCGGTCAAGTGCAGCCAAGTGCGGGTTTGCAGGATCAGGCTGATCTGGCACTTGTTTCAAGTCAAAAATCCGCTGCTAGCAGCCTTTTTTTTTTGCGCTGCCGCAAGTGCCGGATGTGTTGGATCTGGCAAAACCGCGCTTGCCGCACCTGACCGTAAGTCCCATAGGGAATGAATGGGGCCATAGCGCGGGAGATACTGCAAGAATTTACCATGGCGGCTATTTTGAAGTCGGCCATTTTAGATCCAACTTTATTTTTTTTCATTGGGAAGAGGGTCATGTGACACATAAAAAACCCATTGAGAATTTCATAAGAAAAACAATGGTTTGCTTGGTTTTAACGTAACTTTATTCTTTCATGAGTTATTTACAAGTTTATGACCACTTATAAAATGTGTTCAAAGTGCTGCCCATTGTGTTGGATTGTCAATGCAACCCTTCTCTCCCATTTTTGACTCACTGATAGCAACACAGCAGAGGAAATGCTAGCACAGGCTTCCAGTATCCGTTGTTTCAGATGCTGCACATCTCGTATCTTCACAGCATAGGCAATTACCTTCAGATGAGTGATGAGGCATACTTTTTTGTGAATGGTGAAGTTAACAAACAAAACCAGCGCTATTGGTCTGACACTAACCCACAGTGGATAGATCCCTCCAAGACTGCTGGAACACAAAAATTGATGGTATGATGTGGTATATGGGGTACAAAGATAGTGGGGCCATTCTTCATCAATGGAAACCTCAATGCCACTGGACATCTGAAACATGTAGCAATTTCAGATATCCAGTTGATATCACCAACCATTCACATTTTATTTAGGTGTATCCATATAAATGGTCCACCCTGTAGGAAAGTGCCTGTAATCACAGTCTGTGCCGTCTAGCTGCGGTGGTCGGTCTCCAAGGCAACGAGCTGTAAACAAAAAGTACCGTATATACTCGTGTATAAGCCGAGTTTTTCAGCACAAAAAATGTGCTGAAAAGTCCCCCCTTGGCTTATACACGAGTATATACGGTAGCCCCAGCTGTATACAGCCCCCCCATGGTATCCAGGGCCCCCCTTGCTGCACACCTGTAAAGTAAGATGTCAGTATACTTATCGCTGCTGCCGCCGCCGCTCCACTGCTCGGTCGCCGCGCTGCTCCGGGTCTTCATGCTTCCTTCTCTGGCGCACAGGAAATTACGTCATTGTTCGAGCGCCGGAGAAGGAAGCATGAAGACCCGGAGCAGCGCGGCGACCGAGCAGCGGAGCGGTGGCGGCAGCGATGAGTATACTGACATCTTACTTTACAGGTGTGCAGCAATGGGGGCCCTGGATACCACGGGGGGGCTGTATACAGCTGGGGCTGCTGTATACAGCTGGGGCCCCTGTATACTACTGACGGGGAGGACGGGGGGAGGTCTGTATACCTCTGGGGCTGCTGCTGTATATACCCCCTGGGGCTGCTGCTGTATATACCCCCTGGGGCTGCTGTATATACCCCTGGGGCTGCTGCTGTATATACCCCTGGGGCTGCTGTATACTACCACTGGGGCTTCTGTATACTACTACTGGGGCTGCTGTATACTACTACTGGGGCTGCTGTATACTACTACTGGGGCTGCTGTATACTACTACTGGGGCTGCTGTATACTACCACTGGGGCTTCTGTATACTACTACTGGGGCTGCTGCTGTATATACCACTGAGGCTGCTGTATACTACTACTGGGGCTGCTGCTGTATATACCACTGAGGCTACTGTATACTACTACTGGGGCTGCTGTATACTACCTCTGGGGCTTCTGTATACTACCACTGGGGCTGCTGTATATACCTCTGGGGCTTCTGTATACTACCACTGGGGCTGCTGTATACTACCACTGGGGCTGCTGTATATACCTCTGGGGCTGCTGTATATACCTCTGGGGCTGCTGTATATACCTCTGGGGCTGCTGTATATACCTCTGGGGCTGCTGTATATACCTCTGGGGCTGCTGTATATACCTCTGGGGCTGCTGTATATACCTCTGGGGCTGCTGTATATACCTCTGGGGCTGCTGTATATACCTCTGGGGCTGCTGTATATACCTCTGGGGCTGCTGTATAAACCTCTGGGGCTGCTGTATATACCTCTGGGGCTGCTGTATACTACCACTGGGGCTGCTGTATACTACCACTGGAGCTGCTGCTGTATATACCACTGGGGAGGCTGCTGTAACACTGCTGGGGCCTGTATGTACCACTGGGGAGGCTACTGTATACCACACTGCTGGTGGCTGTATACTACCACTGGGGAGGCCTGTATACCACTGCAGGGCCTGTATACCACACTGCTGGGGGCTGTATACCTGTGCTGGGGTCCACCCTCGGCCTATACACGAGTCAATAGGTTTTCCCAGATTTTGGGGGCAAAAGTAGGGAGGTCGGCTTATACACGGGTCGGCTTATACACGAGTATATACGGTAACAATATTTAAAAAATGATTTAAAAAAATTTGATAAGTAGAAATTTCCTTGTACCTACAAGCACTATCCAAAAACACCCATCTATAATAACATGGTTATTCTTTGGCAGCTTCATTTGAGAGCCGCCCGCTCCATATACTTGAAAGCACAGAGCAAAGATGTCGGCATTTTCACAAACTCAACTGAAAAGGCACCGAAGTGATCACCGGCGGAGTCCTAGAGCATCATCACTTGGGAAACTGGTCGTCATGCGCACATACCCTTAAGAATGTTATTTTTGTTCATTTTGATGTGTTTTGAGCCATCGGCAGAGATATTGCATTTTTCACCAATTCATACATTTATCAGGAGACCACTCCATCACCAATAAGGCTAAACAGAAACAACAACATGCCATTGTTTTGTTACTGAGTAGCGGTGTATGGAATAAAGTTATCAGCTGATACAACTCTATACTGCAACAAGGGGGCCACATTGTTCAGACATACAAGGAGTTTAACTCCTTAGTGACCTAAATTTTTTCAATTTGACCAGTGTCACTTTTTGGGTCAACAATGTTGGAACGCTTTAATGGTCCTCGGCGCCCCAGAACCACCAGCAGTTGTGTGCACACATCAAAACTCCCTGCCTAAGGCTGCTTTCACATCAGTGGTTTTTTCAGTTATGGTAGATCCGGCAGTTTTGACCAAACGGCCATGTAACGGCTCACTTGCAGCAAGCCCTATACATTCCCTACGGGACTTGCAGTCATGTGTGGCACATGTGGTTTTGCTGGATATGGCAAATCTGGTACTTGTGGCTAAGGAAAAAAACTGCTGCTACCAGTGTTTTTTTTGACTTGCCGAAAGTGTCGGTTCTGTCAAAACCGTAAGTGCCACACATGACCGCAAGTCCCATAGGGAATGAATAGGGCTTGCTGCAAGTGAGCAGTTACATGGCAGATGGGGCAAAACTGCTGGATCTGCCGCGACTGAAAAAAATTGCTGATATGAAAGCAGCCCACAAACCGAACTTTAGAAGAAGTATTTCTGGAGTCCATTTAGGAGATGCATCTTAGGACTTTGCTTACTCAAGGGGTGTTAGTTCCCAGTTGGCGCACTTAGCATGTTATTACATCTCTGTGGGCATGTTAACATTCTTTACAACAGCCAGCATCATCCCAATTGCTACACAAAGCCGGGCATGCACGTGAGGCTTGATCCCCTCACAGTATTGAGGTTGTGACATTTAGTGTATGCTTCCCATCTTTAGAGAGGCTCACTGCACATGATCGGAAGTGAAGACGACTTCTGGATTCCCCGTCAGGCAAAGTTGCAGAAGGCAGGTGAGCCTATATCCAGCCTCATATTATAGGATAGGAGAGGGCCTGCTGACCGCGGGGGGGGGGTTCAGGTGGAACGTCCTGCAACCCTGAAATCAGGACTCTATAACATGACTCTGATATGGGACTGGAAGCACTGAGCTCTGCAATTTCTGGGGGTCTTACAGACAATGACTGTAGCAGAGACAGAGCACACAACTCCAATCCTTACAATCTAAGGCTTTGTAGACCTCAGTGCTTGGGAGCCATGATCTCAGGATCGTTGGAGGTCTCAGCAGTCAGACACCTCAGCTATCGTCAGTAAAGCATCACAAATGGATAATGGTACCATAAATTATGGGAGAATCTCCTTAATAATAACCTTTGTATCAGTAGATTAATAATCCGGATAACACAATATGACTAGTGATGCATTTCTCCACCTTACACCATGTCCCTGTATGCACCTTATGTTGTATCAGTTATTTCTATTTACTGCTCCCAGCACCGGAAAAGGTCCATTTATATCTCCAATTTATTGTATAAACCAGATCCACGGACTGGCTGTAAGCTGTGTCTGCTGCTCATAATTATATCAGCATTAGGAGGGGCTGTAAGCACTAGTTAATAGAAATCTCCGCTGGAAGAAACGCACCCAGCTTAGACATAAACCCGCACACTACATCCACATGTAGGTGAGCAGCTCAGCTTCCTATATACAGTTTCTTTATAGCACCAACATATCTGCAGCGATGTCCAGTCACATCAACGTCTCCAACCTACAGAGATCGCTGCCTAATTTTATTTCCAGAAATTCCTGCAAAAGAAATAACGCAGCTATATATCCACTCTAGTTATTACAGCTTTCCTATATACACCGCCTCAAACATCCCCACATCTCATCCGCCGCTCGTCCTTGTATTACAGCAATCTGGCTGCACATTGGGGCCGAGAGCAGATGATAAAAGCAGCATTGTTTCCTCCTGAATTCCGGCCTCACAAAGCCTTTTCTTTCCACCCTGTGATGTGACTCCCTCCAGTATACAGAGCACCTCATATACCTGATACCAAGCATGAATTATACATGACAGTACAGCTCGGCGTGTCCCTTTGTTCCCTTTCCTCTTCCAACCTCTCCCTGATTCCATTCACCTGCCGAGCGTTATAATAATCTCGTCCATATTACAAATAAGCACTGCACAGATATGGTGGCACATAAAACACACAACACCATAGTGAGGATCCCTCTTAGAAGACATCAGGATCTCTGGAAAAGGCCAACCGACTGCCCCAGGGCCTGCTCCCATTTCTTTGCATTATGGTACAGGAAGCGCAGATGTGATGTGATCACCAGATAATGAGGCTGCTGTAGATTTTACACTTGTGGGATGTTCACACCACACGTGCTTGCTAAGAAATTTCTGCAGCAAAACCAAGCAGCGATTTGTGCACTGAATTGTGTTCATCACTGAGGTTTCTACAGGGCTGTGGAATCAGTCATGGAACTGGAGTCGGGGTCCATTTTGGTGGAGTTGGAGTCTGAGTCAGATTCAGGGAAATTGAGGAGTCAGAGGTTTGATTTACCAACTCCACAGCCCTGGGTTTCTGCTGCACCAATGCTATGGAGATGCTGTTGACCTCACTATAGTGAATATTAAGTCGGCCATGTTTGTCGGTTTAGGCAGGGGCGGCACGGTGGCTCAAGTGGTTAGCACTGCAGCCTTTGCAGCACTGAGGTCCCGAGGTCCTGTGTTCAATTCCCACCAAGGGCACTAAGGACAACATCTGCAAGGAGTTTGTATGTTCTCCCCGTGTCTGCATGGGTATCCTCCGGGCACTCCGGTTTCCTCCCACATTGTAAAGACATACTGATAGGATATCTAGATTGTGAGCTCCAAGAGAGACAGCATTACTCATGTATGTAAAGTGCTATGGAATTAATAGCACTATATAAATGAATAAATATATATGTACACATCGCTTTTGTGACCGCAATGTACAGACCATCTGCACATCTCCTGACCCAAACTCACCAGACTCCTATGTGCCTCTAGGGTTGTCGAACTCAGCCTGGATCCTGGCGGCCGCGATAGCCATCACAGTCCTCACTATGACCAAGAAACATGGATGTGTGAATCTGCCCGTACAGTGTGAGCTTTCTCCAAGAGTGTGGATGGCATTTCAGAGACTCTGCCACCCTGTCACT
>JARQOC010000005.1:104347238-104359575 GCA_033576535.1 Allobates femoralis | reverse complement strand
CCTTTCCCCTGCTAAAAATCACTGCTGCGCGGTGTCCCTCTGCTATATCACGCTGCGTGGTGCCCCCTCTCTATATCACGCTGCCGGTGTCCCCTCTGCTTTCACTGCGCAGTGTCCCTCTCTATATCACTGCTGGCGGTGTCTCTGCTATATCACTGCGCGGTGTCCTCTTGCTATATCACTGCTGCGCGGTGCCCTCTGCTATATCACAGCTCGCGTTCCTCTCTGCTATATCACTGCTGGCGGTGTCCCCTCTGCTATATCACGCGCGCTGTGTCTCCTGCTATATCACGCTGCAGTGTCCCCTCTGCTATATCACTGCTTTGCCCCGGCTGGCGGTGTCCCTCTGCTATATCACTGCGGGGGTTCCCCTTTCCCTATATCACGCTGGCGGGTCCTCTGCTATTCACTGCTGCACGGTGTCCCCTCGCTATATACGCTGCATGTCCCCCTCTCTGCATCCTGCAGATGGCACTCGGTGACATATATTATGCCGTCTCCAACCTGCTCCTACATTTTTTTCAGGGATATTCAGTACTTTGCATTTGCACCCCATTACAGGTTTCCAGGTGTACGTGACCCATGATTTTCCAAAAAAAAAAAATTCCCTTTTTAAACGAATGTCTTAACACATTGCAGGCCTCATTACAATGTGGGCATTATGTGTACCATTCTATTATAACATTTGGTATTTGGTTGACATGTTTTGAGAATTTTTTTAGTTGTTCAAGCTATTTAAAATCTTATGGAGAGAACACTATTGGGGAATACCAGATAGGTGTCATCAAGGAATGCAAAGGAAAAAATAGCTGTTAAGTCATCTTATACACCCAGTATAGTCGGAGTCCACAGTCAGGGCTTTGAATGCATTTAGATGAGTTTTTCTGCACCTCCAGTAAGGCTTGTGCAGTATGGGCATGGCCACCTTTGTTGTGCTGTATGGGCATGGCCACCTCTGTTGTGCTTGTGCAGTATGAGCATAGCCACCTCTGTTGTGCTGTGTGGGTATGGCCACCTCTGTTGCTGTGTGGCATGGCCACCTCTGTTGTTCTGTGTGGGCATGGCCACCTCTGTTGTGCTGTGTGGCATGGCCACCTCTGTTGTGCTGTAGTGGCCACTCTGTTGTGCTGAGGCATGCCATCTGTTGTGCTGTACGGGCATGGCCACCTCTGTTGTGCTGTACGGGCATGGCCACCTCTGTTGTGCTGTACGGGCATGCCACCTCTGTTGTGCTGATGGCATGGCCACCTCTGTTGTGCTGTATGGGCATGGCCACCTCTGTTGTGCTGTATGGGCATGGCCACCTCTATTGTGCTTGTGCAGTATGGGCATGGCCACCTCTGTTGGCAGTATGGGCATGGCCACCTCTGTTGTGCAGTAGGGGCAGAGCCACTCTGTTGTGCAGTATGAGCATGGCCACCTCTGTTGTGCAGTATGGGCACTGCCACCTCTTTTTGCATGTAGGACTACTGCCACCTCTGTTGTGCAGTAGGGCACTGCCACCTCTGTTGTGCAGTAGGGGCACTGCCACCTCTGTTGTGCAGTAGGGGCACTGCCACCTCTGTTGTGCAGTAGGGCACTGCCACCTCTATTGTGCAGTAGGGGCACTGCCACCTCTGTTGTGCAGTAGGGGCACTGCCACCTCTGTTGTGCAGTAGGGGCACTGCCACCTCTGTTGTGCAGTAGGGGCACTGCACCTCTGTTGTGCAGTAGGGCACTGCCACCTCTGTTGTGCAGTAGGGGCACTGCCACCTCTGTTGTGCAGTAGGGGCACTGCCACCTCTGTTGTGCAGCAGGGGCACTGCCGCCTCTGTTGTGCAATAAGGACACTGCCACCTCTGTTGTGCAGTATGGGCACAGCCATCTCTGTTGTGCAGTAGGGGCACTGCCGCCTCTGTTGTGCAATAAGGACACTGCCACCTCTGTTGTGCAGTATGGGCACAGCCATCTCTGGTGTGCAGTAGGGGCACTGCCCTGTGGCGTAGGAACCACCTCTGTTGTGCTGTAGATGCTGTGTGCCACTGCCACCTCTGTTGTGCAGTAGGGGGCACAGCCACCTCTGTTGTAACTTGGAGGAGAGCACAGTCCGGGGTTTACAACTCACAAAGCAAGTGCTCACATCCCCAGACCGTGTTCCTCAATTCACTCACACCCAGACCAGGTCCCTCAATTCACTCACACCCCAGACCAGGTCCCTCAATTCACTCACACCCCAGACCAGGTCCCTCAATTCACTCACACCCCAGACCAGGTCCCTCAATTCACTCACACCCCAGACCAGGTCCCTCAATTCACTCACACCCCAGACCAGGTCCCTCAATTCACTCACACCCCAGACCAGGTCCCTCAATTCACTCACACCCCAGACCAGGTCCCTCAATTCACTCACACCCCAGACCGTGTCCCTCAATTCACTCACCCCCAGACCGTGTCCCTCAATTCACTCACACCCAGACCGTGTCCCTCAATTCACTCACACCCAGACCGTGTCCCTCAATTCACTCACACCCCAGACCGTGTCCCTCAATTCACTCACACCCCAGACCGTGTCCCTCAATTCACTCACACCCCAGACCGTGTCCCTCAATTCACTCACACCCCAGACCGTGTCCCTCAATTCACTCACACCCCAGACCGTGTCCCTCAATTCACTCACACCCCAGACCGTGTCCCTCAATTCACTCACACCCCAGACCGTGTCCCTCAATTCACTCACACCCCAGACCGTGTCCCTCAATTCACTCACACCCCAGACCGTGTCCCTCAATTCACTCACACCCCAGACCGTGTCCCTCAATTCACTCACACCCCAGACCGTGTCCCTCAATTCACTCACACCCCAGACCGTGTCCCTCAATTCACTCACACCCCAGACCGTGTCCCTCAATTCACTCACACCCCAGACCGTGTCCCTCAATTCGCTCACACCCCAGACCGTGTCCCTCAATTCCTCACACCCCAGACCGTGTCCCTCAATTCCTCACACCCCAGACCGTGTCCCTCAATTCGCTCACACCCCAGACCGTGTCCCTCAATTCACTCACACCCCAGACCGTGTCCCTCAATTCACTCACACCCCAGACCGTGTCCCTCAATTCACTCACACCCCAGACCGTGTCCCTCAATTCACTCACACCCCAGACCGTGTCCCTCAATTCACTCACACCCCAGACCGTGTCCCTCAATTCACTCACACCCCAGACCGTGTCCCTCAATTCACTCCACAACCCCCAACCGATGTCCCTCAAATTCATCACTCACACCCCAGACCGTGTCCCTCAATTCACTCACACCCCAGACCGTGTCCCTCAATTCACTCACACCCCAGACCGTGTCCCTCAATTCACTCACACCCCAGACCGTGTCCCTCAATTTACTAACACCCCAGACCAGGTCCCATGGTACACCACATGTTGGCGCTGTCCTTGTATGCGGGACTCCAGAGATCGTCCAGTTGGTAGACCCGCTGTTGTGAATGGATTGGAGGCTCTGTCCTACTAGACCCCACACAACCTGCAATGTAGAAGGACAGTCGTCCCCCAGTTAAGGACTGCTTCTGTACAGGAACCCTATATCTGTATAAAAAAAAAAATGTTGAATTTGTTGACAATTTTCTTGTGGGTATTACACACATTTTATATGGTATTGTGACAGCCTTTGGAGGGGACTAAGTGGGATCTTGGTGATTGAAGGATGCTAAAGTCATTTAGCTAAATTTCTCATATGTTCTAGCAAAATATGAAATATCAGGTGCCAAGTCAGATGTATGTAAGGGCCACGTCACACACAGATATCTTTGCAGCTATTGTTCGCAGATCTCTGGTTGCAGTGAAATCATGGACACATTGGTCCATTATGTGGCCGTGTACCAATGGAACAATGTGTCCATGATTTCACTGCAACCAGAGATCTGCCAACAATATCTGCACAGATATCTGTATGTGACGTGGCCCTAAGCTGTACATGGTGGGGCTAGGATCAGCCGGAGAGGACTCCCTAATCTCATGCCCTTCTTTGTACATGGTGGGGCTAGTGATCAGCCGGAGAGGACTCCCTAATCTCATGCCCTCCTTTGTACATGGTGGGGCTAGTGATCACCGGGGACTCTAATCCATGCCTCTGACATGGTGGGTAGTGATCAGCCGAGGGACCCTAATCTCGTGCCCTCCTCTGTACATGGTGGGGCTAGTGATCAGCCGGAGAGGACTCCCTAATCTCATGCCCTCCTCTGTACATGGTGGGGCTAGTGATCAGCCGGAGAGGACTGCCTAATCTCGTGCCCTCCTCTGTACATGGTGGGGCTAGTGATCAGCCGGAGAGGACTCCCTAATCTCGTGCCCTCCTCTGTACATGGTGGATCCGGGGCTATCGGTGAAATTTCATGAGCCGGAGAGGACTTATCTCTCCTACATTCTCGCTACGTGCCCTCCTCTGTACATGGTGTAGCACGGCAGCTGACATTATGTATATTGTTAAGACCATATGATAACTGTGCTCAGAAGTGGAGGTGGTAGGGTTTGTGTTATGCAGGGCTGTGGAGTCGGTAAATCAAACCACCAACTCCAATTCCGACTCCTTCATTCATGGCTCGTTTTTAAGTGATAAAATTATTGTAGGTCAATGGTAACATTACGCTATAATCATTATAATGCTATAATAATCAAGATATTTAGATAGAACATAATAATAATTCAGAATAATAATATTCAGCACATTCTGCATTGAACTACTAGACCCAATTTATTATATATTTTAGGAGTCGGAGTTGGAACATTTTCTACCGACTCCATCCCTGACTCCGACTCCACAGCCCTGGTGTTATGGGCAGAGCTCCCGACACCTCTTATGTCACCGATTATAGAAAGTGTCTCCGGTCTGGTGACTGCCGCTGTGCCGATCTGCTCCTCTGGTCATATCTCATGGGGGTTGGGTTCATCTGTTGCTGGAGCCTTAGTCTACATTCACACAGTGCTTTTTGATGCGTTTTGATAGGATCTGTTTTTGGGCTCATAAATGGATCCTCACAAACAATGAGCATGCCGGTGTGTGTGCCATTTCTGATCTGCGATTTCCATTGAAACCATTGTCCATAAGGTTAAAAAACGCAAGTCTGAAATGCATCAAAAACGGATCACCTCTTTTTTTCATGCATTTTTTTTTAAAAAAGCCGATCCAGTTTTGCAGCTGAAAAATTGATCCTCAAAAACTCATCAAAAACACGGCGTGGGGGGGCGTGGCCTGACCATAGCTGGGTGAAGAAGCTCCTATGCCGAGCTCTGCAGACCCGGGACCTTAAACTCTGGATTTCACCCACCCTCGGCCCTAAAATGTCTAGAAGGAGGAAGGTGGACGACTCCTTAAGCGGTGCAGCGCAGGCAAGAAAGCAGGAGACTCGTGCTGACATCTCCAAAATGTTCCATGCTGCGGGAGGGAAGGCGGCACGCTCACCAGTAATGGCGCCCGGAGCGGTACAGAAACAAACACAGAGGAGCCCGCGGTGCCATGGTGCTGGGAACCAGCACAAAGACACGCAGCAGACCAGGGAGGAGGCGGGAAGGCGATCTACACCCCAGCAGACACAGAAGGACATCTTACAGCCTGTGGACATGAATGAAGAAAATGGCGGTGAGTCAGGGGAGCGGGATCCCTCTGGTGCGGCTCCCGGGTTGGCACCATCCCCCACATTGCCATGTGGCCCTCATTCTGAGCTGCAGGCAATCAGGAGTATGATTGCTGCACTCCCATCCAAGCAGGACATAGATAACATTGTGGCCCGCATGGAAGCTCCTCAGGAGAGGGCATTGTGCTCCATCAGAGAAGACATTGACTCCCTTAAGCAGAAAGCTATCAATACTGAGGAGTCCCTGAGCACCATTGAGGACAGAGTCACTGCCTTAGAAAAAGAGGTCTCACGGTCCCATCCATATACGGTCGCTTTCATTATACAGTCTGACGACCAAGAAAACAGGGAACGTCGTAATAACATACGAATGAAGGGGATCCCTGAGTCTGTGTCGGCTAATGCACTCCTGGATACTGCCATGAGCATCTTTAGTACAGTCTTGCAGCAACCACCTGACTCAACTTCTAAAGTGGACAGAATTCACAGGGTATCCAGACCTGCGCCTATTGACCCTGCAAACCCGAGGGATGTTCTGTGCAGGTTGTATAACTACACGGATAAAGACGCCATCGTATGGGCGGCTTGGTCATATGGAGATATATCACATGAGGACGCTACCATACGGCTGTACCCAGATGTCTCCAGTCTTACACTATATTTGAGGCGACAGCTCCATCCTCTGCGCCTTAAGGTGAAGGAAGCGGGAGCTACATACAGATGGGGGCATCCCTTTCATTTGATAGTGAGGAAAGATGGGAAAATGTTTTATTTGTGGAGGAGAGAGGAGCTTGATGACCTCTTCGCTTTTCTAAATATTCCATCTATCCCGATTCCGGACTGGCTTTCACTGGAAGGGCTCAGGAAATTCACGGCGCTGCGACGTGGCCCATCATATGTATCAGGGGACTCGCAAAGTAAGAAAAGAGAGACCAGAGGTACCCCCGGTCATCACCGGTGTCTGTGTCCTCAAGCCCAAGGCGACAGAGGAAAGATCGTGCGAGGACTTTCCGACCTGAGAGCCCTAATGCATCCCTTGTGGAGCTGATCGAGACACATGAGGTTTGCTATATGGGGTCTTACCTAGATTCACCCTGGAGTGGTTTGTTTGAGTCGACCGACCGAGAGAGAAGAATAATTGTTATAAGCAGCAAATTCTAGTTACAGCCTTTTGTCATTCTTTTTTGTTTTATTTAACGGTACTTATCCTAAGTAAATGAGAGGTTCATGACTCTATAGATATAGATACATATTTATATTGTGTTCACTTTAAAAAAGTTGGTGTGTGGAGTGAGGAGATACATACAAAAGGGGAGAGGAACAAGAGGCGCAATAGTGCCCTTATCACTCGACACTAGTTTACAACCCGGTGAGTAAAGTAATCCACTCACCTGATCCAGTTGTGTCACCCACAACTGGTTTGAAGGCTTGTTAGGAATAATATCCTGATGGCTGCTGCTGGACCTCCACCGAACCACTCACACGTGGAAAAGCATCAAGGTACTTGGGAAAAGGTGTACAGCGGTCCGCGCTGCCAGGGTGACTCGCATCAAAGAATACACTGGTAGATGAAGAGTTAATCAGATCCTTCTTTAGGGATCAGGGATCCCTGATGAAAGTGCCAAGTGGGCACCGAAACGTGTCGGAAAATAAAGAAGGATCTGATTAACCTTCATCTACCAGTGTATTCTTTGATGCGAGTCACCCTGGCAGCGCGGACCGCTGTACACCTTTTCCCAAGTACCTTGAGTGAGGAGATGACCAACGTATAATACAGGTGTCCTGGGTCTGCGGACCGTTGCTTTTTGGTCAGTTACGAACCCTACGATTCTCTCTCCCTTTTTTTTTTTCTGAGAGGATCGATACGCTGGCTTGTCCGGCATAGACTAGTATAGTCTCTTTTACATTCCTTATAAGTTTATTATTTCGTTCTTTCAAGATCTAGACTTTTCTTTCCCTCTTTTCTCTTTTTCGTAGTCTATTGCATTTCCTTTTCCCCTTACCTCCCTCCTCTCTACCTAACCCTCTCTCCCCTCCTTCCTTGCAGCTTCAGATTTGTGGAAGTGGTCAACATGTCACACACTTATCGGCCATACAAATAGGCACGTTGAATGTGCAGGGTCTGCACGATGCAGGGAAAAGATCTATCTTGTTTAACTATTTGAAGGCTAACAAAATACATGTTGCCTTTCTCCAGGAGACCCATATGTGCGAGACCAAGCCTTATAAACTTTCCAGCTATTGGTTCCCCTCGACATACCACAGCTTTTCTACCAACCCACACTCTTCTGGCACCAGTATCGTGATATCAAAGTTGATACCATGGGAATTTATGAGACTCCTGCAGTGATGAGGATTGAAGACTCCTTATGGTTAAAGGTAAGATCGCCTCCGGAGTATATACATTCGCCTCGCTATACCTTCCTAACTCGGGTCAGATTACAGTACTCCTGCAGTTCTTAGAAAAAATTGATGTCTTCGCAGAAGGAACGCTGGGCCTAGGGGGAGATTTCAATGTCACACTTGACCCCGACCTTGACACGTCCCGAGGCAGGTCCAGTCTATCTAAAGCAGCAAATAGAAGGCTGAACCGAGCGCTTCATGATCACCAATTACTAGATGCTTGGCGCCTCCTGTTTCCTACCTCTAAGGACTTTACCTTCTACTCCCAATACATGATACATATTCTAGACTTGACTTCTTTCTTCTGAGACACACTGATCTGTCACAATTAATAGACGCTTCTATAGAGCCGATATCCTTTTCGGACCATGCTTTGGTTAAGATTTCCCTTATGCTCTGTTCCCCGATTCCAAGACAGTGGCAATGGAGGCTAAATGTCTCTTTATTAGAAGATACGGTGGTCCTGGCGGACGTCTCTAAAACACTTAAAAATTACTTTGACTTGAACATCTCTACAGACGTGACACCTGGGGGGTATGGGAGGCTCATAAATGTGTAGTAAGAGGTATTTTAATACAACACGGGGCTCGATTAAAGAAAAATAGAGATGCAGAAATCCAAGATCTCATGGCAAAACTGAGAGATCTTGAAACTAGACATAAGCGTCATTCCCACCCCGACCTGAAGAGAGAACTACTAGACGTTAGAGAGATGCTGCGCTCAACCTTACTCCACAAGGCAAAAGGGGTACTCTCCAGATGCCGCCGGCACTTCTATGAATATGGAAATAAGGCGAGTAGAACTTTAGCGAGGGCCTCCAGACTCCACAGAGCTACCACGTATGTCTCTGAAATATCTCATCCTGGTGCCTTAAGGCGTTCAAAGTTTCCCAAGATATAGCTGAAGCATTTAAACACTATTACACCACTCTATACAACCTGGACACAAATAAAACCGTTGGCCTTGAATACACTCACAACCCGTATAAGAGAATATATCAAATCCTCGGCCATGCCGAAATTGGCGGATTCGGTAATGCAATCCCTGGAGACGCCAATCTCTGATCAGGAGATTGAAGATGCGCTGTCATCATCTAAATCGGGTAAAGCACGGGCCCAGATGGGTTTACAGTGGGTTATTATAAAAAATTAAAAGGGTTCCTTTTACCACACCTGAAAGCCTTTTTTAATGCCATGTCGACATCTACACCGCCAAAAGATGCATTAAGAGCTAACATAGCGGTGATTCACAAACCAGGGAAAGATCCTCTACTGTGCTCCAGTTATCGCCCGATATCCCTGCTAAATGTGGATATTAAGCTTTTTGCTAAAATTTTGGCGGCGAGACTCTCCCCATTTATACCGGACATGATTCACCCAGATCAGACGGGATTTGTCGCGGGGCGGGAGGCCAAGGACAACACCACTAAAGCCATAGATTTAATTTATACGGCCAAGGCATCCAAAACCCCGCTGATGTTACTATCTACAGACGCAGAGAAAGCGTTCGACCGTGTACATTGGTCCTTTATTAAGGAGACATTGTCTCACATCGGATTGGGAGCAAAGATGCTTGGCTGGGTGCTGTCTCTGTACTCCGTCCCGTCGGCAAGAGTACGGGTCAACGGGATTCTTTCAGAGTCATTTGACATTAATAATGGCATGCGCCAAGGATGCCCGCTGTCCCCACTAATTTTTATTTTGACTCTAGAGCCATTATTACGTCATGTCCGTATGAATGGGGATATTTCAGGCATGTGGGTAAAATCGGGTGTACATAAAATTGCGGCATATGCAGACGACCTGTTTTTTGTGACAAAACCAGAGGTTTCCCTTCCCATTCTACTGAAAGAATTAGAGACATATTATACTCTCCAACTTTAAAATAAATAGATCAAAATCAGAGGCCCTCAATGTGTCGCTTCCTATTAGCCAAATAAATAGAATACAGAATGCTTTCAAATTTCATTGGTCTCCTAAAGCTCTTCGCTACTTGGGAGTACAGATTACTCCAGATGTCAGAGATCTGTATAGTGCAAATTTTCCCCCTCTCCTACGGTCAATTAAAGCAGACTGTGAGAGATGGTTATTGTCTACTTTCACGTGGACTGGTAGATGCCAGCTTTTCAAAATGAGTATCCTTCCTAGGATATTATATTATCTACAGACTTTGCCTACCACCATTCCGTTATCCTTCTTTAAGACAATCGCACAAATGCAGACAAAATTTATCTGGAGTAACTCGAAACCACGTCTAGCAAGATCAATCTTACATAGACGAAAAAAGGACGGTGGAGTGAACCTCCCGAACATTAAACTGTATTATGTCGCCAGCCACCTCACGCGGGTAATAGACTGGTGCATACACGGTGCAAACAAACTGTGGGTACAAATTGAGCAAGACTCTACCCCCTTCAGACTTCAGACGTTACCCTGGGTATCACTTCAGAAAGAAGAGTCATTGTATGATCACCCGACGATTGGGGCCACTCTTAAAATTTGTGACCACGCCTTGGTCATATCTTTAATGATACCACGCGCCTCTGTTTTAAGTCCGATCCTTAGCCACCCGGACTTTAAGCCTAGTGTTGATGACCCTGTGTTCCAACGTTGGATAACGTCGGGTCTAGACAGGATTGAGAAATGGGGCGACGGTGAAACTTGGCCAACCCTCGAACAACTCAACTCGATTACACGCCCGACGGCGCTGGGTTTCTGGAGATGTGTGCAACTCGCACATTACCTTCATGGGCTTCCTTCTAGGAGGACGTACTTACGGCCTAAGACATTATTCGAATCCTTGTGCTCTACCACAGTTGACTGTAGGCATGCATTATCACAGACATACACGTGTTTGATCTCTCCCCCGGATCGCCCGATTCCCCATTTCATGCTACGTTGGGAGACAGACCTGGGTCTTGAATTGTCCACAGAACAGAGATCAGCCATTTTTACTTTAGCTCACTCTACCTCAATAAGTTCGAGAATGCAGGAGGCAAATTATAAATTATTGACGAGATGGTATAGAGTTCCAGCTCATCTGCATAGACTCTTTCCTTCTGTAGACCCGAGGTGTTGGAGGTGTGGCGAGGTGGATGGTACGCTACTTCACATGTTCTGGGAGTGCAGAAAACTTCAGCCATTTTGGTCAGAGGTGACAAAGATCATACGGATGGTTACGGAGTACACTGATGATTTAGGTCCAGGTCTCTTCATGTTACATCACTGCACACAAATATAAACACTCGCTGATGAGATTCTTAGTTATGGCAGCGAGATCCTGCATCCCGATATTTTGGAAAAAGGAGACGTGTCCTTCGGTAGCTATGTGGATAGAGAGGGTGAATGACCTCATGCATCTCGAGGACTTGACATCCGCTGTACATGACACATTTGAGAAATTCAGAAACACATGGTTTAGCTGGATGAGTTTTCAACAATCCGATCTGTATAAGACTCACAGAGATTCCTAATGGGCCTGTTCCAATTGGTAATGATGGAGAACCTGTGCTACTAAGTGTATTCTTAACTCCATGGAGGCTCGGAAGGTTCCCCCGTGCCTCTCGCTTCTTCCCTTCCCTACCTCTCTATCCCTCCCCACCCATCCCATCCACGTATTGGCTCATTTCTTTCTTTCTTCTTCTTTCTATCCCTCCCTTCTTAATTTTTCTTTTAGCAGTAATGGACGGATTGTCTATAGAATGGATAATGCTTGTCTTTTTATCCTGACTGGCTGCTAGATTTGATTTGTTATAATAGATAGCATGTTTTACCTGCCGTAGTTAGTTCTGATTCTATATTGGTAAACTGAGCATTTTAACCAATTTCATTGCATTTTCAGACGCTGTTGCGCGACTTATAATAATGAGACTTGTTCTTTGTGTTTCGACCAGAGCTGGGGTGCATGAGGTACTCGGTCACCGGGGCTTCTGTGTGGGATGTCACGGGTGGTCGGTATCCCCGGTGCCGTGCCCTGGCGAACAATTATACCAGGTGTTGATGGTAAACGGTGGGGGTAAAAGGGGTTATTTACAGGGGAACGTGACGCCACCTGTAGAGTCCGGTAAGGTGGTACCGGCGCTGCCAGCCGGCCGCTGAGGTGATGGAGGGGGCAGCAGTGTGTGGTACAGCTCCCCACAGGTGGAGCTTTACCTCAGGGCAGCTATGATGGTGGTGAGACGGTGAGGGAGGACAGTGATGGTAAATGGTGGTGCAGTTCTTACCCGTCTGCTGTTGATGTTGATGATGTTAAGTCTTTTGAGCTGCGGCAGGAAGAATAACAGAAACCAATTCTTGTTTAACTTTGCTTTACTCG
>JARQOC010000005.1:104332155-104347138 GCA_033576535.1 Allobates femoralis | reverse complement strand
CAAATGGCACTAGCCTCTCACACCCCCCATTGATCCAGTGCAGAGGCTTGTTATTGGAAAACTTACCGGTAGGATAGGCCAGCAATGCCGAATCAGTGGCGTCTCTTAAGGGGAGGAATGAAGGGATTTTGTGTCCTCTATAGCGTGTGGACTTTGTATTATTTATTGTGTTATGTATGAGAGTATTATGTGGAATCTGTCAGCAGGTTTTTGCTGTTTGATCAGCTCCACCATCTGCACAATGTCGATGGCTATGTGCACACGTTAAATATTTGGTTCCAGACATTTCTGCACAATTTCTGCAGATAGGTAAGTGTTGTACCTTTTAAATTGAAGGGGACCACGCTGCTGTACCCATCATAGCTGCTACCGGGGTACGGTACACGCTGCAGGTAGATTGTGGGGTGGTGTAAGCAATGGAAAGGTTTGGGAGCTGTGCTCCTCTCACAAAGGCAGATCTTTGGGGGGGCTCCTACTTATCTGCTGCTGGATACCCATCAATATACTGATCCTGGAAAACCGCTTTAATGAGGACTCTTTGTATAATAGCCAGCACCATATATTTGTGTATTGCATGCTCATTAGCCAAATGTCAGAATGACAGCTCCCTACTGCCACCTATTGGAAGCCGCAGTATAGGCCAATGTTGATCCTATAATAAGCCTTGCCGTATTATTTATTTTATTTATTATGCATTTCGTATATAGTGCCATCATATTCTACTTCGCTTTACTCAGATTATCATCACTGTCCCCATTGGGACTCGCAATCTACACTCCCTATCAGTGTGGGAGGAATCGGAGAGCCCAGAGAAAATCAACACAAACACGGGGAGAACATACAAACTCCTGGCAGATGTTGTCGTTGGTGGGATGTGAACCCATAACCCCAGCCCTTAGTATATTAAACCAAACCAGACAGCTTTCCCTAGCAGTGCCATAGACAATGAAGGAGAGGCAGTCTACCAGCGTGCTGCCAGTGGATACAGACAGGGTAAAAGATCATCTTTCTCGGGATCCATGTGTATCGCTGAGGTCGGGCCCCAGAGATCTGTAACTATCTTGTGGATGGTGGAGGATGTCTTGTAACTGTAACGGGAGTACTAGATTTTCAGCAGATGTTTGGCTTGGAGGTGTTGTGCCACCCTCGGATGGGGTGTATGGGGTCACCTAGGACTCCCATTATTTGGTAGGATAGTCATCATCCCTCTTCTGCCATTCTACAAAGAATCTCCAAATATAAACTCTTTGTCCATGTAGATGGCATCGCTGCAGCTTCCTGCAAACTCAATTTACAGACATATGTAATGGTGCTGACATTTCTTACAAGTTTTTAATTAAAGTGAATGGTGTGATGTTCTGGGGATGTGGAATCAGAAGTAAATAACCGATCTGCCGAGACTTTAATTAAACCCGAACTGATTTCAGTTAACACATCAGAAATGAGCAATGTGCTTATATTTACTGGATTTAGGAAATTGCGGGATTAATTGTATAATGTCTGAGACCGCAGTCACTGATGAACACGATATGGAAGGTGTAGGTGTCATTGAAGACAGAAAGGCTGGTATACAAATCCATAGTCCTGATCTTTCCTCCATTGTCATCTTGTTCTTCAGGAATCACAAGAACGATGCGGTACCAATATCACTAGCAAGTATTGTGACGGTCACTGCATTAAATGCCTGAGCTGACCGTTAAATAAGGAAACAGTATACCCTTCTCACACAGGCGCTGTCTCTGCATTATGTCACCTGAACGCTGCAGCCAATCGCCAGCCACTGGTTAGAATATTGATGAGCAGCAGCCAACCATTGTCTTCTAATTGGCTGCAGAGGTCATGTGACGCTCAGTGCTGAGAATGATAGAACAATGACGAGAATAAGGTTTTCTTATATTATTCTAGGAATTTAGGCATATAAGAAGAAATTGTCCAGGTAATGGACAACCCCTATAACTGCTAACTGTGTATAGATGATTAAAGGTAACCTCTCAGCTCGTTCTACCCCCCCTATGCTACTACTACCTGTCCCTGCACCTTGTTAGCTGATTTCTAACCATCCCTGTCTGACCAAAAGGGGCCCTATAATGTTAAGAAAAAGGACTTATAACTTCCATATAGTCTCCATCTTGGAGACTAGATAGGCAGGTTCCATGCGTCAGGCCGATCACGTGATTAGACCCACAATGCACTGGGTCGAATATGACGTTACAGCCTGGCGTTTTACATCACAAGGGAGACGGGAACTTCAAGAATAAGGCAGCACAATACAAAGAGCGAGGACGCCCAGGGTGTGCTGAATGCCTGCAAGGAGGGGAGAATGGAGCCCGGAGCACACCTTTCCAGTCTCATAGATGGAGACTATATGTAAGTTATAAGTCATTTTTCTTAAACAGTATAGGGCCCCTTTAGGTCAGACAGGGATTGTTAGGGATCCGCTAACAAGGTGCAGGGAAAGGAAGCGGTAGCATAGGGGGGTAGAACAAGCTGACAAGTTCCCTTTAAGTAGGATAGCAAGAAGAAAAGGTCAAAGAACGGCAGTGACGACAGGATCCGACTACACGGAGCTTGTTTGTAGTCTGTTACCATGGAGACGCATACATTTGCACAGAAGCTGCAGAAAAAAAATGTGGGTGTGTATATATATATATATATATATATATATATATATATACACACCCTCACATACACAGTGATACCTCGGTTTTGGTTTTCGTTGATTTTTTTCAATGAAAATCGAGTCTCGGTTTTTGTCGTTTTTTGTCCGTACATCGCTGCTAATTTATGTGATATCCCCTTCCAAAAAATGAAATGTGCACCTGTCTCTCCCCTCCTCGGCATCTTCCATGCCCCAAAATGAGCTTTAATAAAAATATCATATAAATGTTTTTTTTCCTGTAAATTAGTGCTTCATATTTTTTTATAGTCATTTCTGAGTGATTGTAGCATTAACCGCTATCTTTATTCACTATAAAATGTTTTTGTAGGTCTTTTTCAGTGTCGAGTCGGCCTTGGTGTCAGTCAGATTTAAGGCCCAGTTACACTGCACGACGTTGAAACGATGTCAGCAATGATCTCGTGGGCGCGCGCGGTCGTTTCCGACATCGTTCTGACATCGTTGGTGAGATGTCACATGTGTAGATATCGTGGACGATGCACCAACGATGTAGTGAGCAGCTATCGTTCACACAACCCAGCGTACGATACTTGTTCACTGATGTGAATTGGTGAAGTCGTTATTGCGGTGTCACACACAACGATGCAGCAGGTTGGCTGATCATTGATCATGTGGTTTGAGAACATGTTCTCAAAGCTGCGATCAGCAATTCAACGATTTATCGTAGTCGTATCTCGGAGTTACACGAAACAACGTCCTAACCATGTCGCTGGAACAACTCCAAACCCGTGATGTTTTAGCGACATCGTTAACGATATCGTACCATGTAACTGGGCCTTTAGGGACATTGAGGAGTCATAAGTTGGAGGTTTGGCTGATTCAGAGGAATTGAAGGAGTCAGATTTGGGGGAGTTGAGGAGTTGGAGTCCGAGGTTTGGCTTACTGACTGCGCACCAGGTCTGTGTCCATTTTGGTGGTGTCGGAGTCGTATTCAGGGAAATTGAGGAGTCGGAGTCAGAGGTGGAGGTTTGGCTTACTGACACCACAGCCCTGCTTAATCTTATTAGACATTATAGTTTTGTTGGTGCTATAAAAAATCCTCAGCACATCCTGCCAGTGTGCACAATCCCTTGGTGACAAATATGGGATCTGAGCCTGACGGTGTTAGGAAAGAGTTTCCCAGAAATCAGCCCACACCATCTTCCCTGGACCTTTCCATGGCTGCACAGCTTTCATCACCAGGACCTGTCCTCTCTACTTGTGAGATGGTAACAGCCGAGCATTGCATTCCCTCTGCAGTTATTATGAGCGGCTCCTGCACACGAAGGGAATAAATCCATTCATCAATATATTGGTATATTGCTGTTTGTGTAGTGGGTTCCAGCAGGATTCCAGGATTACACCGAGCCTTTACTTTCCTTGCCTGGAAAGTCAGGATTGGCCATGAGTCTACAGTGTTAATAAATGAATAGTCTTGTCCTATTTACGGCGGTGTCATTGTGTGGCGGTAACCGTACTCTGGCCTCTTATTAGCAGCCGTACACAGGGACACAGCCATGCTGCATTATTAATCATTTTCCTTTCTAGCCTGTCACTTCTCATATTCGTGTTGGTATCCGGCTCTTTAGAAGACTCTTTTCTATATGTCCATTGTATTGTGCTGTTCTCTAGGAGAAACCTGAAATGATGACACCTTATCTCTGGCAGTAAATACAAGTGCTGGAGGAATGCTCCCATCTCTGTTAATATACTGAAAAAAGCAATTCATATAATGGCTTTTCCATCCTCATTGAGCACGTGCTGTCATTTCTGATCCCAAGAACTAAAATGTTTGCCTGGGTGACCAAAAAATACAGCCTAAGTTTTAGCAGTGCCACACTTGCCTGCTGGATGTGTCTGGTACTGCAGCTCTGCTCAAACCAAGTAAATGTGCTGTAATGGAGAACCTGACCTATGTAATCCCCTCTCATTGGGAGAGAGCTACTGAGCTATGTGCACTCCATATCTAGAGAATGTCTTTTAGAACTCTTTTCTACATTTTGCAGCTGATGAAGCGGTGTGTCTTCAGAAGGGGCGTGATACCTTGTGAAAGAGGCATGGTGTAAAATGCGACACTGCGTGTATGGTGCAAAGTGACACAGGTGCAGTAAGCTGACTATCCAACATGAGCCACTGTTTGGCGCATCCTCAGATCGGGTACTCTAAAGGCCCCGTTACACTTGGCGACCCCGCCGGAGATGTTGGCGGCGACTGGCGGGTGCGCGCACGTTTTTGTCGCCCCGCCAGCGTCGCCGCCCCCCGTTTGCACGGGGAGACATCTCCGTTGATGGGCTGGCGAGTTGAGAGGCGGCATCGCCGCCAGGGTTTCTCAAAACTCCAGCGGCGAGGCAGGACAATGGGAGCCTATGGCTCCCATCGCCTGTCAGCTCGCTGGCGACCGTTTACAAGGGGCGATGTGTGCACATCGCCCCAGATCGACCGCCTGGTTTCACATCACTGATGTGAAACCAGGCGAGCTGTCAGAGCCGTCGCCATCGCCCTTTTACATTAGGCGACACAGGGGCAATGTCGCCGCTGATAGGCCACGCCCCTACGTCGCCTATGTAATCGGCGGCGATGTGGCCAGGTGTAACGGGGCCTTAAAAATTAGGGTTAGTTAATCTGCCCCATATGACAGTATTGAGTTCAGTATATTACATTATGTAGAAGGATCCTAAGTGCCAGAAGGATGCAGCTCTGACTCCTCCGTTTCCCTGAATCTGACTCCTACTCCACCAAAATAGACGACTTCGACACCAACTCCACAGCCCTGCTAAGCGCCCTCTAGCTGCAGTCCTATGTAACTTTGTCAGTGAATATCTATATCTGCTGGCCCTACAGGTATTAAAGGTTACTTGTCCGCGAAAAAAAGCTCTCCACTGCAGTCCTAGTGGTAATCTGTGGGTAAAAAGACGTTTTAGGCTATGTTCACATGGTACTTTTTTGCAGAGTGTTTTCTTTTAAAATACAAATTAAAAGCTTCTTTTTTAGGCAACGTGCTCACGACTAGGAAGAGCAGCGCTTTGGACGTAGCGTGTTACCTCGGTGCCTAAAACGCTGCGTTGTACAGAAAAAGGACGGTGGATGGGATTTCCAGAAATCCCGTGCCCACGGTCCTTTCCCCCACTGCAGCGTTATTTCACTTGTGGGGCGACTTACTATGCTTCCACATGTTAATTCATTGCTGCGGAGTCAGAAGAGATCTCCAGCGGGTGAATGCAGGGAGAAGCCGCCCTGCACCAATCGCAGATCATGGGCACAGGGCAGCTGCGCTCACCCTGCGTGCACTGGCAGCTTCCCTCAGGTCTGGAGACACTGCGGCCAGGACAAAGTATCTCCGGATAGAGTGTTTTCTTTTAAAATACAAATTAAAAGCTTCTTTTTTAGGCAACGTGCTCACGACTAGGAAGAGCAGCGCTTTGGACGTAGCGTGTTACCTCGGTGCCTAAAACGCTGCGTTGTACAGAACAAGGACGGTGGATGGGATTTCCAGAAATCCCGTGCCCACTGTCCTTTCCCCCACTGCAGCGTTATTTCACTTGTGGGGCGACTTACTTTGCTTCCACATGTTAATTCATTGCTGCGGAGTCAGAAATCTCCAGCGGGTGAATGCAGGGAGAAGCCGCCCTGCACCAATCGCAGATCATGGGCACAGGGCAGCTGCGCTCACCCTGCGTGCACTGGCAGCTTCCCTCAGGTCTGGAGACACTGCGGCCAGGACAAAGTATCTCCGGATAGTGAGAACATACTTCTCATGCACACAACGTTTTTACCCCAACTGGACTGGAAAACTGAAACATTTTTGTTTAATAGCTTTATATTCCTTTGTGTTTTTGCAACAGTTTTTCACCACAGAAATCCATGAAAAGTGCAAAATCACACAACCATGTGTTTTTGGTGACTAAAACTAACTTTATTAAACATTTACTGTAAAATATTTTAGGATCTACTCTGCACCAAAACTGCAGCAAACCTGTTTTTTGCTGCCATTTCTTTACTGCCAAGGGAGCTGGCTTTGCCTGCAGAAAAAATGCAACGTGTGTGAACAATGCTTTAAACCTATTCAGCAGCCTAACTAGAATAACAGAGTGTGTGCAGAGCAGGCTGTCCATACAGTTTTGGGGACAGATTACAGCCGCTCCTCACTGTACAACGAGCAGTGACTGTAAGGCTATGCTGTGTGCCGACGTAGAATGTGTGCTGTGGATTTTTTACTTAAAAATCTGCACCATCTTTCAAAGATCTGCACATGCGGACTTTTCTGCAGCAGGTAGGTACGGGCTACCATCCACCCACAGCTGCCTAGTTTTACCTGGCTGGTAATCAAAAATATAGGGGAGCTGTTTTTTTATTATTTCTTGAAATAGTTTAAAAAATAAATGATGTGGGGCTTTGCCATAATTTTTGGTTGCCAGCTAGGTACAATTGGCCAGCTGGGGGCTGGATTCCTCAGCTTGGGGAAGCCGAAGCATTTTGGGCCCAAAACGCTGGGAATTGTAGCCCACAGTTGTCACAAACACTTGCAGTTTAGGCCCCCTTCATATCACTATTTTTGGGGATCTGTTGCTATCTGTTGTAAAACAGATAGCCACGGATCTGATTTGGCCTCCACGTATCCCTATGGGCACGGATTGGTACTTAATGGCCATCGGTGTGTGCAGAGATCCAATTGTGTCCGCTTTTTTCACGTCCTCAAAATTGGAGACTGCTCCAGTTTTGGGCACAGTGGACACAATCGGACAGAATCGGATCCAACACCGTCCGATTCAAATAATATGCGGGTCAATGGAGCTTGTATCTGGGCAAAAATTGGATCGTTTCACGGATCCGGTGTTGGTGTACTGAGCATGCTCAGTACACTAAAACTGTTCTTTTCAATGTAATTTCACTTTAGCAGTATGTAGATTGTGTATATAGATACACTGCTAAAGTGAAGTTAAATAAAGCAATGAAAAAAAAAATGCTCACCTCTCTTCCGAGTGTCCCGCGATGTGAGGCGTCCACTTCCGATGGCTGCAGGACCTTAATCAGCTGACCAGGAAGGGGGTGGCAACCAATTAGCTGACGTGCCACATGACAGCATTAGCTGAACGGTTTAAATCACCCACTGATCAGTTTTGGTGGGTGATTTAAACTGCTCAGCTGATGCTGTCATGTGGCACGTTAGCTCATCAGTTGCCACCCCCTTCCTGATCAGCTGACGTGCCACATGACAGCATCAGCTGAGCGGTTTAAATTGCCCACCGATCAGTTTTGGCAGGTGATTTAAACCGCTCAGCTGATGCTGTCGTGACACATCAGCTGATCGGTTGCCATCCCATTCCCGGTCAGCTGATTAAGGTCCTGCAGCCATCGGAGGTGGACGCCTCGCATCGCGGGACACTTGGCGTAGAGGTGAGCATTTTTTTTTATTTTTAACCATTGCTTTCTTTTATTTCACTTTCGCAGTGTATGTATATACATTGCGAAAGTGAAAGTACAGCTCGCTTGTCTGTGCTTTGCAGGCTCTGCTCCTCCCAGCTCTTCTGTGTTCGGATCCCTCAAAATCACGGATCTAGGCACAGAAATGGCATCCGGAGTTCACATTCGGACTTGTCCGTGTGGTCCTGCAAAAAACAGGATCCCCACGGACAGGAAAAAAAACGTGATGTAAAGGGGGCCTTAGTGTTGCTGTAACATATAAAATCACAATAAAATACATTTGTGGGTTGAAAAGTTTCCGTGGTATGAATACTTTTTGAAGGCGCTGTAGGATTGTAAATACCATTTCTGTACCTTGTAATGATCAGCTGCAGTGGAGACTGACACGACAATCCTGCCGCCATTGATTAGCTGAGGTGTCATGTATATCTGGATGGACAGAGCTGATGTTGGTACTTCTGCTCCATTTACACAGGCTTGTGACAAGCGCAGACCAGTCATTGGCAGCAGTGGTGACTGACACTTTACTGCAGTCAATGATTGGCTGCAGCGTTTACACGTCCATTTTAATGATGTCGTAAGTGTAGATATTAGTAGGTCACCTGGAAAAAGGGGATCAGTAAAGTGAGTTTTATTATTTTACTCTTTTCTGGCTTTTTTCTCTAATGTAAGTGGCAGGGCAACCCCTTTAAGGCTTTGTGTATTTTGCCTTTATAGCAATAAATATGGATTGCAGCAGAGCACCCTGTCTGTGCTAGTGGAGATTCAGGAATGTCGGGGGTAGCTGGGTTTTTTGCAGGTATGCTGATCATAGCAGTATATTTGGAAATTGCTGTGCATGCGATTTCTCATTGAAGCATTAATTTTCACCTGCGGCTTTGTGATTTGAGCCTCCTGATCAGGGCTGTGGAGTCAATAAGTCAAACATCTGACTCCACAATTTCCCTGATTCCGACTACAGCAAAATGGACTCCCACTCCGATCCCATAGCCTTGTTCCTAACTGCTTCATATAAGTGACTCTGACACGTCTGCTTGTGTCTTGCTGCTTCCTTGCATAGTTGCTCCTGCCATCCGGTGTCAGATGTGCTCACGGTTTAGTGTTAGCTCACCCTGCACCCTGAGGCTGTTTGCCTGCTGCCATGGGCCGTCCTTTTTTCTTTTTAGCATGTTCCCAATGTTCCCATCTCTGGACCAGTATTATAATTAGAAAACTTTCATTGTTTCCATTGTTTGACAGCGGACACACAGGGTATTCTTGTTTCTTAGATGTGTAGCATAATAACGAGGTTAATTAATTGTTAGGGGACCTGGAGATCTAAGAATTTCTGTAATTACCATGGTGGCCCAGCCCTTCCTAATGTATCCATCACAGAGGCTGCTCTGGAAAATTGTGCTACAGAGCTCGATTAGATGGGGTTTAGAGAAAAAAGAATGGTAATGTGTCTGGAATTAATGTGCAAACCTGTTTACCGGGTCATGTCTGTAAAGAGACGGTAAGGCTGGTTTCACATATGCGTCTCAGCCGCATCAGGGTGAGACGCATATAATCTACATCCAGTGCCAGAGTGCGGATCCCACTGAACACTGCTGCCACAGCGTCTTTTTGACAGCTGCGTTTGGGCGGCTAGGAGGGAAAGGGCAGGAACCAAAGAGAGAACACACCTTGGAACTGTTCTGATCATGCTCAGAATTAAATCCTTATGTGTCCTGGCTGCATTCACCAGCAGTTGGATGTGGCCTCATAGGCAGCAATGGGTAGTTATAGACACATTGCGCCACATCCAGATGCATGAGGATTTTTGAAGCGGCCCCAAACCGCAGCATGCTGTGGTCGGGGGTGCGGCAGAAACGCCACACTCTGCATCAGGATTTTGCCTGATATCTATGCAACCCCCAGAAATTCAGATGTGAAAGCACTCTTATGGATAAAAGGAAAGACATTGTTGGCCTGTGGAGTTGGAGTCGTGGAGTTGGGAGTCTGAGTCGTCGGATGTTTGGCTTACTGACTCCATAGCCCTGAGTGCAAGTGAGCTGAAGTGTCTCCAAATACCTTGCAATAAAAAAGCTAATGTTATAAAAACAAGGGTACATGGTACATTCCCCTTTTCTTTTTTTTTTTTTTTTGCAAAAAACGTACTTTAAGCCTTTCCATCGCGACAAGGTGACCCTCTTCTGAACGGCCCGAACATACTTATACTACCCTCCGGTGCTAATAAAGCAGTGTTGGCACTCACCATCCCAGGGCTCACGTGACTTTGTTACATCACGCGAGCCCTGCACCCAGTCAGCGCTGGCTTCACTATCAGTTGGATAAATCAAACATCAAGAGGAAGTGAGTGGCACAGGCCCATCATTCTGGTCCATTAAAACAGAGGTCCCCAACTCCAGGCCTCAAGGCCCACCAACAGTGCAGGTTTTCAGGATTTCCTTAGTATTGCACAGGGGTTGGAATCATTACCTGTGCAGATGATCACATTAGCACATGTGCAATACTAAGGAAATCCTGAAAACCTGCACTGTTGGCGGGCCTTGAGGCCTGGAGTTGGGGACCTCTGCATTAACCTCCCTGGCGGTCTGTTTAGGTCTTGAATTTGTTGCTAAAAGCGGGCTACCCGCGTTCGCGGCAGATGCGGTTAAAAAACCGCATCTGTCGCACTTGCCGCATAGCTGCCGCACTTGCGGTTGCGGTAATCTGCATAGTAAAGGGAACCAACCACCTCGGATGACCCTCATACACTGTTAATATGTGCCCCTGCAGCCTAGTAAACCATTAGCAGCACTGTTTTTGTGTGAAAAGTGGCTGCAGTAGAAGTGAGATAATGATTTTATACACTTACATGCCTGCGTACTTGAGGGCGTCTCCCTGTGTGTGCTGGCACTTGTGGGCTGTGCTCATCATGCCTGCTCTCCCCCCCCTTATGCACGCCCCCTCTCAGCCTGCTATACTGTGCGAGGCTGATTGCGTCATAAAGGGGCGGGGCTACCGTGATGCCGCGATTTAGCCCCGCCCCTTTATGACGCAATCAGCCTCACATCACTATAGCAGGCTGAGAGGGGGCGTGCATAAGGGAGGGGGAGAGCAGACATGATGAGCACAGCCCACAAGTCCCAGCACACACAGGGAGATGCCCTCAAGTACGCAGGCATGTAAGTGTATAAAATCATTATCTCACTTCTACTGCAGCCACTTTTCACACAAAAACAGTGCTGCTAATGGTTTACTAGGCTGCAGGGGCACATATTAACAGTGTATGAGGGTCATCCGAGGTGGTTGGTTCCTATGCAGATTACCGCAACCGCGCCGCAAGTGCGGCGCAAGTGCGGCAAGTGCGGCAGATGCGGTTTTCTCACCGCATCTGCCGCGAACGCGGGTAAGCCCGAGCCTGACTCGGGGTTAACGCTTCTGGTAGTGCATGTTAACCCCGAGTCAGGCTCGGGAATAACGCTAGGAAGGTTAAAAGACTCCTCAGCCCATAAAACCATTGATAAATCTCTGTACATGTCTCTTGGTCCAGTCTTGATGTTTCCCCTTCTGATTCTCATTCGATGGTGGTCGGGTTTCTTTCTTCCTTACCTCGGCCATATCTACTTAGTTTTGCTGTCCGCCTCTAGTCAGACTATACAGCTGGACATGATGTAGGATAGCGCATGCTGTGACTCCATCTGCATCATTTTGGTCAGTGGCTCTATACTTGTATATTGGCGACTCTCTGCCTTACACTGTCCCATGACAGATGCTCTTGACAGATAGCTCCCTCTATAGAGGCACAACATACAGGACACCCTGATCAGACTGGTGGGGAAGCTACTTGTCTAGCAACATCTCTTATGATCATTTTTTTCACAACCTCTGTTCCATTGTACTTGTTTTTAATAATTGCAGTACTTCAGGTTCTTACTTTCATCACTTTTACTTTTATTTTGCCAGAGTGCTACTTTTTCGAACATGTTTTTTATAATGAGATGTTAGTAAGTCGTAGAATGGATTCCTTTTCTGTTCACGCAGCATTTGCAAAAAGAAATATTGTGAATTATTAAAAAAAAAAAAAAAAGGAACCACTGTAAAATGTAACAATGGATATTAAAAGGATATTCTTAAATTGCTTTAGCTAGATAGGGGATAGCAAAGACAAGTCAAACTTGCTTATTTTTATGCTGTCTGTCATACTTCTGCTATGAGAGCTTTTATCTTTCATAATGTACAACTGGTTTCCATGAAGCTCAGCTCCAGGTGCCTTGACAGATCCTGGCTCAGAATACACAGTAGGTACATTCCAGGAGATCAGTTTACTACATACCAGTCGGCTCTCTCCAACCCATTGATTTCTAGGCAGCAGTTAGCTGCTCACATCTTGCTCCTCCTCAGCTCCTGACTAGCTGCTTTTATAAATCTTGCAAAATCACCAGCCTGCAACCTGGCTTATTCTCATCAGTTTTTGGAAATCAGAATTGGTCATTGAATTCTGTTTGATTTGTTAAAAATGTCTGATATCTCTTTATAACCTTTTTTTATAGAGTCCTTGTGAAGTGATAATGAGAAGAAAGAGTTTATTCAGTCTGCCTCTTTCAGTTTTTAATATAACAAGCAAAACAGATGCCGTATGAGGGAATAACAGAAACCGATGTGTGCTCAGGTCTGCAAATTATGGGTGTGAGTAAAGATTGTTAAACCTCCAAGCAGGTCAGACTAATGTCAGCCAAACCCACTGATCTCGATGGATTCAGCCCACAGCCTAATTTGTATAGGGAATCCATGACAGATGACTGCCAGGGAATTACTTGTCTGGCATACCTGGTTTCAGATTGTTGATCCTTTTGTTCTCCTGGAGATAAGAAACCTGGCATTGGAGAACACAGGGCTCTCTTATAGTGCATGTACTATGGACCTAAATAGAGCAAGGGTTTGTCTCGGGTCGGTGTTGAATATTTTCTTCCGCACCTGCACACTGGCTACCATTGGTCCAGGGGCTGTGTGAGGGGTGCGTTGCATTACACCCATGAACAGCACATGGACGTACTATACAACTGTCTGAATGAGTCCTCAAACAAATAAGGGCAGTTTCCATATATACAGATTATTCCGGCTCACCACTTGTGTTGTATCTCATCCCGCTGGGTGCGCTCATCCCGGCAGTGACTCTAATAGGGTTTGTGTCTCGTGTAAGGTCTTGTTTACCTCGAGGAGCAATTCTCGCTCCATCGCCTTCACAATCTCTGGCTGCGAGAGTCGCTCACAGGTCCAGATTGAGGTCATCTACTTGTGGTTAATCTGACACCTGAAAGGCCAATTATTTCGTCCAGGGTTATGCTGACAAGGAGCTTCTCCTCAGTGTATACGGTGTATACACAGAGCTGGTACTAAATCCTTTCTGTGCTCGGCCCTGTGTGATTATAGGGGAAAGATTTACTTAGGACTTTGCTGTTCAGCATTAGCTGCAGTCAAATGCTGGACATTACCTGGAAATCATGGGAAGATGTTTCTCAGGGATCATTTATGGCTGACGCCTCTAATACTTAAAGGGAACCTGTGACCATGTTTTTCCCATGTACAGTGCAGCCACCATCAGTAAGCCTTTATTTACAGCATTCTGGAATACTATATATAAGTCCCCAATCCGCTCTATATAATGTCAAAAATAGCTTATACTCACCTATGGGGCTGTCCGGCCCGATGGTCTCAATCCGGCACCTCATGCGCTCATAGAAGATACTGCGTGGATGATATAGGATGCGTCAGCCACACGAAATAAGAAGAAAGTAGGCGCTAGATCAAGACCAGCGATGCCCATTAGACCGCACCATAGGTGAGTATAAAAAGTTATTTTTTACATTATACAGAGTGGTTTGGGGGACTTATACACAGCATTCCAGAATACTGTATATAAGGCCTTACTGGTGGTGGCTGCAACTTATATGTGCAAAACCAGGTGGCAGCTTCACTTTAAAGGGAAGCTAAGAGTTGATAAACGCACCTAAAACCGTGGGAGGGTGTGTAAGACATTGGCCGTGTGAGTTTAGCCAGGTATGATTGACTTTGATATACTGCAGCGCTTCAGAGTCACATACTAGGCTGAAATCACACAGCCACATACATGCTGCCCATACACTGAGCGCGTAAAGATGATGTAAAGTGCACGGGACTTTTTGTTTACTTTTTCTTTCCATGAGGTTTCAGCTGCTCCCCATCATATACTCTTATGTAACCTAATGGGGCAGTTCAAGACCGTCAAGTCTGTTTTCCTTGTCTAAGAATTAGACATTTGTGATAAATCTGCTCCATCTATTTTATATTCTACTACATATGTGTATTCTGTATATAGACTTGTACATGTAGGAGCTATACACCTGCCTGTAGGAGGAAACCCACCCAAACACAGGGAGATCATACAGACTCCTGGCAGATGTGGTCCTTGGTGGGATTTGACCCCAGGACCCCAGAGCTGCCAAGCAGCAGTTTCCTCAAGGCTCTCCATTTATTCTTACCCTCCAGACATAGTGATCGGGGCTACAATCTAAATTCCCTATGGAGACCGTGATGGAATATGATGGCGCTATATAGGCAATGCACAATAAATAAATACATCATAGAATTTAGGAAATGTTTATGGACCTCTCTCTACTGCTTCATCTCTGTTTAGAGTCACAGTCACGCTCACATCTTCTGGTGAACAAAAGGCAATGTGTGATTGTGTCATGTCACTCCAACCTCTGCTAGACAATGATTTGTGTGAGCTGATTATATTTAAAGAGAAGTAAAAGTAATCGACATTAAATGACTTGACTTCAATAGCATGATATACATGGTGCAGAAAGATCACTCAGTTCACAGCTCCCTGTATAGACCTGTATTCTGGTTCCCAGCGACACATAGGGCCAATGTTACCATGACTGTGCAGTCCCTAAG
>JARQOC010000005.1:104115397-104317897 GCA_033576535.1 Allobates femoralis | reverse complement strand
GAGCCGCCTGTATACTCTGCTACTCACAGAGCCGCCTCTATACTCTGCTATCCACAGAGCCGCCTGTATACTCTGCTACCCACAGAGCCACCTGTACAATCTGCTACCCACAGAGCCACCTGTACAATCTGCTACCCACAGAGCCACCTGTACAATCTGCTACCCACAGAGCCTTCTCTATACTCTGCTACCCACACAGCGGCCTGTATAATCTGCTACCCACAAACCCGCCTGTATACTCCGCTACCCACAGACCCGCCTGTATACTCTGCTACCCACAGAGCCTTCTCTATACTCTGCTACCCACACAGCGGCCTGTATAATCTGCTACCCACAAACCCGCCTGTATACTCTGCTACCCACAGACCCGCCTGTATACTCTGCTACCCACTGACCCGCCTGTATACACACAATTTATTTCACCCTGCTCCCGATGCAATTGCATCGGGCCTTTTTACTAGTTTCCCTATAATCATATGTTGGCTACAAAGAAAATATGGCCTATTACCGTATATACTCCAGTATAAGCCAAGGCCCCGAACTGGGGAAACTTATTGACTTGAGAATAAACCTAGGGTGAGAAATGTAGCAACCCCCCTATCATGGTATATATGTCTCCATCTTGGCATACCCTGTGTGCAGAACTATTAGGCAAGTTGTATTGTAGAGGATTATTTTTATTATTGATCAACAACTTTGTTCTCAATCAACCCAAAAGACTCAAATATCAAAGCTTAATATTTTTGGAAGTTTGAGTGTTTTTTTTTTTAGATTTGGCTATCTTAGGAGGATATCTGTCTGTGCAGGTAACTATTACTGTGCAGAATTATTAGGCAACTTAATAAAAACCAAATATATTCCCATCTCACTTGTTTATGGCATCTTGTCAGCTTCAAGCTTGATTTTCCTCATTTCATGGGCAGTTATTTTACGCCTTTTTTGCCCAACACGCTTCTTGCGACCCTGTTGGCTATTTGCCATGAAACACTTGATTGTTTGGTGATCACGCTTCAAAGGTTTGTCAATTTCAATACTGCTGCATCCCTCTGCAAGACATCTCACAATTTTGGACTTTTCAGAGCCATCAAATCTCTCTTCTGACCCATTTTGCCAAAGGAAAGGAAGTTGCCTAATAATTGAGCACACCTTATATAGGGTGTTGATATCATTACACCACATCCCTCATTACAGAGATGCACATCACCTGATTTACTTAATTGGTAGTTGGCTCTCAAGCCTATACAGCTTGGAGTAGGACAACATGTATAAAAACTATTATGTGATCAACATACTCATCTGCCTAATAATTCTGCACACAGTGTATAGCTCCCCATCCTGGTATGTAGCCCCTTGATCACTGTATATAACCCCCATCCTGGTATATAGCTCCTCATCACTATATATATTATATAGCCCCTCATCAATGTATATAGCCCCTTTCATCATGATAAATACACCCCATTCACTGTATATAGCTTCCCCACTACTGAATATAGCTCTCCATGCTGTAACATAACCCCCCCCTTCACTGTATAACTATATAGCCCCCCCATCATCACAATATATGCCCCCAAAACTGCCCCACACAATAAAATGATAAACGATTGACCTCACTCTCCGTCGCTGTCCTGCAGCACCATCTCTCCTCCATTCTTCCTGCTTGTGCTTCATCTAATCATGTGTTCAGCGCAGCAGTGACATCACTGCTGCACCAATCCCATGATTAGTTGCCGCACAAACAGGAAGACCGGAGGTGAGATGGTGCTGCAGGACAGCGACGGAGAGTGAGGTCAATCGTTTATCATTTTATTGTGTGGGGCAGTTTTGGGGGCATATACAGTGATTGGGGGGCGAGTACACTTCGTTTAATGTAATGCGCGCCGCTTCCCCGCCGCTGATGGACAGGTGGATGCAGTACATGTTACATTACACTACTAAGTCGGGGCACGTGACCTCCTGCCTCTTCCAACCCCCGGTCACCATACCCCCTGCAGAAAATAGGACTGACTCGAGTGTAAGCCAAGGGGGCACTTTTCTGGACAAAACGTTTGCTGAAAAACTTTGCTTATACTCAAGTATATATGGTAATTTATACTGGCCATGAGGAAATGAAGAGGGCACGTTTGTTATCTTCATGTCTTCATTTTTATCTTTACCTTAATCAAACCCTATGGAGACTTGTGTATGATCCGACATATTTTTAGACTTAAAGATTAAATGTAGGGGATAATTTCCTGATCGTTGAGGGTCCGACTGCTGGGACCTCCAGTGATCTTGTGTGAAAGGGGTGTAGGTGGATCATGCGCAGGTAATCTCCATTAATTTCTTAGGACAGAGATCTCCAACCTTTCTGACCTTGAGATCCACATTCAGCCATAAGAGAGGGTTGACAGCTACATCCAGCTACCATCCTCTCAGTAGTGACACCAGAGCCCCCATTACCGGTATAATGACAGACAAAGCTTTTCCACAGCAATCGCACCGAAGCAGTATACAAACATCCTGGAGTTCCTATCTTACCCCATCCAGATCTGCTCTCATGTGTGGAGCTACTTAGAAGTCACCATATTGAGACCTGCTCTTCATAGCTTGTTACATCTGGTGCTAATGCACTAAGAAAACGAGCCACACACCACGGACCCGCGAGCCACACGTGGCTCCTGAGCTACAGTTTGGGGACCCTGCCTTAGGGAGTGCTGAAGAGCAGCTAAACACTGTGCACCACTATCGCCAGCATCCCATAAGAATGAATGGAGTATCCGTGCACCTGAGCCATCACCTCTCTATTCCACCGGCTCTTCAGAGCACTTGTTCTCGGGATTGCTGGAGGTCCCAGCAGTCAGACCACCGATGTTCGGAAAGTTAGCCACTATCCCATGGACAGGGTACAACTTCTAGAGAATACTTCCTTAAGAAAATCTCAGGCTAGATTGATGACCAATAGTGTTAGGCAAAACAATATACAATCAGAAAATAAAAACCGTTTAGTAAAAAAGTACATTGACTTATCTGGTTATAATTATTAATAACACTATGGGTGATAAGACACTATAGTATGTAAAGCTTTTACTATTGGAGAATCCAGAACAATTGCAGTGTAGTAATCTGGGTAGAGCTGATCTTCTACCAGTGCCGCCTGTCTGGGAGGCATCTCCAGGCTTCTGCCTTGAACACCTTCACCCGTCTCTTTGATTTCTTCACGTCTCAGAATTGCTTCACACTTTAACTCAACCGAGACGTTTTCTTTGCTGAATTAATATTTCACATAATGTCATTTCTCTTATCCTTTACATAAAATTAGACGCTTTTGCTGCTCTGAAAAAGGAGATCAGGACAGCGTAACAGGCATGTAATACTTCACAATTCAATGGTCTGAAATATTACTATGTTTGTAAGCGCTGGTCATCGGTAAAACAGGAGATCAGTACCTGTTCCTACACCAATTACAGTATGGTCAGTGAGAGAGTAACGCAGATTTGTTATCAGATGCCACTATACGTATTACATACGTTTTTAATTACATCTTGTCCACCTGATGATGCTAGTGTACTTACTATGAATATTGTCAGAATATAGCTAAATAATTCTAATTCTAAAGTGAACCTGTCAGGTCCCCTATGCTCTCCAACCTATCAGCAGTGACGTGTGCACCAAAATTCCCTGCCCAGCTAGCCTTGTCGAAAGCAATTTTATCAATGCTTATAAAAAGCATTTTTAAAGTGTGGTTTTCCTGAGCTAATTAGGCCTTGACTAGTTGAAAGCGTTGTTTTTCCAGACTACTTGGCCTCTTTCGTTGTTATCATTCTCTTGTGGTCATGATAACATGATTTCCATGAGCTGGCATCATAGCCAGCTTTTGGAAATGTTGCACATGCACACGGCTGGTTTTGCCTGTGTTAATGTCCTCTGAAGCCGTGTGTACGCGTCCAGCTTCAGAGAGGAGCACTGTGCATGATCGCAAGAGTTACTCCAATCATGCACAGTGCGTATCTCTGAAGGTGGGATACGTACTCTATTCCACCCCCTCCCCCTCAGAGTAGTAGTGGTTATATTACCCTCCAGGGTCACCCACCCAGTTTCTCGATCATTTCTCAGCAAGGCTGCCGCACTTCATGTCCTCGGAATTACCAACCCTCATTATGGGAGACTTCAACATTCCCATAAACAGCCCCATCTCCCCATCTGCATCCCAGCTCCTATCTCTCTTAGCCTCTCACAGCTCTCAACCTCTGAGACACACAAGGATGGTAACACCCTTAACCTGGTCTTTACCCGGCTCTGCTCAACCTCTTCC
Source organism: Allobates femoralis (assembly GCA_033576535.1). NCBI lineage: Eukaryota > Metazoa > Chordata > Amphibia > Anura > Aromobatidae > Allobates > Allobates femoralis. The sequence continues at coordinate 104,313,603 of JARQOC010000005.1, read as the reverse complement.
TTAGATAATTCACTTCTTCCCCTCTCTGACCACAACATTCTCTCCTTCACACTCACTAACCCTTGCTCACCACAGCCCACACCTACCTATCACACATCCAGAAATCTACAGGCCATTAACCCCCATACACTCACAGACTCTCTCATCTCATCACTATCCCCAATCTCTTCATTCTCCTGCCCTGATATGGCAGTAAATCACTACAATGACACTCTTAGGGTGCTTTCACATTAGCGTTCCCCTCCGCAGCGTCCTGCGGAGGGGAGCCGCAATGTAAGCGCAGCCCTGCAAGTCCCTATCTTTAGAATGGGAGCGCACGGTGCTGCGATTGACTGCGCATGACCGTGCGCTCTCATTCACTCCCATATGTGATCTGTACGCAGGCGGATGCCTGCGTACAAATCACCCAGTCTCGTCCGCACAAGAAATGCAACATGTTGTATTTCTTGTGCGGACGAGACTGGGTGATTTGTACGCAGGCATCCGCCTGCGTACAGATCACATATGGGAGTGAATGAGAGCGCGCAGTCAATCGCAGCACCGTGCGCTCCCATTCTAAAGATAGGGACTTGCAGGGCTGCGCTTACATTGCGGCTCCCCTCCGCAGAACGCTGCGGAGGGGAACGCTAATGTGAAAGTAGCCTTAAGGTACCTTCACACGCGGCAATATTGCTAGGCAATTTCACTGGCAATTTGCTGGTTGCAGTGAAATCATGGACACTTTGTTCTATTTTGTGGCTGTGTACAAATGGAAGAATGTGTCCATGATTTCACTGCAGCCAGCAAATTGCAAGTGAAATTGCCTAGCAATATTGCCGCGTGTGAAGGTACCTTTAGAAACACCCTGGACCAAGTAGCGCCCCTCACCCTCAGAACTTCCAAACATAGAACAAAACAGCCTTGGCTCACATCACAAACTCGATTCCTCCAGTGCTGCTCTAGGAGCGCTGAATGCCTATGAAGGAAAAATCACACACCAGAAAACTTAATCCATTATAAATTAATGCTAAAAATCTAGAACACTGCCTTTCACAGCACCAAACAGACCTTATTCACCACCCTGATCTCCTCACTATCCAACAATCCAAAAATACTCTTTGACACCTTTCACTCTCTCCTCAGTCCTAAACTGCAGGCCCCTATCACTGACCTCTGTGCTTATGATCTGGTTTTTTACTTTATTGAGAAAATAGACTACATCCGCCAGGAAATCCGCTCCCAGCCTCCAAGCACTGCCACTCCCTTTCTTCCCCACATTTCCTCTGGCTTACTCTCCACATTTGACCCAGTTACAGAAGAAGTCGTTTCCAGGCTCCTCTGAACCTCTAGTCCCTCCACATGCACCACTGACCCCATTCTGTCACACCTACTCCAGTCTCTCTCTCCAGTTGTCACTACTCACCTAACCAAAATCTTCAACCTCTCCTCTGGCATCTTCCCCTCCTCCTTCAAACATTCTATCATTACTCCATTATTAAAGAAAACTTCTTGATCCATCCTGCACAAATAACTACAGACCAGTCTCCAATCTCCCCTTCATCCCTAAACTCTTGGAGCGCCTAGTCTACACCCGCCTCTCTACTTACTCTCTTCTAGTCTGGTTTCCGCCCCTTCACTCTACAGAAACTGCCCTCATCAAAGTGACCAATGATCTTCTGACAGCAAAACGTAATGGTGACCACTCTCTGCTTATTGTTCTTGACCTCTCTGCAGCTTTTGACACTGTTGACCACCATCTCCTACTCTCTATGCTGCACTCCGTTGGCATAAAGGACACAGCTCTCTCCTGGCTCTCTTCCTATGTTTCTGATTGCTCTTTCAGTGCAACGTTCGCTAGCTCTACTTCCTCCTCTCTTCCTCTCACTATTGGGGTCCCTCAGGATTCAGTCCTCGGACCTCTTCTCTTTTCTCTCTACACAGTCCCGATTGTACACACTTTCAGCAGATTTGGCTTCCAGTACCATCTCTATGCTGATGACATACAATTATACACTTCAGCCCCTAACCTTACCCCTGCAGTTTTAAAGAACAGTTTTAAAGATCACCAATGACTGTCTAGCTGCTGATTCCAATATCATGTCCGCTCTCTATTTGAAACTCAACCTTTCCAAAACTGAACAACTTCTGCTGCTGCCCTCCACTAACCTCCCTAAATATGACATATCTCTCTGTGTTCGGCACCACGAAAACGCCTAAGCAGCAGGTTCGCTGTCTGGGTGTTATGTTTGACACCCATCTCTCCTTCACCTCCATTACACAATCTCTTGTCCGCTCTTGTCGCTTACACCTGAAGAACATCTCTAGAGTCCCCCCTTTCTCACCATGGAATCGGCAAAATCCCTCACCGTGGCCCTAATCCACTCCCGCCTTGACTACTGCAATTCTCTATTAAATGGCATTCCCCCTCTTCAGTCCATCCTTAATGCAGCAGCCAGGATCACCCATCTGGCCAATCGTTACTCAGATGCCTCCGCTCTGTGCCAGTCACTGCACTGGCTGCTCGTACACTACAGGATCCAATTCAAATTGCTTGTTGTCATCCACAAAGCTCTTCACAATGCAGCACCTCCCTACATCTCCTCCCTCATCTCTGTCTATCACCATACCCGTTCTCTATGTTTTACAAATGACCTTCGACTAACATCTCATTAATTCGATCCTCCCACTCCCGTCTCCAAGACTTCTCCTGAGCTGCACCAATTCTCTGGAATGCTCTACCCCAAGAAATCAGGACTATCCACAACTTGCATGGCTTCAGATGCTCCCTAAAAACACATCTTTTCAAGGCGGCCTATCATACGCCCTAATAAAATTCCTTTGTACTGTATATAGTCCATTCACTATCTCTCTCTCGACATAACTCTTCTTCAAACTCCACTAAACCCAAAAGGCCTACACAGATTGTCTGGTGACCATTCATGTAACTTTATTTCTATCCCCCATTTCCTCACGATGCCTGGACCATCAGTGTAATAAGCCCCTGTACTTTGTGTAACCCCTATCCTGTTGTAGATTGTAAGCTCTTTTGAGCAGGGTCACCTTTATTTTTTGCTTTATTTATTGTATTTTTACATTGATTCTATGCTTATTATATTGTATTCAATTAGTGTGCTATATTCTTTCTCTACTGGAATTACTTACTGTATTGTATTGTATATTTTTCTTTTATGAACCACTGTATTGTAAAGTGCTGCGGAATATGTTGGTGCTATATAAACATTTATTATTATAAGTGTAGCTAAGTCAGCCCCTTTTTCTGTCTATGCATTGGCCATAAAAAAGAAGACCGCAAGCTTAGCTTTTCTAATAAGACGGTCAGCCAGCCCCCTTCACTCAGTGCTGATGACATGTCCACCCAGGAGACTCTCCTATGTCTTTCGAGCTGCTGAACCCCGCGCTGGGGGGGAGATGATGGCTAAAGAATAGCCAATATGTGATTCAGTGCAGCATTAATTTTTTTTTACTGGATTCATACAGAATCTCACACAAGCCCCATCATGGAATCCTAGAATCACAGACCCTGGAGGTCCCTTCCATCCGTACCATACTAAAGGTTCTATGATGTATTGTACCTTTGGATAGGATGCGTACGGAGGTACAGAGCTAGATGTATGGGTGCTGGGTTACTGCTCTGTACAGCTTGGAGCTTATAAAGCCACGTGTGCTTGCACCACCAAAGACAGCGCATAAAGGACCTAATGCTGTTTTAGAAAATTCTTATTTATTTACTATTTTCTCATTGAAGGCAATTGATGCAGTGCCCAGTTCTCACTTGATTATATGGCCCAGTTTGCCCGTTTGGTAACATTTTAGCTATCTGAGCACTTGGAAGCTCAGGGCGTTCTTCAGCATATTGTGCAATCTTTGTGATTTCCATTTCTCACATGATCCAATTGATGTGCTGCATTAGAGTATCTGTGTGTGCAGGAGTGCACAGTACAATGGATTGGCTACGGACAGCTGGAAAGCTGCAGAGCTGAGAGTTTTCTCATTTCTATATAGAAATGTTGCTCTCCTTCTCTAGTGTCATGTTACATTGCATATTTACATTGGACCCGTCCATTGGGAATAGCATAGTTTATAGGAATGGTCAAGTCTTACACCAAATACCAGGGACACCAAGTATGTGACCGAATAGTGCAGGTGTGGTGATACCTGTAAGGCCTATACTGTGTGCTTTATAGATATGAATACAAATATGGCTGAGAGTATATATGTCTATGTCTTTCTTCTTCCCAGGTCTCACGAGTTGCGCTCCAAGGTTTTATCGCTGCAGCTGCTCTTGTCGATCCTGCAGAATGCAGGCCCCGTCTTCAAGACCAACGAGATGTTCATCAATGCAATCAAGCAGTACCTCTGCGTTGCACTCTCTAAAAACGGTGTATCCTCCGTCCCTGAAGTCTTTGAGCTTTCTCTTTCTATCTTCTTGACGCTGTTATCAAACTTCAAATTACACTTAAAGATGCAGATTGAGGTATGGCTCACATTATCGGTGATCACAGACAGCAATTTGTATATTTTATATATTTTGCCAATATCCAATCCCTTCATCTTTTTGGGAACAACTGTATATATCTGTATATATTAGCCTGGTGGATACCAGAGACAAACCTATTTGGTTTATGGCGTTGCTTGTGCATACATTTGGAACATATACCATGTGACTCTGTAGTGTGCGGCAGACAAGATATGACTGTAGCCTTTGGCTGTATTCACTTACAGTAGGTGTTTGTTCAGTAGCTCTATTGGGGCTTACATCCTTACCCCCCACCAATCAGGATTCTGACACATGCACCGAATGTGTAATGATGCAGATGGTGTCACATTGAGCTCTGTTGTACTTCATTGTCATTGGTATACACTTATTGGAGGTGGAGATCGAGATGGACTATATCTTGCTGCCCACCTCAACTAGGCATATAAAGCTGAAAATGATGCCCAACCGATATCAAGGTGACATCATCTGCATCATTATAGTCAATGACCCTTTCGGCGCATATTGCTACAATCCGTTTTGCGAAGGGTACAAACGTAAGCCCCCACCAGAGCTACTGAACTTAGGGCCAAACGCTATGTAAACCCAGCCGATTTATTTCCACCCCCTTCCCTACTGAAGTGGGCCAGTGCAGAGGACCCCTTTCGGCTGCACCCCTCATGCACATACTGGGTCACTGATTGGGAAGCTGCAGTCACCGCCCTTCCTCAGTGTCTGCTATTTGTAATACATGTAACCGGCTTTAAAGAAATTACATTACAAGTAAAAAATATCTGTGTGCTAAGGATTCTAACCTGCCTTGTTAGAATACAATAATCCAGGGTCTGTCTGCAGTCAGTAGTATCACACTGATATGGTTCATTCCTTAAGGCCCTGTCTCACATAACGATCCCGACAGCGATAACGACCTGCCGGGATCACTGAAGCGTCGTTACCTGATCGCTGGGGAGCTGTCAAACAGGCAGATCTCCCCAGCGATCAGGGACCTGAGAGCCACCTCGCCACATCGCGATGTCCGCGTCTTCCCTACCTAGCCTTACAGGCAGCGCTAGGCAGCGCGCTGCCTGGATACCCGCTGTTTATCATAGTTACCAGCGTTCTCCCTGCTTACAGGCAGTGCTAAGCAGGGAGGATGCTGGTAACCATGGTAAACACCGGGTATCTAGGCAGCGCGCGCTTTTTACCATAGTTACCAGCCAGTGAGGTCACTGATCGCTGGTTTCTCGCTGTCACATGCAGCGATGCATGCTGACCAGCGGGAAACGAACGATCAAAAAATGACCCGCAGCACTTTGCAGCGATCAGCGACCTGGGGCCTGATCGCTGCAAAGTGTCACACAGAACGACATCGCTGGAGAGATCGTTCTAACGTCATAGTTACAACGATCTCTCTAACGATATCGTTATGTGAGACAGGGCCTTTATTGTGAGTGAGTTGCTGGAGAAGCAGATGTGCAGGTATAAGGCCCATGAACAATTGGGAGGGTGCAGACTGTGTATACCACATCACGCATGTCACACCAGAGCGTCAGCCCGATGCAAACATTATTGGCTGGCCATAGCATTGGTAATACACACCATTATTATGAATGAGAATTATCGTTATATAGTAATAGATTAAATCATAGAGCACTATATTTTTTCTATACAGTGGGTATGGAAAGTATTCAGACCCTTTAAACTTTTCACTCTGTTTCATTGCAGCCATTTGGTAAATTCACGAAAGTTCATTTTTTTCCTCATTAATGCACACTCTGCACCCATCTTGACTGAAAAAACAGAAATGTAGAAATTTTTGCAAATTTATTAAAAAAAAAAAATTATATATCACATGTCATAAGTGTTTGGACCCTTTGCTCAGTATTGAGTAGAAGCACCTTTTGAGCTAGTATAGTCATGAGTCTTCTTGGGAATGATGCCACAGGTTTTTCACACCTGGATTTGGGGAATTTCTACATTTGTTTTTTGTCAAGATGGGGTGCAGAGTGTACATTAATGAGAAAAAAAATGAACTTTAGTGAATTTACCAAATGGCTGCAATGAAACAAAGAGTGAAAACTATAAAGTGGCCTGAATACTTTCTGTACCCAGTGTATATATTAACTTCAGGTTAAAGCTGATCTTTATTAGCTCTATAATGATGCCTCCCCCATGCTTCCTCTCAGTACACAGACCGTTCTATCATCTTATCTGATGTCCATAGTGTCTGTATAATCATAAATCATACAATGGAAGAGTTGGAAGGGACCTCTTGGGTCATCCGGTCCAACTCCCTGCTCAAAGCAGGATTCACTTAATTATACCAGACAGATGTCTGTCCAGCCTCTGAAGACTTCCATGGAAGGGGAACTCACCACCTCTCGTGGCCGCCTGTTCCACTCATTCATCACCCTCCTGTCAAAAAGTTTTTTCTAGTATCTAATTTATGATTCCTCCCATTCAATTTCATCCAATTGCTTCTAGTCTTTCCTTGTGCAAATGAATATAAAGCTGATCCCTCTACAGTGGGACAGCCCTTGAGATATTTGTAGACAGCTACTAAGTGCTCGAACTGTGGTCAAGGCAATCAACTGCTGGTCAGTCAACACCACAACACACAGTATATTATTATTATTTATTTATATAGCGACATTAGATCCATGGCGCTTTACATAATGAAGGGGTAGACGAAGAGAAGTATAATATATATGGACAGTCAAGTCATACAGGTACAGGAGGGAGAGGACCCTGTCTGTGAGGGCTCACAGTCAATGAATATAACTTATTTCATGAGCGCAGATGTTTGGGGTCACAACTGCTGGAGAAGAGTTGGGTTGTGGTGTTTTTTTCCATGCAGCCCTGCATAGATGTATATGTGTAATGCCCTACAGTGGGGATTACATTATTGTAACATCTGTATATGTTATATGCTTTTCCTTTGTGAAAATGGTGTACTGTTTAGTGAGTACTGTGCAGCCCAGAGGTGTCTGAAGGGTAAAGCTACCATTTATGTAGTAACGGACAGCAGTCTGGTGGGTGCAGCACTGTAGCTCGGATGACGGTCACGTCAGAGTACAGTTGGAGCTCGGCCGGTCGCATCATCAGAAAAACATGTATGGGAACTGTAACCACGCTCCTGCGGGCTGCATGGTACGGACTAACCCCGAAATCTCAGGAAGGGGCTCTGAGAACCTTCACCTGTTAGGCAGATAAAATGCCCTGGCCTGCACAGTGAACCTAGCCCACCTGAATATAAAGCTGTGTACTAGGAGGAGTACGGGCCTGGAAGGTGGGGGTCTCACACACAGAAGATGGGAGCAACTACCAACAATGAAGGTTAGAGAGACTTATTCAGTGGGATCTGTTGGAGAACGCCATTCCAGTAGGATAGAGGAAGCAACTCCACTCCGGTGTGTCAGTCTGGACACCAGGATGGGCTCTGACTATTCTTGCTGTCATTACATCTCACTGCCTAAATCCGTTGCTATACACCTGTATGTGAGCTCTGCCCTCTCAGCACGTTGTACCATCTATGGTTGTGTACCTCCTGGCTGTGTTATAAGTAAAATACTAACGTTTGAACAAGCAAGTGTCTCCCTGGCTCCCCTGTCTACCTCCACTGCAGCAACACCATGGGGCCCGCCACATAACCCCAGCATAGGAGGGAACAGTAAAATGGCAGCGTTTACCCCCGCATGCCTGTTACACTGTCCCCGGGATCACAATCACTGGCATAGCCACCACCACTACTGGCACCTAAAAGGACCCAACCCTCAGCCCAGTGTTTGAGTATCGTAACCCCGGTCATGACATCTGTCCCTCTGCTGTTCTCCTATCTCCAGATCTGCTTCTATGCATGACTCTCATGTACTTACTGCAGACTCACAATCACTGGGACTGGATTATAATGTACGATGTGAAATGACAGATCATAAAGCCTGGCCATCTTTGGGTCTGTTCTGCTGTTGGGTAACATCTGTATTACTGCGATGTGATGGATATTTGCATGGCAGAACTCCAGGTTATCCTGTACGGTATAAAATTGCTTCTTTTTTCATTTTTTCAGGTTTTCTTCAAAGAAATCTTCCTTTATATTCTGGAAACATCAACTAGTTCATTTGATCACAAGTGGATGGTTATTCAGACCTTGACGAGAATCTGTGCAGGTATAACATCCCCATCCCTGTTGTTTGCCATGGCTGTGTATGGCACGTCTGACTGGTGCTGATCCGCTTCTCTACCTCGTCTCCTACAGATGCACAAAGCGTGGTGGATATTTACGTCAATTACGACTGTGACCTGAACGCAGCAAACATCTTTGAAAGATTGGTTAATGATCTCTCCAAGATTGCTCAAGGAAGAGGCAGTCAGGAACTTGGCATGTCAAATGTCCAGGTATGTAATTGCTAGTTAATATAGAATATTCCCTGCTCCTGACATTTTTAGGGCAAACTCTTCAAATCTAAGGATTTCTGTTAATTTTCGAGTCATTTTCATCTTGGATACCTGCAGAGCATCTTCATGTAGGTTTTTCATTTATGTTGAGGTCAGATACTGATTCATTTCTTGTGAATGGTATATTCCATGGAAGATACAGCGAGAGAAAAGTATGTTTAGCTATAGATAACGGTAACTACTTAATTTATATGCTAATGACATATTGCAATGGCTGTAAGGTCACAATGAAAATGTGTTCTGTATGATCAACACAAACACATTCTTAAAGGGGTTATCCCGCTGAAGCCCGGTAAAATTATTTTCAAAATGGCTTGTGATGTTCTAATATAGCAAAATAAGCTAAAGGAAGTTTATTAATCCACCACTGCTGTGGTTCTGATGGTCCTGGGTTCCCTGCTGCTCTGGTTCCGATCATCCTGGGGTTCCCTAATGCTCTGGTTCCAGTGATCCTGGGGTACACTGCTGCCCTGGTTCTGATGATCTCTGAGTCTCTCGCTGCCCTGGTTCTGATGATCCCAGAGTTCTCTCGCTGCCCTGGTTCTGATGATCCCAGAGTCTCTTGCTTCTCTGGTTCTGATGATCCCAGAGTCTCTCGCTGCCCTGGTTCTGATGAACCCAGAGTCTCTCGCTGCCCTGGTTCTGATGATCCCAGAGTCTCTCGTTGCCCTGGTTCTGATGATCCCCAGAGTCTCTCGTTGCCCTGGTTCTGATGATCCCAGAGTCTCTCTCAGCAGTTCTGGTTCTGATGATCCCAGAGTCTCTCACTGCCCTGGTTCTGATGGCTCTGAGATTTACTGCCGTTCTGATTCTCATAATCAGAGTTTCCCGCTGCTCCGATTTTGATTCTGATGCTTCTGGTGTCCCTCAGTCTTAAATTCTCCAACAATAAAGTCCGCATAAGTTCAGTCATTGACCGCAGTGGAGTCCCAAAGCTCGTGATTAGCTGCACTTATCACATCTGTTTCTTGAGAAGGTGTGATGCTTGTCACTACTCATGAGCTACTTGTGAGGCTGGTAAGTCAAGAAGCTAGGGTCCGATACCAGGAGAGCTCATAATAAACAAAAGGGTGTAACACAAAAGCATAGCAGGTAATGGTCTGAGGTCAAAATTCCAGGAAGGTAGTGGATCAAGGCAAAGGGGCTTAGCACACAGTTAGAAGTGAAGTCAGAGTTTGGGCAAGAACATCTCTGAGACTGTGCAAAGGAACAAGGCAAGCAGACACCACGGAGCTTAAAGCTACAACTGGCAGTGATCTGACCATTGCCAGCCAGACAGGGCGACACCTGGAGGAAGCCCTGCAGCCCCAGCCCATGATAAGGATGCACAACAATCCTCAATTTGCATGGGAATGGCCCAGGCCGTTATAGTCCAAAAATCAACAGCTTTGCTATAATGCAGAATCTTGACAACCCGGCATTCCCCGCCATCTCTTGGATTGCTGAGCTGTCACTCACAGAGTCAATATGATGCAGTCAGCGCTGATTTGTGACAGAAGGAAGTGAACAGTGGGGGATGAGGTTTACATGGCTAATTTTATTCATTTATAACTTTCCTGGCTGTTTTCAATATAATTTCTTTTTCGCTCCATTGGGAGACCCAGACATTGGGTGTCTAGCTTCCGCCTCCGGAGGACACACAAAGTACTACACTTAAAACAAAAAGTGTAGCCCCTCCCCTACTGCCTATACACCCCCTCTAGGAGAAATCCCATCAGTTCTTAGCTTTGTGTTGAAAGAGGCACACTCTGCACTCATCCACTCTCACTTTAGTCTTTCTCACTCTCCCTGGAGAGTGTCGGATGGAAGCAAAGTGGATCCATATGGATCCCCAGCATGTCTCCTTCCCCACCCTCGGGCAGGGGCGGTTGAGGTACCTATTGTTGGTACAACGGGCTGGAACCCTCATGCTGTTTTCCTTCTCCATCCCTTAGGGGCTCTGGAGAAGTGGGATCGTTGCGGGCTTCCATGTAAGCTCAGACTCCATCCACAGCCCCTGTGGGATCTGCTGGCCGGAGATGTGGACCCCCAGGGATCGGCCCCTGCACCTGTATGAGTTACTCTGTGGGGTTTGCGCTGCTGCTGCAGCCCGGTCTCATTCCACCTGGGGGTGGTCGCTGGGCATATTTGGGACACTGTGTTCCACAGTTCGTCCGGTCCCTGCGGCGCTGCGGGTTTTCTGCTGCTACCTACGGTGCACCGCGGTCCCCCGCTCCCGAGTGCCGGGCGACCGCTAAAATTTAGGCCCCGGCTTGGCCGCGGCCTGTTTTTCTGCCCATAGTCCAGGCTCTAAGGGAGGCGGGTTTGGCCACCATTGCGGGCGGGCTTGGAGCTCCGGCCACTCCCCTCTCTCTGGATGGCCGCCTTCCGGCCTAGCGTTCGCCCTCCGGATTCCCGCGCTCCAATGGCCATGCCCCCTCGCTCGGCTCCGGCGGCCATTTTATGTTTCTTGCTGAGGTTGCTCTCAGCCCTTAGCTCCTAGACCCTGTTGCTTCTAGGAGGGAGCGCGGCATCCGGAGGGCACACAATCTCACAGACTGGCTGGTAAGTCACCCCAGGTTCTCTGGAGGTGCCTCCTTCCCTCTGTTTCCCCCTCTAGTGTATTTCCTCTTGGAGGATCCCCACTGGAGGTGACATGTCTTCCACCAGGAGCAAAGCCCCTAAGGTGCAGACATTTTATTCTTCTTGCACTGCTTGCAAGATTTTACTGCCTGCTGGTTCTGTCTTCCCTCACTGCTCTACCTGCACTTCTCATGAGGCACCGGCTGAGGTGCAACATGGGGCTCCCCCCAGCTCTGCTACTACAGAGCCTTCCCCTAGCCCTGGGGACCCGGCAGTGCCACCTCCTTGGACTGAAGCTTTCACCAAGTCCTTTTCGGACTCCTTTGCCCAGTCTATGACAGCTCTAACTAGAGTCCTGCAGGAGTCCTTACAGGCCAGTCACCGGGAAAGTGCCCCCGTTTCCTCTGCCTCACGCCGCAGGCGCTACAGTGAGTCGTCCCCTTCTAGGGGTATGGACTCTGGAGACATTACGGGTATCTGTGATCTAGCTCCCTCTCCTCGGCCCCCCAAGCGGCCATGTAGAGCGCCCTCTCCTGCCTCCTCCTCATCACACGGGGTCTCACGCTCAGGGATCTCAGATTGATGGGGAAGAGGATAGGCAGAATTCTATGAGACATTCGGACGAGACCTCAGAGGAAGATTCCTTAGTGGATGATTTAGTGTCTTCCATTAATACCGTACTGGATCTGACTGCTCCCCCTCCCACGGTGGAGGCTTCGCTCTCGGAGGAACTGTATCAGTTCCTTCCTCCATCCAGGTCTCGGGGTTCGTTCTTTGATCATTCCAACTTCCGATCAACTGTACAGACGCCTAGGGCTTGCCCTGATAAGCGTTTCTCTAGGAAACAGAAGGATGCTCGGTATCCATTTCCTCCTGATGTAGTAAAAGGTTGGTCGGTCTCCCCTAGGGTGGACCCTCAAGTCTCTAGACTGTCTGCTAATACTGTCATGTCAGTTGCAGATGGCTCCTCCTTGAAGGATTCCACAGACCGACAGATTGAACTGCTGCAGAAGTCAATCTACGAAGCCACAGGAGACTCGTTTGCTCCGGCTTTCGCAGCAGTTTGGGCCCTGCAACCAGTTTCGGCCTGCTTGGCAGAGCTCAATGTTGTAGCTCAGGATATTCCCAAGGTGACTACTCTCACGTCTCAGGCCTCCGCGTTCACTGACTACGCTAGGTCAGCGGTCATGCAATCCGCCAGCCGTACCGCAGTGGCTTCGGCTAATTCGCTCGCAGCCCGCAGAATGTTGTGGCTGCGAGATTGGAAAGCTGATGCCACGTCCAAGAAATTCCTGCAGGGACTCCCGTTCGCGGGGAACAGACTTTTTGGAGAGCAATTGGACGACCTCATAAAGGAATCCACAGGTGGAAAGTCCACCTCTTTGCCCCAATCAAAGGTGCAGAAGTCTGGCCAGCGTCAGATGCACGCCAAATTTCGGGCATTTCGTCCCTCTTCAAAGCCCGCCTCCTCCTCCTCCCGTTCAGACAAGGATCAGAAGTCAAACCGGGCATGGACTAAGCCTCAACAGAAGAAGCCTGCCGGCGCCTCGACCGCCAAGGCTGCCTCTTCTTGACTCGCCGCCTCTCCCAGCAGCATCCTCGGTCGGTGGCAGGCTCTCCCAATTTGGAGACATCTGGCGCAGTCTTATCCAAGACCGATGGGTAGTAGATGTCATCTCCCACGGCTACAGGATAGAGCTAACCTCGCGTCCTCCGACTCGCTTCTGTCTCTCTTCGCCCCCGCCGGCAGGGCCTCTGCCTTTCGTCAGGCGACTGGACGCCTTGAGACAGGACGGGGTCGTGATCCAGGTTCCCACCGGGGAACGCTTCCAGGGGTTCTATTCGAACCTCTTCACGGTCCCCAAGAAGGACGGTTCGGTAAGGCCGGTTTTGGGTCTCAAGCTTCTCAACTGGCACGTGAGTGTCAGGACTTTCCGAATGGAGTCTCTGCGGTCTGTGATCGCGTCACTATCTCAGGGGGACTTCCTAGCCTCGGTGGATGTCAAGGATGCCTATCTACACGTCCCCATCGCTCCTGCACATCAACGTTGGCTGAGGTTCGCAGTAGGAGAGGAGCACTTTCAGTTTGTGGCTCTGCCCTTTGGCCTTGCCTCTGCACGAGGGTCTTCACCAAGGTGATGGCAGCAATGGTGGCTGTCCTGCATTCCCAGGGCCACGCAGTAACTCCATACTGGACGATCTGTTGGTCAGAGCCCCCTCTGCGGAGCATGTCAACTGAGTCTCTCAGTAACTCTAGACACTCTGCAGCACTTCGGGTGGTTGATCAACGTACCAAAGTCTGTTCTCCTTCCTGCTCAGACGATAAAGTATCTGGGCATGGAGTTTCACACCGCTCCGGCTCTGGTCATTCTGCCTTTAAACAAGCAGGTGTCGATTCAGGAGGAAGTCCAGTTCCTTATGCAGGCAGACTCGGTAACCATCAGGCGTCTGATGCACATTATGGCTGCCATAGAAGCAGTACCATTTGCGCAATTCCACCTGCGTCCGCTGCACTTGCAGATCCTGCGCGGATGGGACAAGAATCCTTCTTCTCTCGACCAGCACATCCCTCTGTCGCTGTCAACGAAGGAATCTCTCCATTGGTGGCTGCTTCCCATGTCCCTGTCACGAGGCAGATGCTTTCTGCCCCCCTCTTGGTTAGTTGTGACAACAGACGCCAGTCTCTCGGGTTGGGGTGCCGTGTTTCTTCACCACAGGGCTCAGGGCACCTGGGCGGAGCAGGAATCCACCCTACAGATCAATGTCCTGGAGATTCGGGCCATTTACTTGGCTTACTGGCCTTTCAGAGATTCCTGGCGGGAATCAGATTCGGATACAATCCGACAACTGCGACCGCGGTCGCTTACATCAACCACCAGGGAGGCACTCGCAGCCCTCAAGCTGCTTGGAAGTCCAGCGTATCCTGCAATGGGTCGAGGACAACGACTCGTCCATCTCGGGGTCCACATCCCCGGGGTGGACAATTGGGAGGCCGACTACCTAAGTCGTGAAGGTATGGACGCGGCGTAATGGGCACTCCACCCAGACGTGTTTCAGTACATCTGCGACAGATGGGGAACTCGGACATGGACTTGATGGCCTCTCGGTTGAACCACAAGGTTCCAGTCTTCATGTCTCGATCCCGAGACCGCCAGGCTGTGGGGGCGGACGCTCTGGTCCAGGACTGGTCCCAGTTTCGCCTTCCCTATATCTTCCCTCCATTGCCTCTGTTGCCCAGAGTTCTACGGAAACTCAGGGCAGAATGTCGACAAGCCCTGCTCATCGCCCCAGACTGGCCCAGGAGGGCCTGTATCCGCATCTATTACAGCTCACGGCGGGGGATCGTGGAAGCTCCCGACCCGGCCAGACCTTTTGTCGCAAGGTCCGTTCTTCCACCACAATTCCGCGGCCCTCAGCCTGGCTTTGTGGCCCTTGAAGACTGGTTGCTGACATCTTGCGGCTTTCTTCTGAAGTCGCCGCAACCATGAGACAAGCCAGGAAACCTGCGTCGGCGAAGATTTACCGCAGGTTTGGAAGATCTTCTTTTCCTGGTGCCGTCTCAACGGAAGTTCTCCTTGGCCTTTCTCTCTTCCAACCCTTCTTGCCTTCCTTCAATCAGGATTAGATAAGGGTTTGGCCCTCAGCTCCCTCAAGGGGCAGATCTCCGCACTTTCTGTGCTGTTCAACAAACGTCTGGCTAACCTTCCTCAGGTGAAGACGTTTGTGCAAGGGGCAAGTCACATCGTTCCCCCCTACAGACGTTCTTTGGACCCCTGGGACCTTAATCTGTCCTTGCGGCGCTACAGAAACCGCCTTTCGAACCTCTAAAGAGACGTGTCCCTCTCCAGACTTTCACAGAAAGTTGCCTTTCTGGTGGCCATTACCTCTCTTTCGGATGAGATTCAGAGCTGGCAGTCCCAGGTGCTCCTTGCAAGTGTTCCTCACCGCACGGGCTTTACTTTTTCGCACAGTAGTCGGTACGACGCCTTGTTCGTTCTCACGACAGGCCAGAAAAAAGGAGCGCCGGCCTCCAAGTCCTCCTCGGCCCGTGGATCAAGGCTCCTATTCAGGAGGCCTACCTTTCCTCTGGTACGCCCTTACCTGCGGGGATTAAGGCGCATTCAACAAGAGCTGTGGGTGCCTCGTGGGCCTTACATCACCAGGCCACAGCACAACAGATGTGTCAGGCGGCCACTTGGCCCCGCCTACACACCTTCACGAAACATTATCAGATTCATGCGTATGCTTCTGCAGACGCTAATGTGGGCAGACGGATCCTTCAGGCGGTGGTCGCTCACCTATGATTGTTACTGCCACGCTTTGGGTCTTCTCCCACCCAGGGATCGCTTTTCGACATCCCAATGTCTGGGTCTCCCAATGGAGCGAAAAAGAGAATTTTGTTTACTTACCGTAAATTCTTTTTCTTCTAGCTCCTAATTGGGAGACCCAGCACCCACCTTGTTGCCTTTTGGGCTTTGTTTTTCTGTTTAAGTGGCTGGTGTTATACATGTCGCTTTTATGGCTCTGTTGGCCGATACTTCATAGCCGGACCTTTCGGTCTTGGTGTGGGTTTTATCCTCCTTCCTGCTTGTGCACCGAACTGATGGGATTTCTCCTAGAGCGGGTGTATAGGCAGTAGGGGAGGGGCTACACTTTTTGTTTTAAGTGTAGTACTTTGTGTGTCCTCCGGAGGCGGAAGCTATACACCCAATGTCTGGGTCTCCCAATTAGGAGCTAGAAGAAAAAGAATTTACGGTAAGTAAACAAAATTCTCTTTTTTGATCACTGCACAGCCCATTGAAGGATTATTTCCATCTTTAAAAGTTATGACATATGGGCCTCAATCATGGGAATGTAGGGACTGCCGTAGCAATGTGTCCCCTTTAGGACTTTGTCCATAGGAAATGTACAGATTGCTCTGCAGGTATGGATTTTACTGGAGATTCATGGAAGAGTTTTGTAACTTCCCCATACTGGGTTTTTCCAGGGTCACCTTCGGTTTCTTGCACTACTGTGGAGGAAGTGCAAGAAAGGATGGTGTCGCTCGTCTTTCTGCTGAGTGCGTCCTGCTCGTCTGTGCTCCGACAGCACTGTCCTCTACTAGAGAGGGTTTTATGGACAAGAAGATAGCGCTGTCCAGGGATGAGTCAGGTGGCCCACTACTATGAGGAGTAACATGATTACAAAGCTCATGTCCTATTATATCTTTTCCTGAGGTTAAAAAGACAAAAAAAAAAACTAAAAAAATACAGAGAATTTGTGACAGATTGCTTTTAAGTAGAAATCCAGACAGTTGTTTCAGCATAAGCCTTCCCGTTCTGTACATGATATCAGACAGACTAATTACCGTGTCAATGGAGGAGTGATGGGAGGTTAATGGAATGGCAGCATGTTTTCTGCAGATGACATTGACAGTAATGTGCATGTGTTTGTTACAGAGTGATCTGTTGTTACAACCTGTAATACATTTTTTCTTATTCATTTAGGAATTAAGTCTGAGGAAGAAAGGTTTGGAGTGCCTGGTTTCCATTTTAAAGTGTATGGTGGAGTGGAGTAAAGACTTGTATGTGAACCCGAACTCTCAGACGACACTTGGTGAGGACACCCGTCTAAGGGAAATGATCTATCAGAATGGTTTATGTTGAACATATCTTTATTCTGGGATATCTTATTAAATGTTCTGAATGGCTAAATTGTCATAGGATTAAGTATACACTCTATCCATGAGAGTAGGACGACGACCACCATAGGCTCCAACAGATGATGCTACGCACAAAAATACCAGTACTGGGGAATAACAGCGCCTATCATGTCATGTGCGAGGTCTGGAGGTGCTGTTGCCCATCTCCAAGACATATCTAGGTGGAGAACAGGGCATCAGTCCACTGACTTCAACGTTTTTCACAACTACGAGTGCGCCCTGAGTTTGCTGTATCCACCAAATGTATTAAGTATTAGTGGGGGGCTCCATTTACCGAACAGAGGCCACATATATTGGGATCAGATCTCAATGATCACAATTTGGCAGTTATCACATCCTAGTTGTTTGATAGAATGATTATGACTAGAGGTGATCGAACCTTTTAAGGTTTGGTTTAGGTCACTGAACTTTCCGGTGCTGAGCAAATTTGTTTGTGTTTTGGAGTATGTCTGCAAAGCACAGAAGCGAGCATCGCTGTGGTCGGGTACAGGTGGTGCTGCGCTCAGTGCGAGCTGCATGTGACATGCCCACCACCAAGGCAATGGGGTACTCGGAACCGGGCCGAACAGACAGGTGCAAAACGGCACTGTTGTCCTGCCTCCAGCACCACCTCCCCGCCCCTCTGCACCTCAATACCGGTAACATGTAACCTGTTTTACTCACAAGTGGAATAAAAGATCTCAACACACCCGGCAATTGCCCTCTATTTCTTCTTTGTCTCATGGATGTCTGCCTTGTCTAGTATGAGAGGGAGCACCATGGCTTCCTGGCCCTAACCTCTGCACAATCACTGCCGCCACTGCATGGGTTAATGCTTGGTCCCTCAGTGTTGTTGCCTGTAACCTTTCTTTATCAACTTTGTTGAGACAAGTGAGATGGAGCAGAACAGGAATGAGATGGGTGGAAAACTGTTATGGCAGCAAATATCAGAACAGTTCACTGATAAGAAGTGTCAAAGCTTTATTCTCCTCTAATTGGAGTCTGTTCAAGATATGATGCCCCAAATGCCCATTCCATTGATGTAAAGAGACATGAATCCATGTGAAAAGTTAATTCCTGCTCTGAATGTATCAAAGAACATCATCAATGTGTATTCTAAAATTCTTCAGTGTCTCCAAGACTTGAAATGACTTTTTAATACCAGCAGCTTCATGTCTATTGTACTGTGATCAGAGCTACAAAAATGCTTGGCTACAGGTAGATCCATACATCTTTCTTTTATTGTGTGATGAGAATTAATTCTTGTTCTAAGTTTCTGTCCTCTCTCCCCTACATACAGACCCCCTGTTGTACATTTGGTACATGTAATTAAATACACCACATTATTTTTGTTGCTTGCAAGAATGAGTTATGATTAAGAATCCAGGGGCAAAGGTTTGAAGTGCGTAACAGTCTATACACACTTATTTTGTTACTTTGGTAATTTTGTTTTTATTGAACTCCAGATAAGTGCTGGATACATCTTTTCTGCAAAGAAATTCTCTACCAAGCTGATGACACTTTACTGCTATTAACCTCCTTTATTTCAGTTAATTTGGAATAATTCCTCAGCTTCACAATTTTAATGCTCTCTTTGAGTCACACATCCAAAAAGTGTGTGCGATTTGTCTGCAGCTCACTGTTGTATTGAAGACGCACACTTATTTTAGGACGTAAAACTTCTTGGCTGGAAAAGTCTCCGTCTCTTGTGATTTGTAATCTGTTCCCAAAATCCAGCAGATTTGGATTCTTCGCATCTGTTTCACGTTGTCTGTGACAATCGCTGCTATTATTTTCATTCTTTTTCTATTTGCTTGGAATTTATTTTATTATCTTCATGCAACAGGCCAGGAGAAACCCGTCGAGCAAGAGACAAATGAGACCAAACACCCAGAGACCATCAATCGATACGGCAGTCTGAACTCTCTGGACTCCACCACGTCGTCAGGCATTGGCAGCTACAGCACGCAGATGTCCGGCACCGATAATCCCGAGCAGTTCGAAGTCTTGAAACAGCAAAAAGAAATCATAGAGCAAGGCATAGATTTGTGAGTGGAGCTGGCTGGTCGGGAGCTTACTGCCCTTTTCTTTTTCTATTTCTCGTTCTGATTTTTTAATGGGTCATTTGATTGGCATCTAAACATAAAATAATTGTTTACTTTTTTAATCTAATTTGCCAGCAATGAACGAAGTGCAGATTTATGGGTTGTCCGCTTTTATCCAGGGAAGGAAGATACACATATAAACCTTTTTCTTTTTGCCATAGATTTCTGTGGTTTTTACTCAAAAGGTTAGTCTGAGTCCAAGCATTTTTCTCCTATCTAATTTATTCCTATAATTTAAGCTATTTTCTTGTATACTTGCTTTAAAAACTCCCTACCATTCCTTCTGTACGCTACTTAAGAGCTGCTGTGTTTTTTTTCTATTTCCTGTACTGTTGATGCATCACTTGAGTGGCCCAGTGCATGCTGGGATACTCACACAGAACGTCATTGAGCCGGGGGAGAGTCTGTACTCACATCCACAGCCTCTGCCCCTCCTTGAAACAAAGCATCACATTAGTGATGCTGGTTTCAGGGGCAGTACTGTCAATGGTATGTACACGAGGGTCTCCAGACCCCCCTTCCTCCCTGCAGGTTGTTGTCTCAGCCCTCTATTCCCCTCCCCGCAGTGTGCTGCCTCAGCCCCCATTTCTCGCCCCGCAGTGTGCTACCTCAGCCTCCATTCCCCTCTCCGCAGTGTGCTACCTCAGCCCTCATTCCCCTCCCCGCAGTGTACTATCTCAGCCCCCCATTCCCCTCCGCGCAGTGTGCTACCTCAGCCCCCTCATTCCCCTCCCGCAGTGTGCTGTCTCAGCCCCCTCATTCCCCTCCCGCAGTGTGCTGTCTCAGCCCCCCATTCCCCTCCTGCAATGTGCTGTCTCGCCTCCCCTTCCCCTTTCCCTCCAATGTGCTGTCTCAACCCCCTCATTCCCCTCCCTGCAGTGTGCTGTCTTGCCCCCCTTCACCCTCCCTGCAGTGTGCTGTCTCGCCCCCCTTCCCAGGGGCGTAACTACCGGCATAGCAGACGTAGCGGTCGATTTGGGGCCCGGCGCTTGTGGGGGGCCCGGACCCAGCGCCGCTACGCTGCTATCCAGTCAGCTACAGGCCCCCAGTGGGTATATACAGGCCCCCCACTCCTCCCTTTCTGCTGCACACGTCACCTGTAAAGGAATACATCATACTTACTTATCCCTGCCGGCTGCCGCTGTCGGCGCTCTGCTCCGCGCTCCGGCTTCATCCGGCTTCTTCCTGGTTGTGACGTCATTGCCTGCGCCCGCCGGTCACAACCAGGAAGAAGCCGGATGAAGCAGGAGCGTGGTGCAGAGAGCGGCGACAGCGGCAGCCGGCAGGGATAAGTAAGTATGATGTATTCCTTTACAGGTGACGTGTGCAGCAGAAGGGGAGGAGTGGGGGGCCTGTATATACCCACTGGGGGCCTGTATATACCCACTGGGGGCCTGTATATACCCACTGGGGGCCTGTATATACCCACTGGGGGCCTGTATATACCCACTGGGGGCCTGTATATACCCACTGGGGGCCTGACTGTATATACCCACTGGGGCCCTGACTGTATATACCCACTGGGGCCCTGACTGTATATACCCACTGGGGCCCTGACTGTATATACCCACTGGGGCCCTGACTGTATATACCCACTGGGGCCCTGACTGTATATACCCACTGGGGCCCTGACTGTATATACCCACTGGGGCCCTGACTGTATATACCCACTGGGGCCCTGACTGTATATACCACTGGGGCCCTGACTGTATATACCCACTGGGCCTGACTGTATATACCCACTGGGGCCCTGACTGTATATACCCACTGGGGCCCTGACTGTATATAACCCACTGGGGCCCTGACTGTATATACCCACTGGGGCCCTGACTGTATATACCCACTGGGGCCCTGACTGTATATACCCACTGGGGCCCTGACTGTATATACCCACTGGGGCCCTGACTGTATATACCCACTGGGGCCCTGACTGTATATACCCACTGGGGCCCTGACTGTATATACCCACTGGGGCCCTGACTGTATATACCCACTGGGGCCCTGACTGTATATACCCACTGGGGCCCTGACTGTATATACCCACTGGGGCCCTGACTGTATATACCCATGGGGCCCTGACTGTATATACCCACTGGGGCCCTGACTGTATATACCCACTGGGGCCCTGACTGTATATACCCACTGGGGCCCTGACTGTATATACCCACTGGGGCCCTGACTGTATATACCCACTGGGGCCCTGACTGTATATACCCACTGGGGCCCTGACTGTATATACCCACTGGGGCCCTGACTGTATATACCCACTGGGGCCCTGACTGTATATACCCACTGGGGCCCTGACTGTATATACCCACTGGGGCCCTGACTGTATATACCCACTGGGGCCCTGACTGTATATACCCACTGGGGCCCTGACTGTATATACCCACTGGGGCCTGCCTGGGCCCTGACTGTATATACCCACTGGGGCCCTGTATATACCCACTGGGCCTGACTGTATATACCCACTGGGGCCCTGTATATACCACTGGGGCCTGTATATACCGCTGGGGAGGCTGCTGTATATACCACTGGGCTGCTGTATATACCACTGGGGCTGCTGTATATACCACTGGGAGGCTGCTGTATACCCCTGGGGAGGCTGCTGTATATACCACTGGGGAGGCTGCTGTATATACCACTGGGGAGGCTGCTGTATATACCACTGGGGAGGCTGCTGTATATACCACTGGGGAGGCTGCTGTATATACCACTGGGAGGCTGCTGTATATACCACTGGGGAGGCTGCTGTATATACCACTGGGAGGCTGCTGTATATACCACTGGGAGGCTGCTGTATACCACTGGGGGCTGCTGTATACCATGGGCTACATTATTACTGCTGGGCCTGTATTACCACTGGGGAGGCTGCTGTATACCACACTGCTGGGGGCTGTATACCTATGCTGGGGTCCACCCTCGGCTTATACACGAGTCAATAGGTTTTCCCAGGTTTTGGGGGCAAAAGTATGGGGGTCGGCTTATACACGAGTATATACGGTAAACTGGGTGGCGTCAGACTGTTAACACCGATTCGGTAAGGGGGTGTGTCTTGAAGGGGGCGTGTCATTGGGGGCGTGTCTTGGAGGGGGCCCCGTTCAAAAGTTTGCTATGGGGCCCTGCCAGTTCTAGTTACGCCCCTTCCCCTTCCTCTCCCGCAGTGTGCTGTCTCGCCCCCCTTCCCCTCTCCCTCCAATGTGCTGTCTCATGCCCCCTCATTCCCTTCCCCGCAGTGTGCTATCTCTCCCCCTGCGCGATCACACTGTCCCTAAATGATATCGGATTATGCATAGTTACAAACCAACAACAGAGAAGTGTCAGTATACCTGAGTGCGGGAGATCATCAGTGCAGACATCAGCGCCGCCCCACTGGAGACATCACTGGTCTCTGCTGGGCATCTTAGTCCTAGTAATAAGCCGGGAGCTTCCACAGATGTCACCTGCGAGGCAGCGCTGCCGTCCTGTATACTAACACTTCTCAATGGTGTTAGAATCTATGTATAAGCATGACATCATTCAGAGACAGATTGATCGCAGATGGGAGTGGGAGGGACCCGAGACATCGCACTGCGCGGAGGAGGGAAGGGGCAGGGGCTGGAGATCCTTGTGGACACAGCATTGTCTGCCCGCCCCTGAAACAAGCGTCACTAATATGAAGCTTTGTTTCAGGGAGGGACAGAGGCTGTGGAGGTGACTTCAACCTCTCCCCCTGCTCTTTGTGTATCCCAGAATGCACTGGGCACTCATCAGACAGGATATAGGAAAAAAAGCACTGTATCTCTTAGTGTAGAAAGGGAACGGTAGGGAATTTCTCCTTCGCCTCATTGGGGGACACAGACCGTGGGTGTTATGCTGCTGTCCACTAGGAGGCGACACTAGGCAATATCTGAAAAAGAGTATTTGGCTCCTCCTCTACAGCATACACCCCCTGGCAGGAGCCATTCCAAACCAGTTTTTGCTTAGTGTCTTAGGAGTGCAGACCTCTTTATTTTCTCTCTTCCTTTTTTCTTTATTATTTTTTACTTTTTACTTTTTACTTTCCTCTCAAGAGGACATAACATTAGGAGGGAGTATTGCAGCCTCCATACTCTCCAGATAGTATCTCTCTGGATGCAAGTCGAGGCTGTTCCTCCATACTCCTTCCTCATCTGCACATGGTCAGGGGACCATGCTGGATAGCTCATGGGAGAGCTAACCTCCCCGGTCTCGGGTCGAGGTTCCAGGTATGTTGCCACAGGGTCCTGGCCTGCCACAGAGCCCTCCGGAGGCTGCAGCAGGCTTACTGACCGGAGGGATCCGGTCACAGAAAGGGAGAAGGGGAGTGCGGGGCTCCCAGATGGATCGCACAGGGACCAAAAGGGCTCCTTGTTTGCCTCATTACCCCCCCCCCCCCGTGCGCCTGCATGTACCCCCTGCTTTTCCCTACCTGTGGATGCAATAGGAATCCTCATGCATCCACAGCCCCTTTATGGCCTAGTCATCAGGGACCCCCTTTTGGTGTCTGTGCTTCGCCTCCGCTTTTCCCCTGCGGCAGATGCGGCGACTTTTTAGTCCTCCGCGCCGTCTCCTACTCTTTTTCGGGGCCGAGAATTAATCTAGGCCCCGGCTTCGGCCTAGCGCTGGCCGGCACGCCCCCGAAATTGCATCACAGAGCGCGTCATGCGGGGGGCGGGACCGTGGTTTGGCGCTCCTCGCTCCTTGCGAGGCTTTCTGCGTGTTCAACCACGCCCCCTTATTCCCCTTCTCCGTTGTTGATACAACTCCGTACGGAGCCGCTCCCCTCGGGCCACAGCTGATAAGGGGGCTGTGAATCGCAGCTCTGCTCAGCAGGTGCTTGCTGAGCGATTTAAGGCGCCAGTTTACTGTTCTAGTCTTCCCACCACTGCCATCTCATAGGGAAGTCTGGGGGAGCAGTCCCAGCTACTACAGGAGCCCTACAAGTAGGTCTCCTCCAGGAACTAGCTATTGCTTAGCTACTTATTAATGCACACCCTGCATATGTCACTGTGGTGTATTTTCTACTGTTTTTCTTCTCCAGCACAGCAGCACTTATTCAGCAGTTGATTCCTGCTGCTTCTCTCTCTCTCTCAACCCCCCACCCTCCCCCTCTCAGTCTGTGTATGTATACACTATTAAGTCTTGCAGTCAGGAGTTTAAGCTGGAATTTTTGCTTATTCCCATAGACAAAACCTCTCCTACTAGGGGGGTATTTCTAGTGGGGACTGCAGTTGAGCATACAGTGCCTATAGTCTTTGGCAATGTGGTTGGATCAGGAGACCTATGACGTACTGCCGTAATGTGGACAACTTTGTCCATGTCTCATAAGGCATGAGGCTTTGCCCCTATTACCATCTATCTCAGGGCATTCCTTGGTCGACCCGCCAAACGATGGCCCGACCTCCTAGGCCATCCACAGTGGGGTACTCGGACTGCAGCCGAGATACTTCTCAGCTGCCCGACATGCTTCTTCTAGGTTCGCCTCAGGTGAGGATGCTGGGTTGAAGCAGTGATTTTTCTACATCTCCGTCACACTCACCCCTCACCCCCCGCAGTTGGGGGTGCAGTTGGGGGTGCTGTTGCAGTCGTCATATTTCAAGACTACACGACTCTGTCACGTTTTTCCTTTGTCAACCACATTTGGACAGCTGCGTAGAAGTTGATTCTTCTCAGGACTGTCCAGCATCTTTCTTCAGTACCAACAGTTGGGCCTCTGAGTGACAGCATAGCGCCGGTTCTCCGGACCGCTAGACGGTAATCTTCAGCCCAGCTGCCCTCGCTAGCTCACCATGATTCCTATTTAACAAGGGGATCATTCTCAGGGGCATTGTTTCACGGTTTTTTTTTACCGTTGGTAGGTCGACAGGATCTCTAGGTTCTTCCTTTCACCCGGCCTACAAACACAGCTGATCTTCCTGCAAAGGACCTGTACTCAGCTCCTGTAGGGAGCCCAGCGTTCACACAATGAACGGTTCCTCCTCGGTTCTGGACCCCTCCGGAGACGCAGAGTTTTGGGGATCACTATCCCCTCTCACACAGAGTTTTCAAGGACGGATCTCTGGCACCTGAGGCGCCTTGCATGCTCCTCCCTCAGCTTTCCTCTGTTGGGGTGCAGTTTTGAGAACTCCCAGTTATATACCCTACTCCTTCCTCAGCCCCCCTCTGGCGGGGTGCTGGGTCAAGGTTAAGAGTGCCGTATGTTTTTTCTTTTTCCTCTGGTGGAGTCTCCGGTCGGAGTTCAGACATCAGGAGCCTACCCAGCCTACCTCCCCAAGCTACACAACATCAAGATGCTGGGTTGCTGGACGTGGAACAGGAGGGCCTGCCCCTCGCCGCTCCTGTCATGCAGGTGGATTGAGAACATGTGCAAGTGCTACGCAAGGTCCAACCTGGAGCAGGCTCTACCAGTCTCCGTAATCTACTCAGACCCAACTCTGGCCGCATGAATCTCAGGTGGGCCGTCCGGTGCACGGCATGGCCGTATGTACGGTCCCCGATCTTCCTCACTTGGAAGATCCTTCAACAGTTGCACAGCACAACTGGGTCGCTCTATCCCTCAGCACACCGCCCTACGCGAGCGAGGCCTGGTCCCAGATCTACTAAATTCAGCACGCACGTCCTCATTCCTGCAGCAAGCATTGTACGGCCGTGATGACTGTGAAAGCTTTACCTTCAGGATGGGCGCTTGGCATGCATGAGTAAGGCAGAACCTGCCCCTACGGAACCCATCACGGGTTTTTTTTGTTTGTATGCAAACTGAGACTTCAGGATGCAGAAGCTTCTCCCTTGCACTGACTAGCCGTCTATTCTCCACGTGGAACAAAGGGTTTAAGGCTCCGAACACAGCCTTTTTCACCCAGTTGTCTCGCCATCCCCGGAAGTTGCGTCTACTAAGGACGATGGGCCTTGGCGTACTGATTTCCCGCAAACCACAACAAGCGGAAACGCGGGGTGTTCCTTCCTCGTACCTCCTCCGGCCACATTGGATGAAGCCTTGGGCGACGGTTCCTATGCGTTCCGATCTCCCCCTGTGATGATGGATGCAGTCGTGGGCGACGGTTCCTCTGCGTTCCGATCTCCCCCTGCCGTG
Organism: Allobates femoralis; assembly: GCA_033576535.1. Lineage (NCBI taxonomy): Eukaryota > Metazoa > Chordata > Amphibia > Anura > Aromobatidae > Allobates > Allobates femoralis. Next base: position 104,287,237 of record JARQOC010000005.1, on the reverse strand, counting down.
ATGAATGCAGTCGTGGGCGACGGTTCCTCTGCGTTCCGATCTCCCCCTGCCATGATGAATGCAGTCGTGGGCGACGGTTCCTAAGCGTTCCGATCTCCTCCTGCCATGATGTATGCAGTCGTGGGCGACGGTTCCTATGCGTTCCGATCTCCCCCTGCCATGATGGATGCAGTCCTGGGCGACGGTTCCTCTGTGTTCCGATCTCCCCCTGCTATGACGATGCAGTCCTGGGCGACGGTTCCTATGCGTTCCGATCTCCCCTATGGACGACTTGCCACAGACGCTTCAACATCAAGCTCCTCACAATGGATATCTGAGCTTGCTGCGCATAGCATAGCTCCGGGCCAATTTTCGATCTCCCCCAGTCGTCTCCGGCTCCTGGGTTGCAGCATACTGTTGGCCATCGCAACAGCTGAATCAATGCCACAGACTACATGGCACAGTTCCTGATACAACTGCAGTCTCCCCAGCCGCCAATGGGCCCTGGGTTGTAGCGCACTAACGATCGCCGAACCAGCTGGTTCACATCAGGCATACAGAGTACAGCTCTGTCACCCGGAACAAGAGCAGAATATCGGCGCGCCTCTCAGGACCAGTTGTATTCCATACGCCTTAATATAGTCAGAGAGGCTCCCTTCGTTCCAGATCGCTTAAAGAGCTATCCACTGGAGCTACGATGTTGCGCTTGAAACCAATATATAGCTGCCGTGACCTAGTGGTAAGCACAGCTGTCTACCAACGCAAAACTGCCCGGGTACAGACATCTTCTTAATCTTCAGTCATAGTGACTCTCGCCTATGTTTTTTTCACGGATTACGGATGGTTCATCAGTTCCATCTGACGAAGCTGAATACATCTTCTTTGTCACATGTAATCTCCAGTTAGGCTACTTTAACAGTCATGTGATACTCTGGGCAGATCTTTTCCCCAGTGGGGCCGTCTTTATCCTGTCTGACTGTCGTTAGTCAGAGGTTTTTTTTCTTTCAACGGGTCTTGGCTTCCTCGAGTTCTCTAGTCTGAGCACGGATACGATAATCCGCTCCTGAATACTGTTCTTTCCCTGGTATGTTTCTATCTGCATACCCTTCTCGGATGCACGCACAATCATATCCATCGGAGTGCCCTCTCTCCTTTGGGCCCACTTTCCACCCAGACAGTCCAGTGGTTTCATCTACCTCGACGTGTCGCTGACAGCAGTCGTCGCCTTGTTCTCCGTCTAGGTTTACTGCTCATGGTTTATTCTACCAGACGTTTGATGTCCTGTCCTCACCGGCAGACCCCATAGGTTTGGGGGTTTTCTCCTTCACATTCTGTGGTTTTGGGCATCCATGGGCATGGATGTTTACGTATGTATGTATATATGTATATATATTGGTGTGTATATGACAAAAGGCCTATTTCTCACTTGCAGTGGTTTTCCACGCATCATGGCTTACCTTCCTGGGTATACCCTTGGTTTTTAGCCACCCTTGCCGGGACGTTCACAGGTGTTCTTAGGTAAGTTTCACTCTGGTCCTGTTACCAGAGGACAGAGTTTTTTTCTCCGGCTGCCATCGCTGTATGCACCTTAGATGCTGGTTCTGCATCCTCTTGTGCTTCCGGCTTCGGTTATCTCTTTTTTATTCTCCTTCGCCTCATTGGGGGACACAGACCGTGGGTGTTATGCTGCTGTCCACTAGGAGGCGACACTAGGCAATATCTGAAAAAGAGTATTTGGCTCCTCCTCTACAGCATACACCCCCTGGCAGGAGCCATTCCAAACCAGTTTTTGCTTAGTGTCTTAGGAGTGCAGACCTCTTTATTTTCTCTCTTCCTTTTTTCTTTATTATTTTTTACTTTTTACTTTTACTTTCCTCTCAAGAGGACATAACATTAGGAGGGAGTATTGCAGCCTCCATACTCTCCAGATAGTATCTCTCTGGATGCAAGTCGAGGCTGTTCCTCCATACTCCTTCCTCATCTGCACATGGTCAGGGGACCATGCTGGATAGCTCATGGGAGAGCTAACCTCCCCGGTCTCGGTCGAGGTTCCAGGTATGTTGCCACAGGGTCCTGGCCTGCCACAGAGCCCTCCGGAGGCTGCAGCAGGCTTACTGACCGGAGGGATCCGGTCACAGAAAGGGAGAAGGGGAGTGCGGGGCTCCCAGATGGATCGCACAGGGACCAAAAGGGCTCCTTGTTTGCCTCATTACCCCCCCCCCCCCGTGCGCCTGCATGTACCCCCTGCTTTTCCTACCTGTGGATGCAATAGGAATCCTCATGCATCCACAGCCCCTTTATGGCCTAGTCATCAGGGACCCCCCTTTTGGGTCGTGCTTCGCCTCCGCTTTTCCCCTGCGGCAGATGCGGCGACTTTTTAGTCCTCCGCGCCGTCTCCTACTCTTTTTCGGGGCCGAGAATTAATCTAGGCCCCGGCTTCGGCCTAGCGCTGGCCGGCACGCCCCCGAAATTGCATCACAGAGCGCGTCATGCGGGGGGCGGGACCGTGGTTTGGCGCTCCTCGCTCCTTGCGAGGCTTTCTGCGTGTTCAACCACGCCCCCTTATTCCCCTTCTCCGTTGTTGATACAACTCCGTACGGAGCCGCTCCCCTCGGGCCACAGCTGATAAGGGGGCTGTGAATCGCAGCTCTGCTCAGCAGGTGCTTGCTGAGCGATTTAAGGCGCCAGTTTACTGTTCTAGTCTTCCCACCACCTGCCATCTCATAGGGAAGTCTGGGGGAGCAGTCCCAGCTACTACAGGAGCCCTACAAGTAGGTCTCCTCCAGGAACTAGCTATTGCTTAGCTACTTATTAATGCACACCCTGCATATGTCACTGTGGTGTATTTTCTACTGTTTTTCTTCTCCAGCACAGCAGCACTTATTCAGCAGTTGATTCCTGCTGCTTCTCTCTCTCTCTCAACCCCCCACCCTCCCCTCTCAGTCTGTGTATGTATACACTATTAAGTCTTGCAGTCAGGAGTTTAAGCTGGAATTTTTGCTTATTCCCATAGACAAAACCTCTCCTACTAGGGGGGTATTTCTAGTGGGGACTGCAGTTGAGCATACAGTGCCTATAGTATTTGGCAATGTGGTTGGATCAGGAGACCTATGACGTACTGCCGTAATGTGGACAACTTTGTCCATGTCTCATAAGGCATGAGGCTTTGCCCTATTACCATCTATCTCAGGGCATTCCTTGGTCGACCCGCCAAACGATGGCCCGACCTCCTAGGCCATCCACAGTGGGGTACTCGGACTGCAGCCGAGATACTTCTCAGCTGCCCGACATGCTTCTTCTAGGTTCGCCTCAGGTGAGGATGCTGGGTTGAAGCAGTGATTTTTCTACATCTCCGTCACACTCACCCCTCACCCCCCGCAGTTGGGGTGCAGTTGGGGTGCTGTTGCAGTCGTCATATTTCAAGACTACACGACTCTGTCACGTTTTTCCTTTGTCAACCACATTTGGACAGCTGCGTAGAAGTTGATTCTTCTCAGGACTGTCCAGCATCTTTCTTCAGTACCAACAGTTGGGCCTCTGAGTGACAGCATAGCGCCGGTTCTCCGGACCGCTAGACGGTAATCTTCAGCCCCAGCTGCCCTCGCTAGCTCACCATGATTCCTATTTAACAAGGGGATCATTCTCAGGGGCATTGTTTCACGGTTTTTTTTTACCGTTGGTAGGTCGACAGGATCTCTAGGTTCTTCCTTTCACCCGGCCTACAAACACAGCTGATCTTCCTGCAAAGGACCTGTACTCAGCTCCTGTAGGGAGCCCAGCGTTCACACAATGACGGTTCCTCCTCGGTTCTGGACCCCTCCGGAGGACGCAGAGTTTTGGGGATCACTATCCCCTCTCACACAGAGTTTTCAAGGACGGATCTCTGGCACCTGAGGCGCCTTGCATGCTCCTCCCTCAGCTTTCCTCTGTTGGGGTGCAGTTTTGAGAACTCCCAGTTATATACCCTACTCCTTCCTCAGCCCCCCTCTGGCGGGGTGCTGGGTCAAGGTTAAGAGTGCCGTATGTTTTTTCTTTTTCCTCTGGTGGAGTCTCCGGTCGGAGTTCAGACATCAGGAGCCTACCCAGCCTACCTCCCCAAGCTACACAACATCAAGATGCTGGGTTGCTGGACGTGGAACAGGAGGGCCTGCCCCTCGCCGCTCCTGTCATGCAGGTGGATTGAGAACATGTGCAAGTGCTACGCAAGGTCCAACCTGGAGCAGGCTCTACCAGTCTCCGTAATCTACTCAGACCCAACTCTGGCCGCATGAATCTCAGGTGGGCCGTCCGGTGCACGGCATGGCCGTATGTACGGTCCCCCGATCTTCCTCACTTGGAAGATCCTTCAACAGTTGCACAGCACAACTGGGTCGCTCTATCCCTCAGCACACCGCCCTACGCGAGCGAGGCCTGGTCCCAGATCTACTAAATTCAGCACGCACGTCCTCATTCCTGCAGCAAGCATTGTACGGCCGTGATGACTGTGAAAGCTTTACCTTCAGGATGGGCGCTTGGCATGCATGAGTAAGGCAGAACCTGCCCCTACGGAACCCATCACGGTTTTTTTTGTTTGTATGCAAACTGAGACTTCAGGATGCAGAAGCTTCTCCCTTGCACTGACTAGCCGTCTATTCTCCACGTGGAACAAAGGGTTTAAGGCTCCGAACACAGCCTTTTTCACCCAGTTGTCTCGCCATCCCCGGAAGTTGCGTCTACTAAGGACGATGGGCCTTGGCGTACTGATTTCCCGCAAACCACAACAAGCGGAAACGCGGGGTGTTCCTTCCTCGTACCTCCTCCGGCCACATTGGATGAAGCCTTGGGCGACGGTTCCTATGCGTTCCGATCTCCCCCTGTGATGATGGATGCAGTCGTGGGCGACGGTTCCTCTGCGTTCCGATCTCCCCCTGCCGTGATGAATGCAGTCGTGGGCGACGGTTCCTCTGCGTTCCGATCTCCCCCTGCCATGATGAATGCAGTCGTGGGCGACGGTTCCTAGCGTTCCGATCTCCTCCTGCCATGATGTATGCAGTCGTGGGCGACGGTTCCTATGCGTTCCGATCTCCCCCTGCCATGATGGATGCAGTCCTGGGCGACGGTTCCTCTGTGTTCCGATCTCCCCCTGCTATGACGGATGCAGTCCTGGGCGACGGTTCCTATGCGTTCCGATCTCCCCTATGGACGACTTGCCACAGACGCTTCAACATCAAGCTCCTCACAATGGATATCTGAGCTTGCTGCGCATTAGCATAGCTCCGGGCCAATTTTCGATCTCCCCCAGTCGTCTCCGGCTCCTGGGTTGCAGCATACTGTTGGCCATCGCAACAGCTGAATCAATGCCACAGACTACATGGCACAGTTCCTGATACAACTGCAGTCTCCCCAGCCGCCAATGGGCCCTGGGTTGTAGCGCACTAACGATCGCCGAACCAGCTGGTTCACATCAGGCATACAGAGTACAGCTCTGTCACCCGGAACAAGAGCAGAATATCGGCGCGCCTCTCAGGACCAGTTGTATTCCATACGCCTTAATATAGTCAGAGAGGCTCCCTTCGTTCCAGATCGCTTAAAGAGCTATCCACTGGAGCTACGATGTTGCGCTTGAAACCAATATATATAGCTGCCGTGACCTAGTGGTAAGCACAGCTGTCTACCAACGCAAAACTGCCCGGGTACAGACATCTTCTTAATCTTCAGTCATAGTGACTCTCGCCTATGTTTTTTTCACGGATTACGGATGGTTCATCAGTTCCATCTGACGAAGCTGAATACATCTTCTTTGTCACATGTAATCTCCAGTTAGGCTACTTTAACAGTCATGTGATACTCTGGGCAGATCTTTTCCCCAGTGGGGCCGTCTTTATCCTGTCTGACTGTCGTTAGTCAGAGGTTTTTTTTCTTTCAACGGGTCTTGGCTTCCTCGAGTTCTCTAGTCTGAGCACGGATACGATAATCCGCTCCTGAATACTGTTCTTTCCCTGGTATGTTTCTATCTGCATACCCTTCTCGGATGCACGCACAATCATATCCATCGGAGTGCCCTCTCTCCTTTGGGCCCACTTTCCACCCAGACAGTCCAGTGGTTTCATCTACCTCGACGTGTCGCTGACAGCAGTCGTCGCCTTGTTCTCCGTCTAGGTTTACTGCTCATGGTTTATTCTACCAGACGTTTGATGTCCTGTCCTCACCGGCAGACCCCATAGGTTTGGGGGTTTTCTCCTTCACATTCTGTGGTTTTGGGCATCCATGGGCATGGATGTTTACGTATGTATGTATATATGTATATATATTGGTGTGTATATGACAAAAGGCCTATTTCTCACTTGCAGTGGTTTTCCACGCATCATGGCTTACCTTCCTGGGTATACCCTTGGTTTTTAGCCACCCTTGCCGGGACGTTCACAGGTGTTCTTAGGTAAGTTTCACTCTGGTCCTGTTACCAGAGGACAGAGTTTTTTTCTCCGGCTGCCATCGCTGTATGCACCTTAGATGCTGGTTCTGCATCCTCTTGTGCTTCCGGCTTCGGTTATCTCTTTTTTATTCTCAAGTTCCTTGCTGTTTTCTCGAAGTTTCCATACGCTGTTCCCAGAACTATGTGTCTTCTGGAGACACTTCCATTACCAGTACCGGTTCATACTGTTCGGCTGTGGCATTTCCTAGTTGCAGCCTTTCCTCCACCTTTAACGGTGCTTTGACCTACGCGGTCACCCTTATGAAGGTGGTCTTTTCATCCCACCTGCAAGTCTTTTTTCTTCCATCCCTGTGCTTCATACCAGGGCATTGAGTGACGTTGGGTACATTCTGTCTCTCTGCCACACCCTTGTGCCTGTTTGGACATTTCCACACATGCAGAGGCCGGACTCTCTAGGTCATTTCTTTCTTCAGAATGATACCAAGGGACTATGCCAGGTTCCCCGGTCACAGGCCTACTGCCTTAGAACTGCTGGCTAGAACTGCTGGCTAGATATGGTATAGTTTTTCGATCATTGAATACCGAGGTTCTCTACTCCTTGGACAGGAGTATTCTAGATCTTTGGGCTATGTACACACAGGTGTGCTCGCCAGCCGTCTGAGTTAGTCTTATTTTTGGTGATCATTTTGACGTCTATACTCAAGCGTTAAATAACGCAAATCCGGGTATACGTATTCCCTAGGCGGCAATATTCCACCTCGGTAGTGCGTTTTTTTTTTTTTTTTTTACAAGAGTTTATAACAATATTCTCTCCCACCCAGGGACTGCTTTAGGACGTCCCACGGTCTGTGTCCCCCAATGAGGCGAAGGAGAAAAGGAGATTTTTGTGTACTCACCGTAAAATCCTTTTCTCTTAGCCTCTAATTGGGGGACACAGCTCCCACCCTGTTATCCGTATCAGGATTTGTGGTATTGTTTCCTTTTTAGGATGCTTTCCGGTATATGCGCCTTCTCCCTTAGGCTCTACGCTCGTTGAGCTTTATAGTATCTTCTGTTAAGCTCTACGCTCTATCGGGATCATTTATAGTCGCCTTGTTTTTTTTGTGACCTGCTCCTTGTCACTGTCGTCTTCTCCTACTGCTTTAGCACAAACTGGTTTGGAATGGCTCCTGCCAGGGGGTGTATGCTGTAGAGGAGGAGCCAAATACTCTTTTTCAGATATTGCCTAGTGTCGCCTCCTAGTGGACAGCAGCATAACACCCACGGTCTGTGTCCCCCAATTAGAGGCTAAGAGAAAAGGATTTTACGGTGAGTACACAAAAATCTCCTTTTTTTACAGTTAGAATATAAGAAAACATTGAATAAATTGGATATGAAGTTAGGAGAAAAATGCTTGGCCTCGGACTAACCCTTTAAATTGCTCTTCATATGAACAGAAGGGTGTAAAGTGCCAGAAAGTCTTATTTTTAATCTCGCCAAATATTGCCTATAAGCCATTCTCCTGACCGGCCTCTGGTAAATGCGGGACTGTGCATGTGTCACATTTGGTAAATGACACTACAGACAGTCTATAAATGGCTTAATACAAAGACTAAATTCACTGTTGTATATTCAGTCCTTCTATTCTCTCAATATTATATTATTACGTTATTATTAATATGGTATTTAGCCCTGTAATTCGATGCACATCTGTGAATGAAGCCTCCAAGGAGTTGTCCCAGGAATAAATATTAATTTACTTTATTACATCTAATTATCTATTTGCTCTAATAGATCGTGTTTTCTGTATTACTTTCTCCTGTGTCTAGACTTTGCTGTTACATTCTCCTACTGGCGCCCCCTGGTGTTTGTTGGTTCCCAAAGTGTCCACTTTATTTGTCCAGTTCTGGTGAGAAGAAGCCGCGATAACGCCAATGATTGCTATTGGCCGGACTGTCCTGGGAACCGCTGGGTGCTGACCCCTCATCTAGACTGGACATATAAGGTGGACTGAATCCAAAGAACAATAGGGGGCGCCATAACAAGCCTACTATAGGGACATCTGGGCACAGGGGGTTAATGAATTGTGTTGCCTAACCACCAGATTAATATTAATTAATTTTAATATATCTCAACATAAAAGGTTAAAATTGCAAAGTGCTTGTAAAAAAATTATATAAAAAAGCAACTTTGCAAATTTACTTGTTAAAAATGTTCTCCATTCTCAAGAGGAGAGGGATTTATAAAATTGCTCACTGCTTGTTGTCAATGTCTTTGGTCACTGCTGCAGCTTGCACTGGTGTCCAGTTTCCTAGGCATGGAGCGTAGTGCTTACAAGCTCTTTGCTATAGAGCATGTAAGCGCTGCTCTGAAGCTGCCCAGATGGCTCCTGCCCCCCTAAGATGCGGCAGAGGTGAAGCTGTGTCTGTCCTTACAGTAATGGGAATCCAGTCAGCAGCGTTATGATGCTGCTGGTCCGAGCAGTCCATTTTAGGAGGCACACCACACCCCGGCCAGCAGGGTGCCAGGAGGATGAAAAATGATGTGATCTCAAAAGATGAGAACCCTTCCCCGCCACCTGCTTTATCCCTAAATACTATTTTTTATTTCTTACAGTATTTTCCATGAACGTATTGCTAATTAGCTAATGTGAGGCCGATTACCCCTCATGTGTATGTTCAGTGGAGTCCTCAAGTTTCATTTTCTGCCTATCCACAGTGCTGGGAAAAACCCAACGGCCTTAATAGGAGGATTCTGCTCTGTCCTGCAGTGCCAGATTAAAGCAACTCTCCCTGCTCTGCCCATTCCTTTATGATTTTCTATTTATGCCGTTATCGTTTATACCATAATTATGAATTTCTCCAACATTTGGACTGTGATGTCCATGGAGCAATAGATTGTACAGATAGAAAGTAGAGGTCTCACTTTGGAATTGCAAAAATGTACTTCAAAAGATACAGGACGGCGGTCGGGGTTAGTTTCTACTTAAAAAAGTAAGTTGTATCCAAGCAACAAGATGCGACATTGCAGACAAACAAGGACTAAAAGCCTGGCAGTGATTGATAGCTTTGATGGCTGGAATGAGGCACTTGATTGAATGTCGTCTTGCTGAGTGCACGGCACCCGCCGCTCGGGAGCTCTAAAGCTCGTCCTGATCATTACATTCGGATCGCTCAGAGTTATGTTCCAGGATATTTACGGTTCAGAGACATTGACTTACAATTGTGCCCAAGTCTCAGACTGATTGCGCCTAATCTTTGAAGTTCTAATGTGTTATTTGCAGCCCAGTGTGGTTCATTGTATGGATCTAAGCTTCTCCCTTGTTGTTCACTGTACAGATTTAACAAGAAACCAAAAAGAGGAATCCAATACTTGCAAGAGCAAGGGATGCTGGGTAATACTCCCGAGGATATCGCCCAGTTCCTGCATCAGGAGGAGCGCTTGGATTCTGTAAGAATTTCCTTTTTATCGACGTGGTTTGGAATTGAGGTGAAATATCTTTTGTTGCTGCAAAACTAAAGGTTTCTTGTCCTCATTGTTATCCAAGTGGGGTGCGGTGCAAGTGGCAGCAGGAGCTCGGCTGAGCTGATATATTCCAATACCTCCTCATCTTTACAGTATGAATAGAAGTGAATAAAGCTGTGATCTGTAAGAAGACGTATTCAGTCCCTGCTTAGCGCCTGACATCTTCTAGATGACAAAAGTGGCGCAAAGATGTCCATTGTGTCACCAGCGTCGCCATAGAGTGGGCAGAATACCGGCCTGCACTGGAGCGCCCAATGCCAGAGTGTAGAAGAATATGATAAGGGGGCACATTGTATATTAATATACTCATGGGGCACATTGTATATTCTGGAGGCACGTTGTATATTAATATGTTCAAGGGCACATTGTATATTAATATGTTCAGGGGGCACATTTTATTTTAATATGTTCACGGGGCACATTATATATTCTGGGGACATTATTTTTATTATATTTACTGGGGGCACATTACATATTAATACGTTCAAGGGGCACATTGTATATTTATTTGTTCAGGGGGCATATTGTATATTAATATGTTCAGGGGGCATATTGTATATTTATTCTGGGGGCACATTTGTAGACATCGCAGATGCCCGCCTGACACCACATTTTTTGGGATTCTGTTCTGTCCGTTTTGAAAAGGACAGAACAGGATCTGTTTTTGCCTTCCATGTATCCCTATGGTGCGGATTGGTCATAAATGGCCATCTGATTCTGCCAATTCAGTCCTGGATTCATCTCTGCCCTGTTTTTTCACGGCCCCAAAATCGGAGTCTGCTCCAGTTTTGGGCTCCGGTGAAAAAAATCGGACATAAACGAATCCAGGGTTATCCAGCACACTTAACATGGGAGTCTATGGGCGCTGAATCAGGAAAAAACAGGATTTTTTCCTGGATCCGGGCATGCTCAGTACACTAAAACTGTTCTGTTCCTTTAATTTCACTTCAGCAGTGTATCTACATACACTATTACATACACTGCTAAAGTGAAATTAAATAAAGGAAGATTAAAAAAAAAAATGCTCACCTCTTCGCTGAGTGTCCCGGGATGTGAGGCGTCCACATCCGATTGGCTGCAGGACCTTAATCAGCTGACCAGGGGGCAACAACCCGATCAGCTGATGTGTCACTTGACAGCAGTTTAAATCGCCCGCTAAAACCTGATCGGCGGGCTGGCTATTTAAACTGCTCAGCTGATGCTGTCATGTGACACATCAGCTGATCGGGTTGCCCCCCGCAGGTCAGCTGGTTCAGATCCTGCAGCCATTGGAAGTGGACGCCTCCATCCCGGGACACTCGGCGGAGAGGTGAGCATTTTTTTTTTTCACTTTTAACCATTGCTTTCTTTAATTTCGCTTTCGCAATGTATGTAGATACATTGCAAATGCAAAAGTAACAGCCCCGACCCCACTTGCCTGGCTCAGCTCCTCCAGCTCTTTCTGTGTCCGGATGCCTCAAAACCCGGATCTGGACACAAAAATGGCATCCGTAGTTACCAATCTGGTCCTGCCGTGTGGTCCTGCAAAAACCAGGATGCCCACGGACAGGACAAAACTGTGGTGTGAACCCAGCCTAATAAGTCTTCAGATTCCTTACAAAGCCAACACAGGAAAACTGGATAAATTCCATCACACAATCCAGTGCTTCTTTAACATGGTAACCTCTCTAGTTTATAGTTATTAGTTTCCATATAGGCAGATAAAAGCCCAAGTTGAAAACCTGCGTGGCTTGTCCATTACAAGTTACACATGGCTTTTATGCATAGTAAAAGTAAGAATTGTTAATGTTCCAGGTGTGCAAATTTTTAGCTTTGGCTTTTATCCCTTTGTGTGGATATTTATCATTTTGCATAATAAATTACCATATTAACGAAGCATTGGATTGTTTGATGGAATTTAATTGATCTGCTTAATGTCCTGCCGGCCTGCAGGTACCTATACCTCTGGCTGATGTGGATGAGCGGCTGGGAACTTTACATTGCTGCTGGGTAAGGACATGTTTCACCGGTGTTGTACTTAGTATAGATGAAACCGTTATTGAAGGTGTGATGTTATGAAGGACCTCCAGAGCCACAGCCTCTTTCCAACCTGGCTATTAGATGAAGAACAATTCCCTATTAAAAAGGAGGAATTTCCTAAAATGGTCTGTTTTCTGGCTTTATATGTTTTGTAAGAAATGTCTTCTAAATGCTGCTAAAGACAATATACCCAGTTTCCATGCAGGACCTGGTCTGACTTAGGAACACCTTCCCGATCTTGGACTCTGGTTTTCATTTGCTCCATGTTTTCTGTTACAGACTCAGGTTGGAGAGTTCCTAGGAGACAATGATAAATTCAACAAAGAAGTCATGTATGCCTATGTGGACCAGCATGACTTTCTGGGGAAGGACTTCGTGTCCGCTCTCAGAATGTTTCTGGAAGGATTCCGCCTTCCGGGTGAAGCCCAAAAAATTGACCGACTTATGGAGAAGTTTGCTGCTCGGTACCTGGAGTGTAATCAGGGGTAAGCCACACTATTCAGTACAGATGATGTGGAATGATATACAGTAACCTGTGGATGGGAACCCATAAACACGCCTCATAGCTGCCGACACCCCCAGGTCTTCTGTTGATTAGCTGTCCTGGCTTGATTTCACGTGTGTCACGCTGCAATGATGACTTCATGTTAGGCCGCTAATCAGGAGGAGCTGGGGATGTCATCAGGTAGGAGGCGGTTGGCCGGTGATTACTGACCTGGCTGCTGTCCTTCCCACTGTTTGGCCATGATAAGATTCCAATTCATTATTTTGACATTAAAAAGCTCAAGCTACCAGTCCCCAAGTGAGATAAATGAAGAGGTTAAAGTGTTTTAAAGTTTCATGAAATAAATAAAAAGAAACACAAAAAAGAATCCCATACAGTTATACCGGATTGTGAATACTCCTTTCAGGCCAAAGATAGCTGCATCGTTAAAATGAATCTGTCAGCAGGATTTCACACCTCACACTATTAATATCTGCATGTAGCTTTTTCAAAGAAATGTCCAAAAAGTACCTATACATGGTCAGTCCATTCCTCTATGACTGGGAAAGTTTTGAATTGATATGCAATTAAGACTGAATAACTATTTGTAGATCTGAAGCCTCTGTCAGTCCAGCTCTTTTCCCCACCCAGCACCGCCTCCTCCTGCTTGACGGACAGCTCTTTTGACTGAAGTCACACAGTGTAGAGATTGGCAATCAAGCAGAACGTGGTGGTAGATAGAGCTGGAGTGACAGAGGCTTCAGATCTACAAATAGTTATTCAATCTATCTGTGATGGAGGAATGGACTGGCCATGTAAAGGTATTGTTGGACTTCAGATTCATCAATAGCTCTTCAGGCTCATTTGGATAAATTCAAACACTAATTTCTCAGTAATAGAGGAACAGACAGGCTAAGAATATCATAGGGTCGGACTACAGTAAGGCTGCGTTCACACATTCGCGTATTTTATCGCGTTTTTTTACGCGCGTCTTTTCAAGGGAAAAACGCGCGTTTAAAAACGCGATAAGAATACGCGAGAGAACAACTCGCTTCTGCTTCAATCGCGCATTTAGACGCGCGTTTTTATAATGGGGCCTATGGAAACGCGCGCGTAAAAAAACGCAAAGAATTGACATGTTCATTCTTTTTACGCGCGCGTTTTTTGCTCCAAAAACGCTGCGTTTAATTACGCGATGTCTGCAAGGCACAAAGTGAATGTCCATTCACTTTGCTGTAAAACGCAGACGCACATGCGTTTTTGGAGCAAATACGCGCGTAAAAAAACGCGCAAAATACGCGATGTGTGAACGCAGCCTAAGAAGGTTTTGCAGTGGCAGGGTCAGAGGCACGTGACAATATAACCATTTGATAGCTTTATCAGACTACACAGACTTGCAATGGAATACTGTACTTAGCTGCAGTTAGTAATTCCCATACAAGCTGCAGTCTAGTACACTGTCACCTGTGATGTATAACCTGTCAATTTAATTACACTTCTGCCTGTATATCTGGCTTTATGTGATTATGTATCTGAGCCACTAATGCAAATAATTACAGTTAGGGAAACACATAGCTAGTGCACAACACTTACTGCAAGAACTGGGTCCTGAGTGGGTTTATTTTGTGAATGTCATCCTTGTTATTCCACAGACAGACCCTATTTGCTAGCGCAGACACGGCTTATGTTTTGGCCTACTCAATCATTATGCTGACAACAGACCTCCATAGCCCTCAGGTATGTGACTGTGATTTCTTGAAATTTGTGCATAATAATAATAATTCAGCTTAGAGATCCTGATTGTAATAATAGTGTGTCCTAACTATGACTCTGCGCTTACAGAAAATACCTCCAATCAGAGATGCGGGAAACTGTGTACGGCATACAAAGTAGCCACAAGCTAATATATCAGTATGTTAGTATAAAGAAGACTATAAAGAGTATAAAAAAGACACAGTTGCTGGAGAGAATCTATTACCATGACAGATCCCTTTAAAGGAAACCTGTAGCCCCTTTAAAAATGTTTGAGTTATTATTATGGGCATACAGGTTGTATACAACTTAAATTAGTCATATCTTGTACCTCTAGGATGATGGCTTTTTCAGTAAAAAAAAAATCATCTTTTATAGCTTTGATCTTCCAGGCTATGGGGCGTGCATTGCCTGGAAGACTAGATCACCTCCGGACTTCATTATACAAGCTTTCTCCTCCCCTTTTCTTCCTTATTGTCCCTATGACATAAGGTCTGCGTATTCAGTTTGCCGTCTCTTCCTCAGCACTGTTCTGTCCTGTGGTTTTTAGTACGACCTTTAAAACTACGCAGCCTGCGCACATCAAAATTGAAGACTGTGCCCACAGAAGGGCAAAACTTAACAGGGGAGAGACGGCAGGCTGCATACACAGGCACGAGATTTCTAGCTCCCCCTTACGTCACAGGGACATTGAGGAAGAGCAATCTTGTATAATGAAAACTAGAGGCTATCTTCTCTTTTGGGCAATGTACTGCAATTAGCCTGGAAGATCAAAGCTATAAAAGATGATTTTTACTGAACAAGCCATCATCCAGAAGGCACACAGGTCTGACTAATTTTAGCTGTGTATAACCTGTATGTCCATATTAAAGGGAATCTGGCAGTTAAAAAATTCCATATGTAACTTATGTAATTTTCTAATTCCTTTCTCCAAGCTTTCTCTATTCATGTATTTCTATCATTTATACTTTCCTCCTATCCTCTATAAACCTCAAATTAATTCCATCTGTCAATTACAGTGAGCTCGCTGCTGCCCACTCCCCAAGGAATGAATATTCATGCATCACTACACTGTGTTGCCTTTCTGCGATCTGTTATGCTGCATGACTCATTGCAGAGCAGAAAGGAGAGGGGTAGGAGATGTGATCTTAGCTGCAGCGCTGACTACTTTGTCATTTTGTGTATCTAAAGCGTATGTGTAGTGTGTGCAGTCTGAGATATTTCTATGTGATATTAAAACCAATGTTCATATAATAGAAATGTTACAGACACCAAACTGCTGGACAAAACACCTCTCCCTCCCAGCACAGAGCATAGAGAAGAAGGACAGAACACTAGCTTTGTAGGCATGGATATTTAAATAAGATTTCCACAGCCGGACTAATCCTCTGTGAAGTAATGAGAAGGACAGCCACGGATGCGATTTGGCCTTCATGTTATCCTATGGGCATCGGATCACATCGGATTTGAGCTTAATGGCATTAGATTTGTGTCGGATCCGATTGTCTGATTTTTTGCTGTGCCCATAATCGGAGACTGCTCCGATTTTGGTCACAGCGGACCAAATCGGACAGAATCGGATCCGACATGATCCACGGCCATTAACATGGGGGCCTATGGAGCACGGGTCAGAGGAAACAGCTGATCGGTTCTCTGATCTAATTTTAGTGTACCAAGCATTCTCAGCACACTAAAACTGCTCTGTACCATCTAATTTCAATTCCGCAATGTGTATTCATATATTGCGGAAGTGAAATTAAGTAAAAGCAAGGGTTAAAAATAAAAAAAATTGTATCCTCACCTTTCCAGCAATCCCCCGACGCCTCCATCAAGCTCCTGATGATTACAGGACCTGGCGTTACGTGGCAACCTGATCAGCTGATCGGGTCATATGACCAGTTACTGCAGCAACTGCGGTGATGTGACCCGATGATGCTGATCGGGTAACCCCGTCTTGCCAGGTCCTGTAATCATCGGGAGCTTGAGGGATCGCTGGAAAGGTGAGGATACAAATTTTTTATTTTTAACCCTTGCTTTTACTTAATTTTACTTCCGCAATGTATATATACATTGCGGAAGTGAAAGTGCCCCGCTTACCTCCTGTCAGCTGTTTCTGTGTCCGGACCTGTGAAAATCACGGGCCTGGACATAGAAATAGCACCAGGAAGCTCACCTCCGATGCTGTCCTTTCCTGTCCGTGGGGTCCTGCAAAAATTAGCATCCCACAGACAGGAAAAAAATCGCAATGTGAAAGCAGCATTATGTGAACTCTACAGCTAATCCTAGACTGTATCCGTCCCATAGGATGCAATGTGTGACGTATATAGTTTTAGAGCTGTGAATGGAGGAGTAAGGCTGTGTTCACACTGGGCGTTTTTGGGCTGTTTTTGCTCATCAGTTTTTGTAGCCAAAACCAGGAGTAGAGCAATCAGAGGAAAAGTCTAATAGAAACACGTCACCACTTCTGGATTTAATCACCCACTGCTGGTTTTGGCTACAAAAACTGTTGAGCAAAAACAGCCCAAAAACGCCCAGTGTGAACACAGCCTAAGGCCGCTTTCACATTTGCGTTCTTGAACGCAGCGTAACAGAACGAAGCCAAACGCATACGCACTGCTTTCCTATGTTTAACATGGGAACGCATAGTAGCTGTGTTTGGCTGCATTCGGATGCACATAATTTGTGCGACATGTTGCACTTTTTGTGCGTTTGCAGGCGCTTGTTTTATCAGGAAGCGTCCGCAAACACACAAAGAATGATACACACAAAGTCAATAGATATGCAGTGTCCTCTGCATGACAGCACAGGAGAACGCTGCGGATCACATTGAAATCTCTCCCGGCGGCCGCCGCTGAATTCCCGGCTGCCATTGAGACAGCTGATTGGCTGGCCGGGCACCATACTATGTGAACGCATGCGGAGAATCCCCGCTGCATTCACATCAATATGGCAGCGTTTGGCACTGTGTTTGCGTCTACATGTCGGACGCATGCAGATACAAACGCTAGTGTGAAACCAGCCTTAAGCCCCTTTCACATCAGCGGTAATCGCTGATCGCGGCAGTTGCCGTGAAAAAAACGCAACTGCCGCCATTACCGCATAACGGCCGCACTTGCGGTTCACTTGCAGCACGCCCCATGCTATATCTATGGGGCTTGTGGCAGGTGCGGCAAGTGCGGTGTAGTTGCGGTTTCAGCACTTGCCGCAGATGCGACTGCGGAAAAAACGCGTTTTTTTGCGCTGCCGCAAGTGCCGAAACCGCACTTGCTGCACCTGCCGCACACTTACCGCAAGCCACATAGACATAGCATGGGGCGTGCTGCAAGTGAACCGCAAGTGCAGCCGTTATGCGGTAATGGCGGCAGTTGCGTTTTTTTCACGGCAACTGCCGCGATCAGCGAAAACCGCTGATGTGAAAGGGGCCTTAGGGCGTGGTCATGGTCCTACCCTGCAAGACGCCAACCACACTGGCATAATATAATGTTGCATGTAAAGTGTTTCAGTCTAGTGTAAGGTATTGTAATGTATAAAATGTAGCAGTGTTGAGAATGTTAATATGTAGAGGTGTAGTAGTATTGATAATGTAGTGTATGTGTATAGTATAAGTTGTAATGTTATGTAGAATGCTTAAGGTAGTATAAGTGTTAAAGGTAGGCAGATGAAAGGTTATATCTATCCGGCAACAGACAGTTTACAGCTGGGATTAGCCAATAGGGGAGGAGCCAGTGCACAGGGAGAGAGACTGTTTGTGTGTAAGCGTCAGAGTCAGATCTCGGGTCTGAGGAGCTGCAGAGCCGCTTGCTATGGGTGACATGTGACAGGAGAGATGGCTCCATGAGAGAGCAGGGAGTAAAGGCTGAGTAGTGCTACTGAGGATGCTATGTCCTGTGTAATACGGAGATGGAACAGTTCTCAATGGGCAGTTTTCCCGAGACGTCTGGGGGTATGAGGCTCGTGTAGGGTGGCCAGAGGCAGGCACCTGAACCCACTCCTGACAGAGGAGTGCAGACGAGGGGATGGGGGTATGAGAAAGAAGGGACTCCGGAGGTATTACCAACATGGAGCTGAGGACCCTGGCAATGGCTGGGAGTGGACAGATGCTTGTACAGTGTGGAAAACGGCTGTTTGGATACCGACCTCTGTCTGAGAGGACGGACAAGTAGCTGTTTTAAGTATAGAGAGAATATACTGGGGGGGATCACATTCTTTGGACTGAAGGACCTCGGTGACTGTAAGGAAGAGTTAGTGCAGCAGTCTAGGGGGAAGTGAAGGATTACCCTAAAGTGTAACACACTGTGTAAATACCTGTTATGAAGATGATGCCGAGTAAAGAAGCATTGTTATTTATTACATGAAGCGGCCGCCTGCTTTATATGCTACAGATCCAGATCCCGAATGCATTTAGGAGTGCCAGGGGGCTTTACTGAGGACTATACCCATCAATGACTGCAGCGCCTCCCACACCCTTTACAGAGGCGGTCTCATTTAGGTGGTGTACTGTGTTTAGCTCCCGTTCAGCACTTTTAGGGCCACATACTGGATACTTTGCCAATAGCAAAGTGTAAAAAGACATTTGACTACCTGACGTCTCTGAAATAATAGCTGTTGACATGGACGGTAACCTATGGGTGCACATACATTCTCTGTACTCTCATAGATCTAGATCAGGTTCCTTTCCCAAAACCTCAGAAATATTGGCTCTCTGTCTTCTCATACTTGTTATTCTTATCTTTATCGCCTTTAATGTGACGTAGGTGAAGAATAAAATGACAAAGGAGCAGTATATCAAAATGAATCGCGGTATTAATGACAGCAAAGATCTTCCTGAAGAGTATCTGTCTGCTATCTATAACGAGATTGCGGGAAAGAAAATTTCCATGAAGGAAACAAAGGAGCTCGCAATCACTACCAAATCCTCAAAACCAAGTGAGTGACTAGAAATGTCTTCCAAATGAGCAGTCATCAAATTCCTTTACTTGAAAGGTGTGTTCATCGATAGTGGAATGAGGTCATCCTGGAATTGGAGCCATTTCTACCGAACTTGCACCACATTTGATATGACGATGCCAGTTCTTGACTACATCATATGATGGAGAATCGGCATCATGAACCTCTTTCTTCTCATTGAACCTCTCCCTCTGTGTGCGTCCTTTCAAGTAAAGAAACTTGATGACTGCTCTGTATGCCAAGGGGTATATTATCACACCTTACACCCCCACATCATCTGTAAATTATCGTTTTCAGTTCAGAGTTGCATATTGGCACGTAATAGACTTGTATCATTACACATGTGCAGTTTCAGCGTCCTGCAATAACTAGGAGTGGGTCAATGAACGCCCCTCATATATATGTTGACAGTGCTTGCTCCATATCATGAGGCTTTTGTGGATGGCTTAGCGGTAAGATCTGATGTCTTTTTTTAGGTGTTGCCAGCGAGAAGCAAAGAAGATTATTATATAACTTAGAAATGGAGCAGATGGCAAAGACTGCCAAGGCTTTAATGGAGGCAGTGAGTCACGTCCAGGCACCCTTCACCAGCGCCACTCACCTGGAGCATGTCAGACCCATGTTTAAGGTAAGACTTCCTCCTAACTGCATTAGTAGATCGCTGCTGAGGACCTGATATTATTCTCATTTCTTTCTTGGCTAGTGAAATCTGTCCATGCCTTTTAATGGTGTTTGTGATTTAGATACAAAATATTTTGGCACAATAAATGACCAGATCTGTATTTTCTCTTCAGCTGGCATGGACGCCGTTTCTTGCAGCATTCAGTGTGGGCTTACAGGACTGCGATGACACTGAAGTGGCCTCTCTGTGTTTGGAGGGGATCCGCTGTGCGATAAGGATAGCCTGTATCTTCAGTATCCAGGTAAATTGGCTACGTGATCTCTAAAGCCTGGCACAGGACTCTGAATTATTGGCTGCACTGGTCATCAGGGCTGTGGAGTCGGATTCAGGAAAATTGAGGAGTCGGAGTCTGATGTTTGGCTTACTAACTTCAAAGCCCTGCTGGTCATGTGGTTGAACATAATGTTATCCTGCAGGAAAGGTAAATGAAGTCCAGCGGGGACCTCCAGGTGGTCTGTGCCTGGCTATATGTCTCTTCACTTAAGCTCATCATTAAGGACCCCTCTGCTGTAGAGGGGCTACAGTTCATGGATGTTACACCTTTATGTTTGCTACATTTTAAATAATGACCGGCATCACCTACGTGTAAAGGTGCAAGCAAGAAAATACACTATAATAAGAAAATGAGATCTGCAGCGACACTAAATGAATGTGAATTAGCTACATGGCTATCAAATGAATAGCAGGACTATGTGTATAAGGCAAGGAGACTTGGCTTTAGATTATAAGGAAAATTGATAGACTTGGCTTAAGCTAACCTTTATGTTTGCTGTCATACTCCCATCATTCCTACTCATTTTGGGTAATTTGTCTTATTTCTTATACATCAAAAAAAAATGTACCACAAGTTCTTTGTACTTTCTTTAGCTTCTTGCAACTGGTAATATTACTATACCTGGAGAATTATCTCCTATAACCACGTATAACGACCTGTAATTTCAGCAGTAGTTATTACTGCCCAGGTTCAGTCATTTCTTTTTCTTCAAGGCACAACCAACTAACGTTGTAAGATCGTATTCACAGTGGTAATGTTCCTCGGAGCATTACTATTGTAATTAACTAATTCCTGTTTACACTGTGGACAGAATGTAATATAGAGGAGGCACTAACATTTGTACCAATGCCTATGGAGACCTCTATATTAGAATGGGGTTTCATGTGGTACGGTGCTCTGCATCTTAACTAGGGCATCATTTCAGCTTTCTGGTTTTAGTTTTGCATTTACAGTAGGTTCGTTAGCCCCAAATTACATTTTAAACTGAGCACATAGCCCCTAATTCTCGCTACCTCCATTGACAATTAAAGTGAATCTGTCAGCAACTTTTTTGCATATAAACTGCAGCCACCATCAGTAATTACTTATACACAACATTTTGGAATATTGTATATAAGTCCCAAGGCCGATCTGTATAAACAGCTTTAATATACTTACCTGGGGGACGGTCTGCTCCGATGGGTGTCGCAGGTCTCAGTCCGGCTTCTCCTTTCTTCTTGTGATTGCCGTCCCCTTCTCTGCTTCAGTGGCTGACATGTCCTACATCACCTGTACACAGTTTCCTCTTGCGCATGTGTACTTCGCTCTTCCCAGCTGAGGGCAGAACAAAGTATTGTACTGCGCAGGGAACAGTCAAAGAATGCTCGCGTAGTCCACGTATGCAGGAGGAGACTGTGTGTGGGGGACAGAGGACACATCAGCGCTGAAGCAAAGAGGACTGCAATCACAAGAAGAAAGGAGGCGCCAGACAGAGACCTGCGACTCCCATCGGACTGGACCGCCTCCACAGGTAAGTATATGAAAAGATGTTTTTTTGCATTTTATAGGGTCTTTCATACAGTATTACAGAATGTTGTATTTAAGGGATGAATTACTGATGGGGACTGTTTGGTCTCCTCACAAGGCATTAGAGGTATGGTGCAGTGAGATTTCCTTACCTCTATCCAGAATGAGGAGCAGACAGGACCTGCACACACTCAGCCTTCGTGGACTGGAATGTAAAACCACAGCGTCGTAAATAAACACTTGGTTAATGTAAGCCCGGACTAAGAACAATACTCATCAATGGTGAAATTCTGTGGCTTTCTCTGAAGCTGCTAATGTCGTTGCTGCTGATCACAAACTAATGCCTTCACGAGCCAGTATATGTGGTCCTAGCCGCACAGCGACATGATATAAAATGGCCGCTTGGAGCAAACGACCAATTGTCAAGTGATGACACGTCAAGTTAGAACCAACTTAATACAACCAGACAAGCATGAGCGGCATTCACATACTGACGAGCAGACGGCAGCGCAGCAAGACACTGGAACACACTCAGCAAATAACAAACAAGGGCAAACTATTTCTTACAGCAGGGGTCCCCAAATCCAGGCCTCGAGGGCCACCAACAGGCATGTTTTCAGGATCTCCTTAGTATTTACAGGTAGAAATCATTACCTGTGCATTTGATCACATTAACACCTGTACAATACTAAGGAAACACTGAAATCCTGCACGTTGGCGCCCCGCGAGGCCTGAGTTGGGACCTCTGTCTTACAGTATACAAATTGAACAACTAAAAAGAATTATATCGAGGAACAGCACATTGGCCACTGTATGGAAAAACATGTGAAAGGTTCATTTTAAACCAGTGTAAGGCCTTGTGTTATTAGGATGCCATGTGCCCTCTAATCATGGTGAGCACTTGATCTCTGTTCCTTTCACCATCTTCATCTTGTACCCTTCCTCCCTCTCTGGAGACAGACTGTGGTTACTTTCCTGGTGTGAGTGCTGTGTGTAGTCTAAGTATGCGAGTGTGCCTGTCCATCTCTCCTGCGCTCCACTTCTGGTGGTAGTGAGCAATGTCAGAAGACTGAAAAGAAGGCCACGTTTGCGCACACTCACATACAGGAGCTTAGCGTACAGACAGCGTTCACTAGAGGAAAGCAAGCAGAGTCACCATAGAGGGTGACCAGGGCAAATGCTAAAACCAATGGGTGGAATGGTGCTCTAGTGCTTGGCCAAGCTGTCATTAAATGTCATTTGGGGAGGGCAGATGACATATTTTGTTGCCTAGTAAAGACCACGTCTCCTGTCCGGACTTTAATGACGTCTTCAGGTCAGTGTAGACTCCAGTCCCAGATGTCACTCTCTATAAATGAATAAACCCACATTCTGCACCTACTATGCATACACAGATGAAGTTGTACAATTATCATTTTTCCCATTTTGTAGATAGAAAGACAGTAAGTCATCCACAAAGTGTCAGGAAGCTATTTCTGGGCTCGTTTTATTTTAGATCTCATTTTCATTTTTTACCCCAAGGCATTACAGGATAAGAATTAAGTGTAATTTGTTCAGAGCTCGAAAAATGGCAACGAGTCTCCTAGAGATTGTTAATTATTAAAGAAGCACTCCCGTTATTTCTATAACTGCTCCTCACCTGATTATTACACTTTGCACCATTCTTACATATATCGTGTACTTCCATGCAGTTTGCCTCCTCTTTGTTCCTTTTTAGCCTTCCTCTTGATTCCTCGCTCTCATAGTATAGTGCATTTTATTTCTTCATGCTCTGTTATCAATTTCATGATGTCTCATGTTTGCTGAGAGAACACTGTTATTACCCTTCTCTGTGTATTCTCCTAACTAAGCTATGTATAACTATACAGTCAACCTCAAGAAGATGAAGATGGGGTAAAGCCCTCTACCACATGGAAAACGTAAATCCAACTACTATAGAACAAGTGATTTTTATTGTCAATGTACTTCGAGAATACTTTTTTCTTCCTTTACAAATATTTGTGATTTTTGTGCTAATGAAGGAGAAAGTATTCTTGTAAACTCGTTGACAATTAAAATCACCTATTCTATAGTTCTTGGATGTACGTTTTCCATGTGGTAGCGTGCTTTACCCCATCTTCATTTCCATGCGGTTCTCTGCTGTCTTGGTTGCTGTAGCCACCACATAAGTGTCTGATAGTAGTTGTGGCTTCTCACAACCACCCCAGGTGAGCCTGTTTCTTTTCCTATTAGAGGGATCGGTCTCTCTTCACAGATAAGAGCACTTTTTGGCTTCCAGCTTTTCTTTCTACATAATTATACAGTCAGATAACTATAGCTATGATAAAATTGTGCGACAGGCACTGTGTAGTTATCACCAGTAACTATGATAGCTGTTTCTGTCACCCCCTGTGTTGTACTTAGGTGGTGCATTTTATCCACATTCATCATAAAGCTATGTAATTCCCAGGAGAGGTGTTTGGTGGGTGGAAACTATATGATGTTCCGTCAGATAGGAGTGATAAAATATGGGAATACTTGCTGAATTATGTATATTTGGAGGACTATAATGGGATGAATTAAAAGAAAAATAGAACGGCAGAAATAGGAGCCTCAGATTCTTCCACCTCCAAACATGCATTGCTCCTCCACCGAACTGATCACGTAATTTTTGCAAATGTTATTTTTACATAAAATTATGCTTGTTATAAACCATCTTCTCCAATTCTGTCTTAGCGACTGTATGTATTTGAACTACCGTAGTGTTTGTGGTGCTGATTTCTATTTGGAAGCTAGAGGTCATCCTGCCTGTATATCTGAAGCCCTGCTGGATGATCTCCGCTTCCGTATGGTACACCTAAGGGCTCACTGAAACTGGTTTATAGCACTCGATGATTCTATATGGATGCTAAATGCAAATGACACTCGGCTCAAACCCTGCTGCAAGCAGAGTCCATTTAGTGTGATCCTATTCTCTTGTTTGCAAGACTCGGATCAGAGCACAGCTGCAGAGAAGATGGAGAGCTTCATTTCTCCATTGTCTGTAGCGGCATATATCAAACTGCACTCAGATATCATTACGGTAACTTAAATGGGTGCGTGCCATCCAATATGTTCTACTTTTTTTATTTTTGTTTCCTGTGCCGACTCTCCATGGAAATAACACTAGTCGGCACCACCCTGTGCTATAACATTGGAGCAAGTGCTATCCAATAAAACATGGGATAGCCCTCGTCCAAGTCATATGCCAGTGTGAGCGAACCCTTACAACAGAGGTCCCTAACCTGTAGCTCGGGAGCCACATGTGACTCGCAGACCTGTAATGTGTGGCTCGCGACGATCTTTCATCTTGGTGCATAAGCACTAGATCTAGCAAACAGCTATGGAGAGAAGGTCTCCAGATGGAGACTTTTGTGAGTATAGTGTGGAATAGTAGATCTAAATGGGGGTAAGGTTGTTAAACCTGGATCTTGGTATACTGCAGGAGCTGGATGTGGCTCTCAACCCTTTTTCAGATCTGAATGTGGCTCTCAAGATCGAAAAGTTGGGGACCTCGGCATTACAATGAGGATCTTTTGTCCAGCTACGACAGGATGCATAAAATGCTACTTTTGCAAGAGGATTGTATAGCCATTCAGACATGGATATGTAGAGTAAGCGTGCCAGCCTTAAATTTACACTTTAGAGTATATTCTCTAAATATTCGCCAATAATATTGCCAAAAATCCATGTTTGTATCATTTGACACCTTGAGAGCTACCCCAAAATCAATCATCTGATGAAATTGCAGAGTTTGCCTGTAGTAAGCTCAGACGTACGAGTGAAAAGTCTTTTACTATCTTTTACAGTGTCTCACAGAAGTAGCAGAACTTTCTATGAGTTCACTGCCCCTGGTAACTTGCTTACTATTTACTCCCCCTTATAGCTCCCCATGTTAGAAAGTTCATACACTTATAGGATTTTCAACTCCACTTGAATTACATTGTAAATTCCAGAGCTTTGCGTTACAATGGATTTATTCAGTTCCATGTTTAAAGCATAACTGCTGGTTAAATTTTTATTCAATAATAATGTAGAGCAAGTGATTTTAATAATCTTTCTAATATACTTAATTACAAAATTCTAGTTGCAAAACATTCATAAACCTTCTACAAGGTGTCCCCACTGCACTGTGTGTGAAGCAGACATATGTTCATTATCAGTCAGATCCGTCTTCACAGTGAATACAGGCATGTAACTAGAGCAAACAATGTATCAGATTAGGCTAACAGCACAGTTGCTAAGCAACATCAGAGTTCAGGATCAGGTTGTGCTAAGGAAAGATCTCTTAGGGTACCGTCACACTTTGCGACGCACCAGCAATCCCGACAAAGATCCGACCTGGTAGGGATCGCTGGAGCGTCGCTACGTGATCGCTGGTGAGATGTCAAACAGTCAGATCTCACCAGCGACGCAGCAACGATACAGCGGTCGTTGGGAACCTGTCACTCTCGGGCGTAGTATTGAGGTCGTTGGTTGTTGTCCCTGTCAAACACAGCGATGCCCAGCGGTAGCGCAACGACCAAAAAATGGTCCAAAACGGTTTGTAACGATCAGCAATGTCACAGAGGGGGCCTGATCGCCGCTACGTGTCACACAAAGTGAGATCGCTGGGGAGGTCGCTGATGCATCACAAAACTTGTGACTCAGCAGCGATCTCGCTAGCGATCTCATTTAGTGTGACGGGAGCTTTACAATCTCTATTAACCCCCTTGTCTGCTGGCTCCCCCACACAGCTCAGGATCTCTCTTTTCCTTTCTCTGCTATCACATTGCACTAATCCCTATGAGCTGCTGGCCACACCCACACAGCCATAAAATGCTGTTTTTAAAATCGCACAGAAAAATGTGAGAAAATAATTTATATGGCATAAAAAAAGTATTATCTTAGCTGCTGTGTGACCCATCATTAACAACCAGTGCAGTATTGTGTTTTTTTTTCCAATGAAATGACCATTATACTTTAAAGAATGTTCAGAATGTTAAAGGGAAACAAGAAAAATGCCTTTTCCCTTGTGCCAGATGAGTACAGCATGTTATGCCAGGTTGCTACAACTATAGTACTGGCAGCCCACTACAGGTTTAATCACAGTTTACACATGTTCTCAAATCTGCGAACAACGATCCAACGATTTATCGTTATTGTATCATGCTGTTACACGCAATGACGGTCTTGCAATGTTGTTTCAACGTCGCTCAAACCGTGATGTTTAAGCAGTATTGTTAACGATGTCGTGCCTTGTAATGGGACCTAAACACGTCTATGTCTAGTGTTGGTGTGCTGCCTGATTTTCTTGCTGTCTTGCCCCCAGGACTGTGGAGTTGGTTAGACAAACATCCGACTCCGACTCTTTAATTTCCCTGAATCTGACTCCACCAAAATGGACACCGTCTCGGACTCCCCAGCCCTTCTTCCTCCTTCAGAATCTCTGCTATCCCACCGCCAGTCCATGATATAAGCTGGTGCAGATGTAAATGTATTGATGTGTTTTCCTTATTCTTTTACTTTCCAGCTGGAGCGAGATGCCTATGTCCAGGCCTTAGCGAGGTTTACATTATTAACCGTGAGCTCTGGAATTACGGAGATGAAACAGAAGAACATAGATACCATCAAGACTCTGATCACCGTGGCCCATACAGATGGGAACTACCTGGGGAGTTCATGGCACGAGGTACTTGCCGTTTTTATGTTATGATTGTAAGAATGTAAATGGTGATCTTGTTAGACCCCTGCAATGTGATATACAGCAGCCATTGACGCAGGCGTTACACATATAGGTAGAGGGTGCTAGAGGGGACATTTACACTTATGTTATCCCAATGGTGTCCATATAGAATTAAAGGACGTAATATACAATGAAACCAGAAGCAAAGCCATGAGGTTCTGTGGTTTAAAAAAGAAGGTTATATAGATCTTTGCTTAAAAGGAATTTCACTGTACATTATGTCCACTAATACTATATGGACGTCCGTATAGATACAATACATGTAAATGTCCCCTCCAGCCCCCCTTTACCTATACGTTTAATGCCTGCGTCAGAGGCTGCCCCCAATCATCAGAAAGTGACATTCTGTAAATCAGGTAGTTGTGTTACCTGTGTGTAGACATAGATCGAATTTATTTTTTGTTTTAACAGGTTTTTGTTTTTTTAATTGATGCCATTTTCACACTGGCTCTTATCCTATTTTACACTCTTTAAATGAATAAAAAATGGGCGTCCTCAGAGGTTGGGCCCTTTTAATGGCTGACTTAAAATGGGATTAGAAATGGTAATCTTACGAGACTACTTGGGACTCTTCTTCAGGCTCGTTATAATGTATCAGATCTTCAGGGAACTACACACACTTCAAGAGTCCAATTGTTTCTTTAGGCTGCTTTCACATTGCAATTTTTTAGGATCAGTGGCTGTCCGTTGTAAAACGGACAGCCACGGAATCCGATTTGGCCTCATGTTATT
Source organism: Allobates femoralis (assembly GCA_033576535.1). Classification (NCBI taxonomy): domain Eukaryota; kingdom Metazoa; phylum Chordata; class Amphibia; order Anura; family Aromobatidae; genus Allobates; species Allobates femoralis. The sequence continues at coordinate 104,259,203 of JARQOC010000005.1, read as the reverse complement.
TTATGGGCATGGACCGGATCGGATTTGTCCTTATTGCCATCCGATTTTTGTCGAATCCGATTGTCTGATTTTGTGCTGTACCCAAAATCGGAGACTGCTCCGCTTTTGGGCACAGCGGATCAAATTGGACACAATCAGATCCGACATGATCTGCACCATGGGGCCTATGGAGCACGGGTCCGAGAAAACAGCTGATTGCTCCTCGGACCCGATTTACACTAAAACTGCTGTGTGCCGTCTAATTTCACTTCCGCAATGTATATACATACATTGCGGAAGTAAAATTAAGTAATAGCAAGGGTTAAAATGAAAGAAATCTCTATTCTCACCTGTCCTGCGATCCCCTGATGTGCGGCATCTCCGGTGGCTACAGGACCTGGCATGATGTCACAACACGATCAGCTGATCGGGTCACATGACCAGTTACCGCGGTAAATGGTCATGTGACCGATGACGCTGATCAGGTAGCCCCACCCAGCCAGGTCCTGTAAGTATCCAGAGATAGATGCCGATGTTGGGGATCGCTGGAAAGGTGAGAATAGAGATTTTTTTATTTTTAACCCTTGCTTTACATAAATTTCACTTCCGCAACGTATGTTATATATATATATTGCGGAAGTGAAAGCTCCCTGCACAGCTCATTCTATGTCCGGACCTGTGAAGAATCACAGACCCGGACACAGAAATAGGTCACCTCCTGTGGTGTCCGTTTCTGTCCGTGGGGTCCTGCAAAAAGTAGGGATCCTACGGACAGGAAAAATAATGCTATGTGATACTAGCCTTACAAGACACTTCAACATGCTCATTATCGTCAGAGGCAGCATTGCAGTGACAGCTAACACTTTCCATACACATCTACTTCGCTGTCTCCATAAAGGTACCGTCACACGCGGCAATTTTGCAAGCAATTTCACTGGCAATTTGTGGTTGCAGTGAAATCATGGACACATTGTTGGTGGTCAATGTGAAAATTGCAAGATTCTTTTTTTTTTTTCTGTATACAAATTGAGATATGGAACACCCCCACCCCCAAATACTACAACATTTAGCATAAAGCCTTGATTTAAATAGTAAATCATATTCTGATGACTCTTTCCTCTTAAAATCTCACCAGTTATAACCTTATTCTGCAAATAAGGCTATGCAACAGAACAAAATGAGTATTTTTAGTGCTAAGCCTGAGACAAAAATCTAAAAGGGCAATCAAGATGTCATGCCCCTTCTGAGGCACTGTGCCAGACCCAGCAATACGCCAAACAGTTTATTTTAAACTTTATTTTCTGTCTTTAAACATAATACACAAAGATATTAACAATGGCAGCCATTAAAATAATGTAAATGATGTAATATTTATTGTATTTACTATTGTATGTTGGGGACTGCACAGTGGCTCAGTGGTCAGCACTGTATGGTGGCTCAGTAGTTAGCACTATACAGTGGCTCAGTGGTTAGCACTGTATGGTGGCTCAGTGGTTAGCACTGTATGGTGGCTCAGTGGTCAGCACTGTATGGTGGCTCAGTGGTTAGTACTGTATGGTGGCTCAGTGGTCAGCACTGTATGGTGGCTCAGTGGTTAGCACTGTATGGTGGCTCTAGTTTAGCACTGTATGGTGGCTCAGTGGTCAGCACTGTATGGTGGCTCAGTGGTTAGCATTGTATGGTGGCTCAGTGGTCAGCACTGTATGGTGGCTCAGTGGTTCGCACTGTATGGTGGCTCAGTGGTCAGCACTGTATGGTGGCTCAGTAGTTAGCACTGTATGGTGGCTCAGTGGTCAGCACTGTATGGTGGCTCAGTGGTCAGCACTGTATGGTGGATCAGTGGTTAGCACTGTATGGTGGCTCAGTGTCAGCACTGTATGGTGGATCAGTGGTTAGCACTGTATGGTGGCTCAGTGGTTAGTACTGTATACGGTGGCTCAGTGGTTAGCGCTGTATGGTGGCTCAGTGGTTAGCGCTGTATGGTGGCTCAGTGGTCAGCACTGTATGGTGGCTCAGTGGTCAGCACTGTGTGGTGGCTCAGTGGTCAGCACTGTGTGGTGGCTCAGTGGTCAGCACTGTATGGTGGCTCAGTGGTCAGCATTGTATGGTGGCTCAGTGGTCTCGGATTGGGAGCAGTTATATCACATCCATATGGCCTAATATTAGTATAATAGGCATTAAATGAGGGCTAGGCAGTGAAATGTGGCCACATCACGAAAAAGATTGTAATGTAGGGTGGGACGGTGGCTCAGTGGTTAGCGCTGTATGGTGGTTCAGTGGTTAGCACTGTATGGTGGCTCAGTAGTTAGCACTGTATGGTGGCTCAGTGGTTAGCACTGTATGGTGGCTCAGTGGTCAGCACTGTATGGTGGCTCAATGGTTAGCACTGTATGGTGGCTCAGTGGTTAGCACTGCAGCCTTGCAGCACTGTGGTCCTGGGTTCAAATCCCACCAAGGACAACATCTGCAAGGAGTTTGTATGTTCTCCCGTGTGCTGTTTTCCACTCTGGTTTCCTCCCACACTTCAAAGACATACTGATGCGATGTTTAAATTGTGAGCCTCAATGGGGACAGTGTTGCAAATGTATGTAAAGTGCTATGGAATTAATAGTGCTATATAAATGAATACATATTTAATTATAATTTAGATTTGTTTCTGATGGAGGTCATAGTTACTACTCTAAGGTGTCAGACCTAAAAAGCCACCCCCTGCAAAGGCCAACGTTTCATGTTTTGGACTCCATTTGTCTTATTGACATCAATGGCTCCACCCAGATCAAGATTTTGGGGAATTGGCATTAAATGTTTGACTAGTTCGGCAGAAGTCGGTATCTTTCACAGAATTATTTTTCATGTATGTGGGTCCTGACAGAACGCACCTGAAAAGACCGTGCTAATGTGAAAGGTTGTATCCAATATCACCAGCATCATGCATAGGCCAGTCTACAGCCTGTGTAATATTTGTGGATCTGGTGACCTCGCTTCCACAAAGGAGGACGCCTTTATGGTAGGACCTGCCGCTACCTACATGTTTTCTTTTCCTGCACAGATCTTAAAGTGCATCAGCCAACTTGAACTTGCACAGTTAATCGGTACCGGAGTGAAACCGCGTTATATCTCTGGGACAGTCCGAAATAGAGAAGGGTCGTTCGCTGGAACCAAAGACCAGGCCTCTGATGAGTTTGTCAGTCTCGGCCTAGGTGAGTGCCTGCTCTATGGGATACAGCAGTGTGAGCTGGATCTACAGATTGATTAATTCATAATGTTTCTTCTTTATTTAAAAGTTGGAGGGAATGTTGACTGGAAGCAGATTGCAAGTATACAGGAATCCATAGGGGAGACCAGCTCTCAAAGTGTTGTGGTGGCTGTGGACAGGTAGGCCTTCTCTCATTGTGTAACATCCCCCAATATTTTATGTCACATAATCCCCTGTACTTCTGGGTCTTGCATTGTGTCTATATGAGAAAGAATACGGAGTTTTTTCTCATTCATGCAAAAAGTTTCTTAAACAGGTCCCCCATGCCCTACAACCAATCCGTATTTGTATATTTATTACAGTCTTTATAAACCTTAGTTTTAATAGGTAATAAAGCTTTTGACTTTTCAATGGGGTGTTAGTTCCCCAGACTAGTCCACCCTCTCTGCATACTCTCACGCCCTTGTGGGCTTCATAACATGGCTTGTAAGAGCCTGCATCCATCGCCAGCTCTCTGCATATCTCGCGCATGCACGCAGCTTTCTTCACAACATCATTGAGTCTCTGAAGCTGGGTGTCTGGGTGAAGAAGAAGCTCCTTATTTCCGGACTTATGCACTGCACTCCTCAGAAGCCGGGACGCAGACACCCAGCTCCAGAGACTCAATGATGTTGTGAAGGCACACAACAAAACATCCAGTGCATAGGAAGATCACATGCACAAGTCAGGGCTTTTATCATTTTTTATTACAAAATTACTGCAGAATCCAATATTCTTCTTGCTGTTAAAATGATGGAAACCTTGTCGAATCCTGACAGACTCCACTGTGTCCATTGGAAGTCTTTATGTTGGTGTTTGTCCCATCTGAAAGCAGTCCTGATGTAGGAGCAGAGACGCTGATTCCAGCTGTGTATCACTTACTTTACTGGGACCTGCTGTATTAATTTATCTCCTACAGATCTAGCAGTTCTCTGAATGCTGAGCCCTGTGTAATTCCAGACACACCACTGATTTGCAGCTCTCCTTGTACGCTGCCAATTAGTGGTGGATTAACTATTGGAATGGGAAGCTATAGACTAATATATTAACATTTTGTGCAGCTTTGTCTATAAACTGAGCGAATAAAGCCCATTATTAAGTCATGACATAGGGCATGTGTGTCACTAGCTCGTTCTACATTGCAATCCCTAAATGAGCTGTTCGCATTATTTCTGCATGTTTTTTTCCATTACCCCTGACATCTGCAGACTTATTACAGCTTTACTGTAATATTTATCACAAATGAATCTTTCATTGAGATGGGATTTTCCAGATGGTTGAGTACAGGCTAGCAGGAACATTCTGTACACGTGTCAGGAAAAGGCCAGAGAGCGTGCAATGTAGGAACACTCTGCGAGGGCTGGCGTCACAGTGACACTTCCAGATCCCCGACCTTTTCTAGCGCTGCCTGTCAGAGGGCGGCTCGTAGCGTAGAAGGTCTGGCTGATTCTGTAAAGACTGAGATTTTCTGCATGACATGGCAGCACACAGCGGGTCAGGCTTTCCTGCCTTTTCATGTCTCATTTTCCAAATGATTTCCGTTTAGTAGAAATCCATTTCTGATAATTGGCTGTGAGGTAGCACAGGGTTGGACCGGCAGCATTCAGCCATACAGTTGTGGCCAAAAGTATTGACACCCCTACAATTCTGTCAGATAATACTCAGTTTCTTCCTGAAAATGATTGCAATCACAAATTCTTTGGTATTATTATCTTCATTTAATTTGTCTTCAATGAAAAAACACAAAAGAGAATGAAACAAAAAGCAAAACATTGATCATTTCACGCAAAACTCCAAAAATGGGCCAGACAAAAGTATTGGCACCCTCAGCCTAATACTTGGTTGCACAACCTTTAACCAAAATAACTGTGATCAACCGCTTCCGGTAACCATCAATGAGTTTCTTACAATGCTCTGCTGGAATTTTAGACCATTCTTCTTTGGCAAACTGCTCCAGGTCCCTGATATTTGCAGGGTGCCTTCTCCAAACTGCCATTTTTAGATCTCTCCAAGGTTTCTATGGGATTCAGTCTGGACTCATTGCTGGCACTTAGAAGTCTCCAGTGCTCTCTCTCAAACCATTTTCTAGTGCATTTTGAAGTGTGTTTTGGGTCATTGTCCCGCTGGAAGACCCATGACCTCTGAGGGAGACCCAGCTTTCTCACACTGGGCCCTACATTATGCTGCAAAATTTGTTGGTAGTCTTCAGACTCCATAATGCCATGCACACGGTCAAGCAGTCCAGTGCCAGAGGCAGCAAAGCAACCCCAAAACATCAGGGAACCTCCGCCATGTTTGACTGTAGGGACTGTGTCCTTTTCTTTGAATGCCTCTTTTTTTCTCCTGTAAATTCTATGTTGATGCCTTTGCCCAAAAAGCTCTACTTTTGTCTCATCTGACCTGAGAACATTCTTCCAAAACATTTTAGGCTTTCTCAGGTAAGTTTTGGCAAACTCCAGCCTGGCTTTTTTATGTCTCGGGGTAAGAAGTGGGGTCTTCCTGGGTCTCCCACCATACAGTTCCTTTTCATTCAGACGCCGACGGATAGTTCGGGTTGACACTGTTGTACCCTCGGACTGTAGGGCAGCTTGAACTTGTTTGGATGTTAGTCGAGGTTCTTTATCCACCATCCGCACAATCTTGCGTTGAAATCTCTCAACAATTTTTCTTTTCCGTCTACATGTAGGGAGGTTAGCCACAGTGCCATGGGCTTTAAACTTCTTGATGACACTGTGCACGGTATAACAAAAAAGAAGGGGGGGGGGGGGACAAGAGGCGCAATAGTGCCCTTATCACTCGACACTAAATCAAAGCAGGTGAGTAAGAAATGGTCACTCACCTATTCCAGTTGTGCCACCCACAGCTGGTTAGTAGACCTGATAGGATGAGTATCCTGATGGCTGCTGCTGGACTTCCACCGGTCTCCACACGGGTAGACGAAATCTGAAGCTTTGGGAAAGGAAGGTGTACCACAGTCCGCGCTGCCAAAATCTTCCGCTTGTAAATAATGCAAGTAGCCGATGTCCAAATCAAACCTCTCTTTTATTTCTCCAACGCGTTTCAACGCCCTCCTGGCGTCTTCCTCAGGGACATCCCTGAGGAAGACGCCAGGAGGGCGTTGAAACGCGTTGGAGAAATAAAAGAGAGGTTTGATTTGGACATCGGCTACTTGCATTATTTACAAGCGGAAGATTTTGGCAGCGCGGACTGTGGTACACCTTCCTTTCCCAAAGTTACTGTGCACGGTAGACACCGGAACATTCAGGTCTTTGGAGATGGACTTGTAGCCTTGAGATTGCTCATGCTTCCTCACAATTTGGTTTCTCAAGTCCTCAGACAGTTCTTTGGTCTTCTTTCTTTTCTCCATGCTCAATGTGGTACACACAAGGACACAGGACAGAGGTTGAGTCAACTTTAATCCATGTCAACTGGCTGCAAGTGTGATTTAGTTATTGCCAACACGTGTTAGGTGCCACAGGTAAGTTACAGGTGCTGTTAATTACACAAATTAGAGAAGCATCACATGATTTTTCTAACAGTGCCAATACTTTTGTCCACCCCCTTTTTATGTTTGGTGTGGAATTATATCCAATTTAGCTGTAGGACAATTCTTTTTGTCTTTTTTCAAATGAAGACAAATTAAATGAAGATAATAATACCAAAGAATTTGTGATTGCAATCATTTTCAGGAAGAAACTGAGTATTATCTGACAGAATTGCAGGGGTGTCAATACTTTTGGCCACAACTGAATAGTCTGGAGCAGATTAGTCAGGTTGTGAGAAGTGTGAGCATTCACTCACAAGAGTCAATTTAATGGCGACTCATTGTATAAAGTGAAGCAAGCTAGGGTTGTCCCATGAACAAAACAATCACCTTTCCCCCATGAGATGATAAATGTATACAAGAAAAGACTGCCAACACTCGCTAACATGCAGTGTGAACAGGTGCATAACTGAACATCTACTAGATAAAAGCCCTATCCTGTCTGTCTGTCTGTCCTGAATACAGCACCACCTTTAGGACATCATGTAAATTACAGTTAAACTGGAAAATTACAGATAAACTGGAATGTGAAGAAGACCCTAAATTTGGTTGATCAGTTGTTTGGTTGGTCAGGCAAAGAAAACGGCGCCACCTATAGAACATTTGTGACAAAGGGCTCACACACCATCCAAGACACTGGCTGCAGCGCAGGCATTCATTATTGCCTGGGTGCGCGCTGTCATACCCTTGGGGTGGACCCATCCTGCTTCTGCACTTTCTCCATTGGTGTTCAATTCTTGGATGCAGGTTGGCACCACAGCTCCTCAGCGTACTGGGGGAATGAGACGTCGCACTGGAGTGAGTGAGACAGTGCACAACGGAGGAGAGGGAGCACACAGGCGGGAGCGACAGTACACGGGGAGAGACATCACAAATGAAGAGTGCTTACAGAGGAAAGAGAGCTCACATTGGGGGAGAGAGCGCGCACAGGCAGGGAAGACGACACAAGGGGATAGAGTGCACATAGGGGTTTGCAGATCAGCAGCAACACCTGGCAAGCCAAGGCCTCCCCGTGCAGCAGCCAGCTCCCCCTGCCCTCTGCATTGCTGCTTCAATTATTGCCAGCAGTAGTTGGACAAATATATAATTGCACACGTTCTAGAATCACCTGATGCGATAAACATTATACTGACATTATAACAAACAAAGAGACTGTTGCACTCTTTAAAAAGTAAGGCATGCACGCAAAGAATATAAGAATATAGAACTGGATTATTGCTGAAGAACTAAATCCAAAATTTTTTAGACACATCATATCAAGATGGCCATTTCTATATCCACCCAGTAGCCAGTAGAGGTGTGTCTTCTGTGCACCCCTCCCCCTTAGGTGGTTTTATGATCTATTTGCAGGTTCCTATTCGCCCATAAAAAGTTTTTTTTTTTTTTAAACTCCGAGAGATGCATTGATTTAATGTAGGTACCCACTAAGGAGACCCATCTTGACGTGGCTACTGGGCGGATATAGAAATGGCCATGTTTATATGCTAAGTGGCTCAAATTTTTTTCATATATTTTCTTAGCAATAATGCAGTTCTATATTCTTATATTCTTGGTTTTCATGTCTTAACATTACAGAGTGCAGCTGTCTCTCTGAGATGATAAATGTACGTACTGCTGAGGGTCCACCTAAGGCCACCACATTTCTAAGAACAGAGTGCCCACAGTCCACTGTATGAATGCTGTTGAGCTTGTGTGACCACTAGCTCTATAGACACTGAATGGAGCAGAGGTCACACATGCTCACTAAGGCTCCAATCATAGAACTTTGGAGCCACTGTTGTACCTGTATGTGGGGGTCCCAATGGTGAGGCTTCCAACAATCATACATGTATCTTCTATCCCGGTAAGAAGTAATTTATGCCTTTTATAGTACAGTCCCTTTGAATCTGGCTAAACTCGTAAGGTATGCAGTTTCTTAATGTATTTTTAATCTGAAAGGGTCCCCCTAGTTTGGCTCCCAAGTCTTGGCAGGTACTCTTCTGGTTTGTGTCCCAGACAGGACAGGTGTGTGACCAGTGTGGTGTGGGAATATGCCAAGCCTGCCCCTTCTCTATTCTGTCACAGCTGGTTTATAGACCGAGGTTGCTGGTCTTGGTGTTGAGAGCAGCAGTCAGCTAGCCTCCTCACTGGTCACATACAGACTCAAAATGAAGCAAGGCGCCAAGATTATCTTGAATATCACAATAGCTGTATTAGTGGGAGTGGTACCAGGGTGGGTTAATAGCATTAACTTTGCAGGCTAAACTATTTTCTATTGCTAATAAATGACATGCGGAGTGTAACATTTCGTATATCTCTTTATAGAATATTCACTGGATCTACAAGGCTGGATGGCAATGCTATAGGTAAATATTTCATGTCCGTAACACAACAATCCTTGTGACCTCTCTTCTACTCCTCCACCCTCGTCCTGTCTCTTGCATTCACCATTGTATCATTTATTGTACACCATTAAATTGACCCCATTCTGTGCTTGCAGTGGATTTTGTGCGCTGGCTTTGTGCAGTTTCAATGGATGAACTGGTGTCCCCCACACACCCACGTATGTTTAGCTTACAGAAAATTGTAGAGATATCATACTACAACATGGGGCGGATCAGACTCCAGTGGTCCAGGATATGGGAGGTTATTGGAGATCATTTTAATAAGGTAAGATTAACATTATGTACGTTCATTTATTACAACTGTATAATTAAAATGAAAGGGGCCATACAGTACTTAGGTATTTATACCATTCACTTCAATGGGAGCTGCAGAAAGTCCAATATACAGAGTAGGGAGCTGCACTATTCCAACTCCATACGTTCTGTCTGGCCGCCATCACCCCAGCAAAACAGCTAATTGTTCGGGATGCCAACTGGTGGACCCCCCCAATCTGATAGTGATGACCTATCTGGAGTAGTGGATGACCCCTTTAAACCTGTGTGAACCAATGTCTTCACAATTACTAGGTAAAAAATACATAGGAGAGGATTATAGGATATTCTACTTCATGTCAAATTGTTGTAAAGAGAAGGTTAAAGGTGTCATCCAGCAACCATGCTCCAGTAGTCACTCGTTGTTCTTAAGACCCCCATAGACATTAGACTAATAGCAGCTTAATTTGCCGATATCAGTAGGTTTGGTGAATGGTCTAATGCGTATGGGGCCGCCAGACAACTGATGGTGAGGAGGATTAACTATCAAACATGTCTGATTATGGACTGCCTATTGCCTTATTCTCCCTGAGAGAAGTGGCTGGCTGTCTTGTCAGATGGTGGCTTTATCATAAAGTACACAGGACTGCTCAGAAGAGCATCGGATGAGATCAACAGACATCCAATGTGTATGGCCAGTGATTTAAAGGGAACCAACCTTCAGGATTTTCGTATATGAATGTAGAGTCTTCTCATATACGTTCCTCTTCCTGGCTTCCCCACCCCCTTTCTTTATCTAAATTTCGTGATGTGCCTCTATTCCCACTGCTGGCGACACGTGTACATTGGTATTGTAATAGCGAATCATTCAAAAGACGCCAGAGTCATTGTATGCATGTACCATGAGCTCCGGCACCATTTTATTGAGGACTCTGTGGAGACGACTGAGCGGCATGCACACATGTGCAGATGGAAAGATATTTAAACTGTGCATGTGCCGATGCCACTCATAATCATCTCCATGGTGTCCTCATTAAAATGTTGCTGGAGTGCATGGTACGCACATGCGCTGACTCTGGCGCCATTTTAATGACCTCACCAGTACAAAACCAATGCACATGTGCTGCCAAAAGTGGCATATCACAGGGGCAAGTCAGGAGGACACAGGAGGAGGAACGTATAGGAGGGGACCCAACCCACATTGTCCCCTCCGCTGCACCGTAAGTTAGGTGCTGAACTAATTTCTCCTTCGCCTCATTGGGGACACAGACCGTTAGAGCTAAGAGAAAGGATTTACGGTGAGTACACAAAAATCTCTTTTCTGCAACTTCGAAACATTTTTTTCGGCAATCCTTCATTTCATCTCTCAAAATAAAGGTCTGATTGGCTTCAGCATGCCTGTAGGGCACTGGCTCTACTTCATAGACAAAAATCCCATGGTTGGTTCCCTTTAATGGGGAGGTCCATAAAAGTGAATGACGCATCCAGAATTACAAAAGTATTCCATCTTTCTCTGAAGACAGTGACATATCTGTCCGTGGGATGGCTGTCACTGTGGCACCGCACAATTTACCTCAATGGACAACCTGTGGACAGGTGTGGAGCCATTATTGGCAGAACGCAGTAATATTTTTGTAATCCTATAGTGTTCATTCCTTTCATTTAGTTTTAGACGTTAATATTTTTAGTTTTTTTTTTTTTTACTTTTACATTTTTACAAAACTGTGAACAGAAACTGATAGTCTGTAATATTGTAAGTCTGATCAATTAAAGTGTTCCTGTCCGCTTACATGGGTATGCCTGGATTCTTGGAAAACAAGCAACTTTGCAATTTACTTTATGTTAAAAATGTATCTATATTCCCTGATAGCAAGTTTATTTAACTGTTTGCCGCTAGTTTCCAAGGGGCACAGCAACCCATGGCCAATTGTGCAGCTGTCAGGCTGTCAGTCTGTGTATAGGGTGCTAGACATGATTTAAACATGCAGATTACTGCTGTATCTGCAGATAAATGGCATTTCTGTAGGTGACTGGTCCCTTTAAGCTTACATTTGCCTTCAGACTGCCGTTACCGTGATGCCTCACCTCTGCTGCCACCAACATTTTGCATCTGTGACACCTTATTAAAGGCCGCATTACTTATCAAAAGAGAATACATATTAATTTTTTTTTTTGTAGGTTGGTTGCAACCCTAATGAGGATGTCGCCATCTTTGCAGTAGATTCCTAAGACAGCTTTCTATGAAATTTTTAGAAAAAGGGGAGCTTGCAAATTTCCGCTTCCAGAAAGATTTCTTAAGGCCGTTTGAGCACATTATGAAGAGAAATCGGTGAGTTTGCATCGTCTTCTTTAATTTGATTTTTTTTGATTTTGACCTTCTATGCCTGCTGTCGTCATTAGCTGTTTTTCAATGCAGTAGTACTCTGGTAGTAAACAGATGTGTTTCCAGCTGTAGGGAGAAGATGCTCTTAATGCATTTCCTCTGGGGTCTCGGATTGGGAGCAGTTATATCACATCCACATGGCCTAATATTAGTATAATAGGCGTTAGATGAGGGCTAGGCAGTGAAATGTGGCCACATCACATAAGATCGTGATGTAGGGTGGGACGGTGGCTCAGTGGTTAGCACTGTATGGTGGCTCAGTGGTTAGTACTGTATACGGTGGCTCAGTGGTTAGCACTGTATATGGTGGCTCAGTGGTTAGCACTGTATGGTGGCTCAGTGGTTAGCATTGTATATGGTGGCTCAGTGGTTAGCACTGTATATGGTGGCTCAGTGATTAGCACAGTATATGGTGGCTCAGTGGTTAGCACTGTATATGGTGGCTCAGTGGTTAGCACTGTACAGTGGCTCAGTGGTTAGCACTGAATGGTGGCTCAGTAGTTAGCACTGTATATGGTGGCTCAGTGGTTAGCACTGTATATGGTGGCTCAGTGGTTAGCACTGTATATGGTGGCTCAGTGGTTAGCACTGTATATGGTGGCTCAGTGGTTAGCATTGTACAGTGGCTCAGTGGTTAGCACTGTATGGTGGCTCAGTGGTTAGCATTGTATATGATGGCTCAGTGATTAGCACTGTATGATGGCTCAGTGGTTAGTACTGTATACAGTGGCTCAGTGATTAGCACTGTATACAGTGGCTCAGTGGTTAGCACTGTATATGGTGGATCAATGGTTAGCACTGTATATGGTGGCTCAGTGGTGAGCACTGCATGGTGGCTCAGTGGTTAGCATTGTATATGGTGGCTGTGGTTAGCACTGTATGGTGGCTCAGTGATTAGTACTGTATATGGTGGCTCAGTGGTTAGCACTGTATATGGTGGCTCAGTGGTTAGAACTGTATATGGTGGCTCAGTGGTTATCACTGTATATGGTGGCTCAGTGGTTAGCATTGTACGGTGGCTCAGTGGTTAGCACTGAATGGTGGCTCAGTGGTTAGCACTGTATGGTGGCTCAGTGGTTAGCATTGTATATGATGGCTCAGTGATTAGCACTGTATGATGGCTCAGTGGTTAGTACTGTATACAGTGGCTCAGTGGTTAGCACTGTATACAGTGGCTCAGTGGTTAGCACTGTATATGGTGGATCAATGGTTAGCACTGTATATGGTGGCTCAGTGGTTAGCACTGCATGGTGGCTCAGTGGTTAGCATTGTATATGGTGGCTGTGGTTAGCACTGTATGGTGGCTCAGTGGTTAGTACTGTATATGGTGGCTCAGTGGTTAGTACTGTATATGGTGGCTCAGTGGTTAGCACTGTATGGTGCCTCAGTGGTTAGCATTGTATATGGTGGCTCATTGGTTAGCATTGTATATGGTGGCTCAGTGGTTAGCACTGTATATGGTGGCTCAGTGGTTAGCATTGTATATGGTGGCTCAGTGGTTAGCACTGTATGGTGCCTCAGTGGTTAGCACTGTATATGGTGGCTCAGTGGTTAGCACTGTATATGGTGGCTCATTGGTTAGCATTGTATATGGTGGCTCAGTGGTTAGCACTGGATAGTGGCTCAGTGGTTAGCACTGTATGGTGCCTCAGGGTTAGCATTGTATATGGTGGCTCATTGGTTAGCATTGTATATGGTGGCTCAGTGGTTAGCACTGTATATGGTGGCTCAGTGGTTAGCATTGTATATGGTGGCTGTGGTTAGCACTGTATGGTGGCTCAGTGGTCAGCAATGTATATGGTGGCTCAGTGGTTAGCACTGTATATGGTGGCTCAGTGGTTAGCATTGTATATGGTGGCTCAGTGGTTAGCATTGTATATTGTGGCTCAGTGGTTAGCACTGCAGACTTGCATCGTTGGGTCCTGAGTTCAAATCCCACCAAGGACAACATCCGCAAGGAGTTTGTATGTTCTTCCTGTGTTTGTGTAGGTTTTTTCTGGGTTCTCCTGTTTCTTTCCACACTCCAAAGACATAGTGATAGGGAATTTAGATTGTGAGCCCCAATGTGGGGACAGTATTGCTGATATGTGTAAAGTGCTGTGGAAGTAATAGCAATATATGTGAATAATAATAATTATTATTCTGCTGCTCAAAATACATCTAATGATAGTATATGCGGTCACAGAAACCTAGCAGGTTTGGATTTCTGGTGACAGTCTAATTACAAAGGAAATATACCATGGGAATAGGAAGATTCTGCACAGCTGGATTAAAGGAAGGTTCTGAGACCAGGATAGAAGAATGGTTTGATGCCAGAGCTTTCCCTGACTCCTTCCTCAACCACAACCTGGATGTCCTGAATCTTCCTATTCCCATGGTATTTCTTTGTATATAGTTGTGGAATCTTCGCCAGTATCAGTGGGTGTGCTAGGACAACCCTACTAGATGAGCACACTACTATTGAGGCTCCAGCTTTATTTCTCACCCGTCACCACCTCCTCCTGCTTGACTGATGGCTTCTTTACCTGAAGTCACACAGCATTGATGCTGTCAGTCAAACAGAAGGATATAACCATCCTAAAACATACAGCTGCACTCTGAACTATATAACCATTGAATATATGAAATTGCATTACTGCAATAGAAACTATGTAAAAAATGAAGGAGCTTTGTGCACATATTGGCCAATTCATTGGAGCCCCTCCGCCAAAGTGTACCCTTTTGTTGCGACCCTAACCTTATGTGCCTCTATCTGGCCTTAAAGCCTCATTTTAAGAGCAGGCAGGATCCAGCTCTAATTAATTAAAACACAATTTCTATAGCAGTAATGCAATTCCAATTTCATATATTCAGTCATTACATAATATAGCATTACAGAGTACAGCTGTACAGTTTTTGGTTATATTGACTAGTTTTCTAAACTTTCATCTGTTCACGCTTGTCTTATTCTTGGAGGTGATGGTCAAGTATTGCTAGATTTACCTTACAAAGGGTTTCATGTCTGTAGAAATAGTTTGGGGGATGAAATCCTGCTGACACATTCTCTTGAAGATCATGTTTAATAGCACATTATAAAGGAATACTTAAATCCAATACATTAGTCTTGTAAATGGATTTAATATAACAGTGACGCGGTATTGGCAGTAACATTTACAGTATAGACCAAAAGTTTGGACACAACCTTCTCATCCAAAGAGTTTTCTGTGTTTTCATGACTATGAAAATTGTAGATTCACACTGAAGGCATCAAAACTATGAATTAACCCTTGTGGAATTATACATTAACAAAAAAGTGTGAAACAGCTAAAAATATGTCTTATATTGTAGGTTCTTCAAAGTAGCCACCTTTTGCTTTGATTACTGCTTTGCACACTCTTGGCATTCTCTTGATGAGCTTCAAGAGGTACTCACCGGAAATGGTTTTCACTTCACAGGTGTGCCCTGTCAGTTTAATAAGTGGGATTTCTTGCTTATAAATGGGGTTGGGACCATCAGTTGTGTTGTGCAGAAGTCTGGTGGATACACAGCTGATAGTCCTACTGAATAGACTGTTAGAATTTGTTTATGGCATGAAAAAAGCAGCTAAGAAGAAAAATCGAGTGGCCATCATTACTTTAAAAAATGAAGGTCAGTCAGTGCGATAAATTGGGAAAACTTTGAAAGTGTCCCCAAGTGCAGTTGCAAAAACATCAAGTGCTACAAAGAAACTGGCTCACATGAGGACCGCCCCAGGAAAGGAAGACCAAGAGTCACCTCTGCTGCGGAGGATAAGTTCATCCGAGTCACCAGCCTCAGACATCTCAGGTTAACAGCAGCTCAGATTAAGACCAGGTCAATGACACACAGAGTTCTAGCAGCAGACACATCTCTTTAAGAGGAGACTTTGTGCAGCGGGCCTTCATGGTAAAATAGCTGCTAGGAAACCACTGCTAAGGACAGGCAACAAGCAGAAGAGACTTGTTTGGGCTAAAGAACACAAGGAATGGACATTAGACCACTGGTAAATCTGTGCTTTGGTCTGATGAGTCCAAATTTGAGATCTTTGGTTCCAACCACCGTGTCTTTGTGCAACGCAGAAAAGGATGGACTCTACATGCCTGGTTCCCACGTGAAGCATGGAGGAGGGTGTGATGGTGTGGGGGTGCTTTGCTGGTGACACTGTTGGGGATTTATTCAAAATTGAAGGCATACTGAACCAGCATGGCTACCACAGCATCTTGCAGCGGCATGCTATTCCATCCGGTTTGCGTTTAGTTGGACCATCATTTATTTTTCAACAAGACAATGACCCCAAACACACCTCCAGGCTGTGTAAGAGCTATTTAACCAAGGGGAGTAGTGATGGGGTGCTACGCCAGATGACCTGGCCTCCACAGTCACCAGACCTGAACCCAATCGAGATGGTTTGGGGTGAGCTGGCCTGCAGAGTGAAGGCAAAAGGGCCAACAAGTGCTAATCATCTCTGGGAACTCCTTTAAGACTGTTGGAAAACCATTTCCGGTGACTACCTCTTGAAGCACATCAAGAGAATGCCAAGAGTGTGCAAAGCAGTAATCAAAGCAAAAGATGGCTACTTTGAAGAACCTAGAATATAAGACATATTTTCAGTTGTTTCACACTTTTTTGTTAAGTATATAATTCCACATGTGTTAATTCACAGTTTTGATGCCTTCAGTGTGAATCTACAATTATCATAGTCATGAAAATACAGAAAACACTTTGAATGAGAAGGTGTGTCCAAACCTTTGGTCTGTACTGTACATGTGTCATACAGACCAATAGAGTACGGTTTTCCTTACATGCCCAATCCTAACCATATACTTATTACCGATAAGCCTCCAAACATATTTCTAGTCATTTATGGAATAATGGAGGTGGTGTTTGGTAATGACACGGAGCAGTTTTTATGTATTAGAATAATGTCATATTGATCTTTTAATTTCTTCATTAATACTTTATCATGCACATACATACAATGTATTTCCCATGACTGAAGCATCACTCTCATGTACTTTGTTGTCTCTCTTTATTAAGGTCACCGACTATTCGGGACATGGTTGTCCGCTGTATTGCACAGATGGTAAATTCCCAAGCTGGTAACATACGCTCAGGTTGGAAAAACATATTCTCAGTTTTTCACTTGGCTGCATCAGACCAGGATGAGAGTATAGTAGAGCTCGCCTTTCAGACCACTGGGCACATAGTCAGTGAGTATTGGTTTGGTCTCTATGTAACATCATTTCATGTTAATTGTACATTTAATACAGCAACATTGTCAGGTTTGTGCTTTAACCCCTTACCAACTTATAATGTATTTTTATATCCATTTTTTCCAGGAGATGATGGCTGTGATAAGCAGCCATCATCAGCCTCTAACAGCAGCGAGTGGAGCTCTGCCATGGCTTTTAACCTGTTAAATGCTGCTGTCAGTCTCTAACGGCGGCATTTACAGAGCATCGGCGGGGATGCATCATTCCATCAGCACACCCATAAAGTGATCACGGGGGCCAATGGGTTAACAGTACAGCTGGGGTCTGCTAAAAAATCCTGTACCTCTATGAGAGTACTTATGTGAAAGCCAGCTCATGGCTGGAGTTCATAGGAGACTGTGATATTTGCTAAATACAGCAGTGCTTTGGCATTGTTGTATATACAACAAGCAATTAGTTGTTCACAGGTTCAAGTCCCCTGTGGAGACTAACAAATACAGTGAAAAGTAAAAATTTAGAATTTTGAAAAGTTAAAAACATAAAAATTAAAATCAAAAAAGTTTCTTGATTTTATAAGCAGATTGACCCATTTATGATGTTGAGAAAAAACAATTTGAAGGTAAAAATTCTCCTGACAGTACATTGTAATCAGTCCACCATGGAGTTGAATGTTGTTTCCAGTTTTCTGACACAATAATGAAAATTCAAGCTTCTGAAGATTTCAAGCATCTTCAATGTAAATGAAGCAACAATGCAAATAGTGTAAATATGACAAACTGTGTATTTTGGGAATACAGCTCCTATGTGGGTTTATGTGACTACAGATTGGGGTCGTACTCTGTGCAGTCCGATCCTGCAGTCTTCCACTTGTCCCCTACTTCTTACCTTTATTACATGATAATCTCATGTTCAATCACTGCTGGTCACAGACAGGGCGGAGGGCTGTGTTGTACTATTTGTAATATTGCTGCATGTTTTAGAGACTTTTAAAACGTACCGCCCAGATTATGTATTATATACATCCCTTTTTGTTCCCACAGCTCTCGTGTTTGAAAAACATTTTCCTGCCACCATTGATTCTTTTCAAGATGCAGTTAAATGTCTGTCTGAATTTGCATGTAATGCAGCATTCCCGGACACCAGCATGGAAGCCATACGTCTCATCCGCCATTGTGCTAAATATGTCTCCGACCGGCCACAGGTATGGGCTACAGGGCCCTGACATTATGAGGGCTACGTACAATTACAACAGTTTTTTTTAATTATGTAGGGAAGGTGAGGACTGATTGTCTTAAAACTCAATTTTTAAGTTTTAAAGCCTTATGGCATATGCACGTGATCAGGGTTTGCAGTGTTAATGGATGCAGCATGTTTGCGCTGCATCCATAATGCTGCACTGTACAGTACCAGCACAGTGGAGGAGATTTCTAGAAATCCCATGCTCACTGTGCTTCTCCCCCGCCACAGCATTTTCTCACCTTCGATGTGGGGTTGCCCTGCTACGGCATCTCCGCAGCGTGTTAATCTAATGCTGCGGAGTCGGACGTGATCCTGATTGGGTAAATGCAGGGAGAAGCCGTCCTGCACTGAAACAAGATCATGGGCACAGGTAGGCTGCTTTCACCCTGTGTTCACCCCCGGCTTCAATCAGGTCCAGAGGCACTGCATTCAGGACACAATGTCTCTTGATTGTCTGCACATATCCCAACGGTTGTTCTAGTTTTTATTTCATAACTCAATAGTACACATGACAATAAGCAACATTATAATAAATCTGATCAGGCAAATTTGCTTCTTTCTCTGCTAGAATGGATCAGTCATTATCAAAATTCTCAACTCTGGAGTAAAATCTGTATTCAGTGAAGACTTTCCCATTACTGAGATAGGAAAGGCAGATTACTGATGAGATTCTAATACATCAGGAGAGGGAGGAGAGTCAGGAGGCAAGAGCTCCGCCCCTCTTCTATCTACAAAGAATCTCATCAGTAATCTGCCATCTCCTATCTCAGTAATGGGAAAGTCTTCATGAATACAGATTTTACCCCAGAATTGAGAATTCTGATAATGACTGATCCATTCTGGCAGAGAAAGAAGCAGATTTGTCTTATAAGAAATATTACATAGTTGCTTAATTTCGTGTGTAATATTGATTTATAAAAGAAAATTTAAAGCAATGGTTATGCTCAAAATAATATATTAGTGGCTGCTAAGAAAACCCCCTCCTCCTCATCCACATTAGATTAACTCCTTAGAGACCACGTCTGAATAGGCTTTATTGACCATTCAATTTATTTTTCTGTTTTTGTCTCATGTTTTCATTGGCAATAATTATTTTTTCATTGACATGGCTGTTATGAAGCTTTGTCTTAGGTGAGAAAACTTGTAATATTCTTTGGATATAGTCTTGGGGTCTGTTTAAATTAAACAATTTTATATAATTTTCCTTTGCAACATGTTATTTAATGTTCTCGTCTCACAACAAATAACCTGTTGAATTAATTTTCCTGGGTATTAAGGTTGTGTGGATACCAAATATATGTAGGTTTTATTATGTATGTAATAAATACATTTTTTATAAACATCTGACATATTTTTCTTATTTTTATTGTGTGGATTTTTTTTCATATATTATTACTTATTTTTTTAATTTCCGGTATTTGTTTCCTATCTGGTTATAGTCAGCCGAACCTGCCAATATTGGGGATTGAGCACCTTGTGATCTGTTTGTCTTTAGCCCTTGGTAATGGCAGCATCCATCCCTGGTCTTTCTGTGAATTACTTGCCACCGAACGTACGGCACGTGGCCCTTTTTTCCTAAAGTTGAAGAGTGATGAGGCAGTGTTTTAGCTTTTTACCTTTATGAAACAGTTTTGTTGTATACAGTGGGTACATTGATGATATTTGGTGATCCCCTACAGGCGTTCAAGGAGTACACAAGCGATGACATGAATGTGGCACCTGAAGACCGAGTGTGGGTGAGAGGATGGTTCCCCATTCTGTTTGAGCTGTCCTGCATCATCAACAGATGCAAATTAGATGTAAGAACCAGGTAACAATCCAGTACTTGAAATTCCAGTTTTAAAAGTATTTATTCTGTTCTGGTCATTTGTGTTTATACTGATCTTAAAGGGATTCTCCAGTGGCCCTCACCTCTGCATCGTGATATTAACTGCTCTAATGGCATGGGGTGACTGCCAGCCCTTGTACATGGCCAGCAGGCATTGCACCCCAGTTCTTTTCACTAGATAGGACACATGCCCGATAGCTGCCGGCCGGTCACACATCCTAGCAGTCAAAGAAATGTCATCAACTCCTTTTACCTCCTTAATCAGCAGGTGAATGCTTTGCAAGTCCCTATAGAGAAATCCCAACTGATCTTGTTAAGAGACACACAACACACTTGGCAGTAAAGTACTCAAGGATACTACTGTGTCTTATGTGTGAAAGGGCTTGTGCTTTGGTCCATTTACTTGAAATAGGACCCATGCTGGGTACTCTGTAGGCACCTTGTGGCCTTCAGGGCAACTGTAAAGCTACGCAAGAGAATGCAATGAAAGGGGCACTTGATCAGTCATTATCAAAATTCCCAATTCTGAGGTATATTGAGTATTCAGTGAAGACTTTCCCATTACTGAGATAGGAGATGGTAGATTATTTGAGATTCTATGGTGACCGGAGGAGCTAGATGAGGAGGGAGGGGCTAGAGACAGAAAGAAGCTAGAGGCAGAGGGAGGAGCTAGAGGCATAGGTAGGAGCTAGATGAAGAGGGAGGGGCTAGAGACAGGAGCTAGAGGCAGAGGGAGGAGCTAGAGGCATAGGTAGGAGCTAGAGGCATAGGTAGGAGCTAGATGAGGAGGAAGGGGCTAGAGACAGAAAGAAGCTAGAGGCAGAGGGAGGAGCTAGAGGCATAGGTAGGAGCTAGATGAAGAGGAAGGGCTAGAGACAGAAAGGAGCTAAGGCAGAGGGAGGAGCTAGAGGCGTGTAGAGCTAGATGAAAGGAGGGCTAAGTCAGAGCTCCACCGCCTCTATCTACATAGAAGCTCATCGGTAACAGCTGTCGTCTCTTATCTCAGTGATGCAAAAGTTTTCACTGAATTCAGAGTTGTAGAGTTTTTATAATGACTGATGATTTTATATGACAAAGTTACTTATTTTCATTTATGATTAAAAATTAAAATGATGGTCAGTCTGCAATACAGCTCAACAAGTTGTAATTCTCCAGTAAGTGCTGTGGCTTTCTTTCTTTCTCTTCTTTCTTTCTTTCTTTCTTTCTTTCTTTCTTTCTTTCTTTCTTTCTTTCTTTCTTTTCTTTCTTTCTTTCTTTCTTTCTTTTCTTTCTCTGACTTTTAAAATCTTCTATTTGCAAAATAATATTGTTTGAAGGCCCAAGCCTGAGGCTGCACTGCTGATTCCAATCAGATGTTCCTTTTGCTGTCATATAGGCCTCATGTGACTCCACATCATCCATCCGATCTAGCACTGTGTGTAGAGTAAGGTCTTTGTGACTAGCAGGAGTCAGGGGAGTTGTTTGTGATCGCAGTCTCAATAGTGCAGCTTCAGGCTTTAAGCTAGTGACCTAAAATCATTATATTTTGGCAGATACTATACTATATATATACTATACTATAATACACTGCTCAAAAAAATAAAGGGAACACTTCAACAACACAATGTAATCACACTTCTGTGACATCAAACTGTGCAGTTATTAAGTAACACTGCTTGTGAATCAATGTATCCTGCTGTTGTGTAAATGGAACAGACAACAGGTAGGAATGATAGGCAATTAACAAGACACCCCCTATAAAGGAGCGGATCTGCAGGTGGTGACCAGAGACCATTTCTCTATTCTCATCCTTTTTGGCTGTTGTTTTGGTCACTTTTGCTCTCACCCCTAGAGGTAGCATGAGGCAGTGTCTACAACCCACAGAAGTTGCTCAGGTAGAGCAGCTCATCCAGGATGGCACATCAATGTGAGATATTACAAGAAGATTAGCTGTGTCTGTCAGCACAGTGTCCAGAGCATGGAGCAGATACCTGTAGATGTGGAGGCGCCATAAGGGGCAACAACCCAGCAGCAGGACCGTTACCTCCTCCTGTATGCAAGGAGGAACAGGAGGGAGCAGTGCCAGAGCTCTGCAAAATGACCTCCAGCAGGCCACTACACATACATTGTGTTGTTTGTTGGATTTATTTTTTGACCAGTGTACTTTCCTGTAGTCACATAGATGAGTTCTGGCTGCTGTTCTCGTCTCCTCTCTGTTGAGTGAATTATTTGTCTTGCGTGTTGGTATAGAGGGTAGATATAGTGATGGCCTGCTGACAGGTCCTCAGAATCTAGCTTATATATGCTGGCAGGTGATCAGCATTTTCATGTTGAGAGCTCTTTTTTCCCATGATGCTGCGAGATGAAGTCTTCCCTTCTATTCGTCCCTTCTATCGGCAGGGCCTGACCGTCATGTTTGAGGTAATGAAGACTTATGGCCACACCTTTGAGAAGCACTGGTGGCAGGATTTATTCAGGATTGTCTTCAGGATCTTTGATAACATGAAGCTGCCGGAGCAGCAGACTGAGGTGAGATTATCGGGGGTCTTAGTGTTGGGAATGGTGGGGGGGGGAGGTAGTGACCACGTATTACACCCGCCTCGTACCGGCTGCATCAATCCCTGATATAACAACAGAACTTTCCTTTTCTGCATATAGTATTAGGAACGCAGCCATTTTTTCATTTGTGCATTGTATTTTTCTTCCGCCAAGAGTTATAATTTTTTCCATTTCTTCGTTGCCATATGAGATCTTGTTTTGGGCGGGCTGATCTTGTGGTTTAGAGTGGTACCATTCGTTTTCCAAAAAAACAGGAAAAAGATCCCAAATAGAGATGAAGTGGTGAAAAAAAGGCAATTTTACCCTAATTTTTTGTTTTTCATTTTTATGACGTTCATTGTACTGTGAAAATGATTTGGTAACATGATTCTCTGTCAGTACAGTTACGGCAATACCAAAATATTGATTGTTTTTTTTTTTTACTTTTCTCCTGCTTTTTGCACGTCTGCCGTAGTTTTTATTGGTGACATTTTGGAGCACAAAAGACATTTTGATCACTTTATTACATTATTTGAGGTTAACAAGTGAAAAATGTCATTTTGAGTTTTCGAATCCCTGAAAAAAGGAAGTAAAAAAGTGTATTAAAAATATGGAAGTGATTTAATCATCCCCTCTTTTCTCCACCTTAAAAAAAAATTGGTGTCACCGCATTTGTAAAAGTCTCATCTATCAAAATATAAAATTAGGTAAGGGGTCTTTCGCATCAGCGGTTTTGTCCGGATCCGGCCGATCCAGACAAAAAAATGCATCTGCCGCCTAACGGCCAACACTTGCAGTACATTTGCGGTGAGCCCCATGCATTGTCTGTGGGGCATGCGGTATTGCCACGATCTGGCAATTGCGGCAGGTGCGCCGCGCAAAATAACCGCAGCTGACCGCGTTTTTTTTCGCACCTGCAAGTGCCGGTTCACAGCAATACCGCACGCCCCACAGACAAAGCATGGGGCTCAGCGCAAGTGTGGCCGTTAGGTGGCAGATGCTTTTTTAGTGTCCGCATCAGCCGGATCTGGACAAAACTGCTGATGTGAAAGGGGCCTAACCTGTGTGTACATGCTGTAAAGTTTAAGAGACCCAAAACACCAAATTCTACTTTTTAGGCTTTCCACACTCTTCTGCAAAATATAAAATAAATAGCAATCAAAAATGTAGTTTTTTTCCTTCTTCACCATTATACTACATTTAGATTTTTTTCCCATTGTCCCCAGTACATTGTATGGTACAAAAGAACGACATTATTTAAAACTACAACTTGTCCTCCAGAAAATGGTAGTCTAATGACTGTGTAACGTCATGGCCCAAGGCTCGCTAGTTTGGTTTATGAGATCTATTGACCTTTCTTCTGTTCTCAGAAAGCTGAATGGATGACCACGACGTGCAATCACGCCCTCTATGCAATATGTGACGTCTTCACCCAGTACTTCGAGGTGCTCAGTGACGTCTTGCTGGATGATATCTTTTCTCAGCTCTACTGGTGTGTACAGCAAGGTAAGATCTCTGCTGCAGATGGAGCCGTCCGTGCATAAACCAGATGAATGCAGGTTCAAGTCCCGTAATGGGACTATGAAAGTGAAGAAATAAAAACAAGAAATCCATAAAAGCTCGTATCACCCCTTTTTCTCCCGTGTAAAGGTAATAAAGTTAAAATAAACTTAAGTTTCTTTAAGTTCATCTGATCAATCAAAATATGAAATTAATTTACCTGTTGTTTTTGTCACCACTCCACCTGAAAAATCCAAATAAAAACAGATCAAAATGTTGTATGTATTAAAAAAAAAATGCCTTCAAAAACAAGCCTTCATCCAGCTCAATAGATGATAAAACAAAGATGTTACCCGGGCTGGGGATATAGGGACACAAACAAAGATTTAGTTTTTTACAAGTTTCTGAATTTTTTTATTCTTCACTTAATTTAAAGGGGTTTTTCCACAAAGTTAATTTTAAAATTAATTTTAATCAATAAATACTGGAATAATAATGATTTCCACAATTGGATGTTTTAATGTATTGAATGTGTCTGACCATATAGGGACCGCAGATCTGACCTTCTGTAATCTAACACTCTCTACTATTACAAATGGATAAGTAATAGAGATGGGCAAATCTACTCCTCACTACTCTTTATGTGGATAGTACAGTATTCAGGATGTTCGTTACTTGGCGAGTATCTCAGGTGCTCGTGAGTGAATGATCTCATTAAGTTTCCGACTTCCTTGAGTAAACAATAGGAGCTGGCTCCTAGTGAGAGCTGTTTCAATGGAAGGCTCTCACTGGGGGGCAGAGCGATGTGTTGTAAGCTGTGACGAAAAAAAAACAAAGGAAAAGCCCTCCCTGAGAAATGCTCATTTTATTCATTTTATTGCTGGCTGTGTGTGGAAGGAGCCCATTGACATGCATTAGACTCAGTATTTGAGTTGAATACCCAAATAGTAAAAAGTATTCGGCTAGAATATTCCGATTCCGAATATTTCACTTCTTTCTCATCACTAATGAGCAATAATTTGTTAGAATCAAAATACCCCTTTCGTTAAGAAACGTTTTGCTATAGCTCATGGAAAAAACAGTTATGTAGCTGCTATTTTCTATGCAAAATATAGGGATAAGAAGATGTAAAAAGTTTAGATACAAATTCGATCTGCATGTGGATGTAATCTGGCCATAAACCTCATATGGCTGTAGGTCGTTACCTCTCCCAAATCGGCCATGCACATAAGAGCTCGGCTCAGCCCGCTTCATAGTGTTTTTAACGAGGGAGACTGGAGAAAGCTACTGCTTGTAGATGCCTCTGTCAGCACCTTATCTCTCAACGAGAGGAAATTCAGCTGCTGGATCCTTCTTTCCCCATGTAATAAGTGAAGACAGTTGGGAGGCCTCCATACATATCATATAGTTGACTCAACTCATCAAAATTAATGGGTTCAGCTTACTTAAACCTAGATTATCCACAGAAAAGGAAGTGAGTCCAGCACCGCAATGCATAAAGAAGTCAGAGGGTATTAGGCAATATTCTTAATCAACTTTATTGGAATCCATAAAAACAGTCACACGTACGCATTCAGGCTCAAAACAATGGTCCTTAATCATATAAATTTCAGTAAAGTCGACTAATTATTAAAATAGCCTAATATCCTCTGACTTCTTTATACTTTGCGATGCTGGAATTCCTTCCTTTTCTGTGGATAATCTTATTACACCTCAGCCTTGCCACGCTGAGGTCCTGGGTTCAATTCCCACCAAGGACTACATCTGCAAGGAGTTTGTATGTTCTCACTGTGTTTGCATGGGTTTCCTCCCACATTTCAAAAACATACTGATGAGATATTTAGATTGTGAGCCCCAATGCAGACAGTGTTGCAAATGTATGTAAAGCACTATGGGATTAATAGCGCTATAACCGTAAATGAATAAATGTTATATGTTACACCTGTGAGGCAGCCTGGGACTAGTTCGTGCACTGCACCCTGTTCCATCCTGGAGTCCTTACTTGCAACCGGTGAGCTGATGTTATACTCTCTTTGATTAGTTAAACCTAATATGTTTGGGGGTCACTTAGTCTTGTTAAATGCTATTCTTCACAGTCAGCAAATGTAATACTGGACTCCATTCTCTGTTTCTCAGCCTTGTATTTGCATTATTTTCTTCGGCAGACAATGAACAGCTCGCTCGCTCTGGAACGAATTGCCTAGAAAACGTCGTTATTCTAAATGGAGAAAAATTCACCCTGGAGATCTGGGACAAAACTGGCAACTGCATGCTGGATATCTTCAAGACGACCATTCCTCACGCGTGAGTGTGCTGATCTCTATGTCTCTAAAGGCAACAGCAAATGATCTTTCCACCATTGATTCACTCCTATTTTACACAGAACTTTAGAAATGCACAATAAATAAGTTTCCGTCCAAATAAATGTACAAACACTCCAATATATTGAGCTGTATTTACACTGTATAATAATCCCAATGAAGCATTCTTAAAAACACTGATTTCACAATTATCTCTGTGTAAACAGGCAGGTGATCACTTGATGCGCGAGCAAAATGTTCATTCATCGTTGAATTGATTGTTTGTGTAGCACAAAAAATAATTGTCCTGAGTAAACGGGACTCGCTCTGTCAAAAATGATGGCACCCTGTGCACACTAAAGGATCTATTACTGATCCTCAGTGCACATCATTTACTTTGATCTGCCAGTGTAAACAGGCTATTAAGTGATCACCGTATTGTGCTGCCATTCTTTAGGGCTGTATTCACACCTTTTTATGCCTTCCATCAGGTGTATTTTCCAATATTTAACTCTAATAGTAGGCTGTAACGTATATGCCACCTTATAGTTGTACAGCACTGTATGCTGCCACAGGATTAGTTAAAAAAAAAAAAGTATGCTACCGTATATTTGCATTTTAATACTGTATGCCTATGTATAGTTTTATAGGAGTGCTCATTAAGCCACCTTTTCCTATATGCCAAAACAAGTTAAAAAACTAATGTGAACAGAGCCTGACTTTATGGACTCAGGCTTTGGTCTTAATCCTCCTTTCTCTACTTGCGCAGGTTGTTAACGTGGAAACCTGCAGCTGGAGAGATTGATCTAAGCTCTGAAAAGCAGCTGGTAAGTTTAGTATTGCCTCCATCTGCACTTCATCTGGTTAGACTCCTCACCTACTTAAGCAGCAGTATGGTATGGTTGCATTTTATGCACAATGCTATTAAATCCAGTTTTCAGCTCATAATCCCCCATATTTATGTTCGTATCATGTCTAAATCTGACCGTACGCATAAGAAAACACTTGAAACGTTCTGCTAACAGTTATCTTCCCTGCTGTCCATATTGGGCAGAGTGTACATGCGTATTCATTTAGGGAGACAAAATGCTGCCTGTCATGGTCTTGATTCGGTCTACTAATGTAAAATTACACACAGGGTTAAAGCACCTGCTCTTCCAAGCAAGAGCAGGTCTGATCTCCCACTGCCAGACACTGCGGGGGACTCTGGCGAGAAGACAGAAGCGATGTATTTCTGCTTCTGTCTTGTCTTCTTTTCACCGTTTCTATAGCACTCCATGAGCTAACAGTGAACAGATGCTTCAGCACCACTGATGTATCTGTAGGATTTGGTGATCACCATTGCTGGGATTTTGCTTGGTCTTAACAAAAATCCAGATCTGCTCTGCTTGTGATGTGTGACACAGCAGTGGGTCGTTTTCCTTTTAGATGAGTTTCCTATGGATGCCCTAGTTACAGTGGAAAAATGTACATAAAAAGAAAAAAAAAGATAGTATATATATATATATATATCCATGCATACATAAATACAGCGGGTGACATAAGTATTGACCACTTCACCAATTTTCTAAGTAAAATATTTTTAAAGGTGCTATTGATATAAAAATTTCACCAAATGTCAGTAACAACTTAACCAATCCACACAGGCAAAGAAATCAAAATGTAGTTATGTGTAATAAAGAGAAATGACATAGGGAAAAAGTATTAAACACATGAAGAAAGACAGGTGCAAAAAGCAATGGAAAATCATGACACTGGCTGAAATCTATCAGTAATTAGAAAGCAGTCCTGCCACTTAGTGGAAAATATCAGCTGGTTCATCTGATGGGCTATAAAAAGGTGTCTCATTACCAAGGTGCCACACAAGAAACATCTCATGATTGGTGAAACCAGTGAGCTGTCTCAAGACCATCATTACTTTATAGTTGCAAAATATTCTGATGGCATTGGTTACAGAAGAACTACTGAAGGTTCCTGTGAGCACTGTTGGGGTCATAATCTGGAAATGGAAGAACATAATTTCACCATAAACCTGCCACAGAGGAGTGAAAATAATTATCATGAGTTGTCAAGAACCATAAACACCCATGTACAACTACAGAAAGACCTGAAATCAGCAAGTACAATTGTTTCAAAGAAAACGCACTCAGCCTCCATGTCCTGTAAAACACTCGACACACAAGACTCCATTGTGAACAAAAAGCATGTTTCAGTACTTTAAAGTTGGCTCTACAACATTTAGACAAGCTTGTAAAATGCTGGGAGTGCGAAAGCATTGTCAGATGAAACCAAAATTTAAATCTTTGGATGCCATAATACACACCACGTTTGGAAGCCAAAAGACACTACAAAAATACCATACCAACAGTGAAGTTTGGAGGTGGGACATATCAGTGAACAAATGAGAAATAAAGTGGCCTTGTGCCCTCGTAGTAAAAGTGGCCTGTTTGTGGTGCAGACAATTCTGCAGCAAAAATGCATTGGTTTTTGGTGCATTTTTGTTGCATTTTATGTGCTGCATTTTTGCAAGCATTGAAGCATGTTTTTGCAATCATTGTACACTACAATGACTGAGTAAAGCTAGGTTGAAAAAAAAATTCTTGATGTAACTTCTTTTCTTACTTCTTATTCTTCTTTATACTCCATTTAGCATATTTTAAAATGGTGAGTATGTTTATATAAATGTATTTTAACTAAAAAACCTTTTTCTGTGTCTTTTTTTAATTAATTGTTTAATTTTGTTCGCAAAACTGTGTAGGGCTCTGCTGTATTTTCAATTGCCAGGGCAGGTAAACCCGGCAGTCACTGGCTGTGTTCTGGAAAATAAAGGGTTAATGTCAGCGGAGTATTGCCAGCTGACACCAAGTCCACCTAGGTTGATAATGTCAGGCCTATGTAAGACCAGAGCATTATCAATCTATAAAAAAGTAGTTGAACACACCACAGAGAGAAAAAATAATTTATTTATTAGTTATTTGGAATGAAAACACAAACATCACTGTTTCCCCTCCTTATTATCCCCCAAACATACCTTTGACGGTAATCCACAGCCAGCATAAATTGTCTCGTGACTAATCATCTTAGCTCTGCTACATCTCAGTGAGTGGAGATGTGTCCACCTACCGGGAGTAGCCCTCAGACACTGCCAGCCTGCTTTCTGAGCTGAGAGGTGACAGCTCTGACCTCAGATGAAGTTTCTCACGGCATCGCAATCACATCTTGGTGTTTGTGTGAGGCTGTTACTCCCGGAAAAGAGACATGTATCTGCTCACAGGGATGTAGCAGCACTGCAGATATTCGAGAGTCCTCACTGTAGATTATTGTCGGAGGGTATCTTTGGGGGTAATAGAGGGGAAACTTGGATGTTTGTGTGTTTCATTCCAAATAAATGATTTTTCTCGGTGTTGTGTATTTTTACTACTTACTTCAATCTAGGGCTTGGTGTAAGCTAGCAATACTCCGCTGAAATCATCACTTATTGAACAGCCTGCCACTGGCACCAGGGCAGCTGGAAGCAGGGCTGTGGAGTCGGTAAATCAAACCACTGACTCCAACTCCGACTTCTGAATTTCTCTGGCTCCGATCAGACTCCAACTCCGACTCCGACTCCTTCAGTCATGGCTCGTTTTTAAGTGATAAAATTATTGTAGGTCAATGGTAACATTAGGCTTTAATCGTTATCAATGACATATTAATCAAGATATTTAGATAGAACATAATAATAAATCTTAATAATAATATTCAGCACATTCTGCATTGAACTATTATTATATATTTTAGGAGTCGGAGTCAGGAACATTTTCTACCGACTCCAACTCCGACTCCACCAAATGGGCAGCGACTCCGACTCACTATCAAGCCCTGGCTGGAAGAGTGCGGTAACCACCAGTTTTGGCGTCTCTCATGGAGTCCCTAATCCAGGGGCGGCTGCAATTTGTAGCATGGGGGCCTAGAACGTTTGGGTCTCACCGCGATGAGAACTCAGTCCCCAGTTACCGTGGCTGGCAATCAAAAATACGGTAAAGCCCACATCAATTTTTTTATTATTTATTCAAATAATTAAAAAAATAATAATAATAAAATGGCTCCCTGTGTTTTTCATTGCCAGACAAGGTAACAACAGGCAGCAGGGGTTGGCAGCCGGTAGCTACCTGGCTTATCTACATTGGCAAGAGAAAATACAGTAGAGCCTACAATTTTTTGCACAAAATGAAACACTTTATTAACAAAAAAAAAGACCCCAAAACAGGGTTTTAAGTTAAAATACACTTTATACTTACCTGTTTCAATCATGCATCCAACATGGATTTTCATATGGATGTATCTAGACATAATACTTCCTTCCTGAATACTTCCTACAACAGATTCCTGTTCCTAGTGACATCACATCACTGGTATATACCATTGGATTTTTAGGAGTGAAAAATGCGGCAAAAAAAAACACTAGAAAAGCAGCAAAAATGGACTGTGTGAATAGCAATCTGTATTTGATGCTTTTTTACTTTATTACAATGAGGTCAATGGAGAAAATGCTGTTGAAAAACGGATCACTGGCTGACATGATACTTCTTTTTCTGGATGTGTTTTCTGCACCAAAAATGGACCAGTCTAAAACGCAGAGTTGGCACAGCATTTCTAAGATCTCATAGACTTTGCTGGTATCTCAATAAATTGATCTGTTTTTGGTGCAGATTTTACCAAAAACGCAGCACAAACAACGGATCAAAAATGCAGCGAGGGCACATGGCCATAAGGCCCTTTCAGGCCTGGTCACCGAGTGTCACCTCTATAGCTACATAGTAGATTATGAGCACTACATCACAAAGATGGATCTTTGACGTTTGCAGCTTTGTTTTGTCCCTTTTCCTGCGTACCCGTAGAGTTACACTTTAGGTTGCTGAAATAGTCTTCTCATGTATTTATGATTTTTGTGACTGTACGTAGATATTTGCAGATCGCTCTATTCTAGTTCATGTTGTTGGCCGTCTGAGGAAGGGCAGTTCATCGGGTTATAAGTAGGCAATGTAGATAAAACGTTTTGAGTATTTTGTGTTTTTTTTCTTCATGAAAATGTCCAGCTAAGGGCAATTTGTGTGTGTGTGTCAGGATTCTATATCTCAGAAGTCTGTGGATATCCACGACTCCATCCAGCCCCGGACGGCTGACGGCAGACGCAGCACCCAGCCTGGCATAACAAGTGTAGCTAATGAGGACTTCTACCTGATCAGATCTGGAGCAAGTAAGTACCAAGGACAAGATGTAATTGTGTGGGGACTTTAAGGGACAGTCCTCAGAATCACAGCATGTGAAGTGGAGATGAATAAAGTCATTACTTTTATGTCTGTGCCTCGTAGAAGTCTGGTGTCACTGGTCTCAACCTCTGATTATTCTATATTTTACTGTACAGCAGACTGTCAATAATTAACTTGTGAAGGTGGAAGATAACAAGTGTCTTTGATCTTGAATTGGATTTTGTCTTCTTGGAGATTAATAATTTCCTTACAGTTTTCTGTTTTTTCCATTATTTTATTTAGAACTTCCAGAACAGAAGCTTTTTTCAGCATTGTTAATTAAATGTGTGGTGCAGCTGGAACTCATTCAGACCATCGACAATATCGTGTTTTTCCCAGCAACCAGTAAGAAAGAAGATGCGGAGAATCTGGCTGCTGCTCAGGTGTGTGTTGTCCTTCCGTGCAGAATAAATACAGTGGTGAAGACCCCAGATCCCCACTGCTGTGTCACTATGACCTTGTACAGAAGGGCAGATTGTAATCATATTTTACGCTGTGTGTTTCAGAACTAAGTTTAAAGACCAAATGTACCTTCATCAAAGGGGTGTAAGTGTCATATCTGGAATTGGGTCACAGTGTGTCCATCTGTCGATGCCTTATTAAATGTTTGTGAACCTCGAGTCTTCAAGACAAAACCCCATACAAAGAGAAAATCAGATAGTAGTAAAACAAAGAATCTTTATTTACATATTTTTAGATTCATTTCATTCTTAAAAAAGGGAGGTGGGTACAAAAAGAGGTATCTAATAAGTACAAAGAGTAATATATAATCAAAGCATGCAAATGAATGCAAGTAGGCCAAGCAGCTATGCAATGCTGGGTACAGAAAAATCATAAGGAAGCAGCGTGTGCTAATGAAACTCACAAAAAATAGCACATGATTAACATAGGACAACACAATACTAAAGAATCACAAGAACTTATCCAGAAAACAAATACAGAATGGCACCCAATGTGAATAAATGAAAACCATAAGGTACCTAAAATACATATAACATATACTGTGTAAGGTGACAAGTGGTATGGGATAATGAACAAATGTGAGTAATCCATCCTTTCTGAAGAAATCGAAACGTGCGTCGGAGGATGTCCTGCTGATGGTACATTGACTATATCCATAATTGTGTGTAAGTGCCCTTTTGTATTTGTTTTCTGGATAAGTTCTTGTGATTCTTTGGTATTGTGTTGTTCTATGTTAATCATGTGCTATTTTTTGTGAGTTCCATTAGCACACGCAGCTCCCTTATGATTTTTCTGTACGCAGCATTGTATAACAACTTTGCCTACTCGCGCTCATTTGCTGCTTTGTTTATATTGCTCTTTGTACTTATCAGATACTCTCCTTTTGTACACACCTCCCCTTTTTTAATAATGAAATTAATTTCAAAATATTTAAATAAATATTCTATTTTTTTCCTACTATTTCTGATTTTGTGCTTAGTATAATATACTTAGTCTGCATAGTTCCCCAGACTATAACATTTACATTTTTAGAGAAAATGTTCAGGAGCTAGGAGGGGGTCCGTACAGAGTAGAGGAGAGCAGAGGCCCCCTCTCCTTCAGGATAGTCTACCTCGTGATAATGGCCGATCAGTAAGCTGCTATTTTGTTGCATAGCTGCTTATTGATAATGTCAGTACGTTAAGCTGCTGTCATGTACAAAGCCATCTGCATGCCGCTGCGGTTTCCGGTGGTATCATGGCTGCACCTTGCCAGTGATGCTGCCGCAGGTGTGAATGCAGCCTGGAAGATCAACTGTATAGTATGTTGATTTAGAGTATTATAGAGTATTATCTCTATTCTGGTAAAATCCTAGAGAATAATTGTTTGCAAGGTAAACCTGTAAAAGTAGGAATAAGAAGAAAAAAGACAGCTGTATGTTTAATAAAGAAATATAAATATCACTTATATCAAACTTGCTTTAGACACACAAAATGACTTGGTTCTTCTGGACTTACTATGAACACTCATCGTTGGTTTTATGAGAGCCGTTATCTGTGACCACAACACTTGTTACATCTAAATATACAGAAATATGCTATATACAGCACTAAACTGTGGAAAAGAAAAGTGTAATAGGGTCTTACCCGGGGAGAGGAAGGATTACCAGAGAAGAGATATAGTGCTCACCTTGTATGGTTGTGACCCACAATCAAATGAAAGCGTTAGAGGCAGCTGCTGCAGAAACCACATGGCCCAAGGCAAGTCAGCTATGTAGGATATCAGGAAACATGGTAATAAACCCGCACTGTTGCCAAAGAATCCAATTCAAAACAAATGATGGAGCATATGGTGGTTTATTCTACACTTTTCAAAGCATAACCCGCTTCTGCATCAGGAAATATACACCAGTATACATTTCCTGATGAAGAAGCAGGGTTACGCTTCGAAACGCGTAGAATAACCCACCGTATGCTCCATCATTTGCTTTGAATTGGATTATTTGGCAGCAGCGTGGATTTAATACCATTTTTCCTGATATCCTGCACAATCTGCTCTATAGTAAGCAATCTGCCTTGAAAAAAATCCTCCTTCCTTGTTCTGAGTGACATTTTCAGATATAAGACTGTAGCCTTGTGTCATCCGCAGAGGGACGCTGTTCATTTTGATGTCCACATTGACACTCAGGATCAAGGCATGTATCGCTTCCTTACATCTCAGCAACTCTTCAAACTCCTGGATTGTCTCCTTGAATCTCACAGATTTGCAAAAGCTTTTAACTCCAATAATGAGCAAAGGACTGCTCTGTGGAAGGCAGGTTAGTGTCACCGACACAGATCAATTATACAGAACACATTGTACCTGTCAGGAGTTAATTTGCAGAAATATTAATACTTGGATTTCTTTATAAGCACGGGTCTTTTTCCAGCAATTTTATAACACTTGTTTCTTACAAAGGTGTTACCGCTTCATTCACACCCAGTAGATAGTCATGGGTCATAGTACGTAGCACTACATTTGTAATGCAGAACATGTATGATGGCTTCTTTGGCCAAATGGACTCAGTGAATCTGTTCCAAGAGAACTTATTAAAAGCATATTCTGATTTACAAATGTGATGGATGTTTTGACTGTGAACTACTAATGCTGGAAGCCCTACTGATGGCCATCATGGTGCATTTGTTTTACCCTTGCTGCAACCTACAGTTGCATGGAGCAAGAGGTCACACATGTGCCGTGCCACTTCATTCATGGTCTGTGGTGCTGAAGAAAGCCGCTCACTGTACTCTGATATCTTGGTCATTGCAATAGACTTAATTATAGAACCATTTAACTCCTTCCAGTGATAATCTGCTGAGATGGGAATAGCTTGTTGGTAGAGTTGGTGCGAATCGACTTGCAGGACCCAATTCAACAGCCTCTTCGGTAATCTGAGTCTATCAAAGGGGAGTCCAAAGAACCGCTACCTCCCTGAATCCACAGGCGCTTCTTTTCATTAGCCAGTCTGGCATGACGTCATCTTTATAGCGTGACACGCATGATGTTGCGCTAGGCTGGCTAATAATAAGGGGACTCACAAATGCCTTGTTGTAGGTGGTAGTTCTTAAGGCCCTTGTCTGTCTGTCTGCTAGATTACAAACCTGAGCTCTGGACTGGGTCCTGCAAATCAAGTTGCACCAACTCTACTCTTCATAGCAATAGTATAAATGCATTTTTATTTGTGATAGGGAAATTATTTAAAGGGACTTTCCATGGGTGCAATAGGACCTACGTCTGCAATCCTACGCTCACAAGAATGAGAATGAAGCCTCTTATTGGTCCTGAAAATGATGGCTAATGATATGTAGTTAATATAAACTGAGTGCTCTGCACAGAGCTAGACATGCAGGAGCCCATGATGGGTATTGTAGTTTTTCAATGGCATCCTATAACCTTTGCCCAATGCCCCTGCTATATAGGTGATGTACATGGTTATGGTCTAGTCCAGAGTTCAGAAAAAGCTCACCCAAGTCATCAACAAAGTCAGATAAAACATTACCTTCAGTCAGATGTTTCTGCCGACAAAATTGAAAGTCTTTGTTGTCTGTTATAAATGCATGCAACTAATAAAACGGAATACATCTTATTTTCTCTATATTCCTATAAGGTTTCAAAGGCAAATCAAAACCAAACCTCTTAAAACAAGAGACGAGCAGCCTCGCCTGTGGTTTGCGGATCTTATTCCGCATGTACATGGATGAGAGCCGCAAGAGTGCTTGGGACGAGGTTCAGCAACGGTTACTCAAGTAAGTTCATATCAATAGATACGTTTTATGGTCACATTGATTTTGGGCTTTTCTCTCAGTCCCATTGCTCCAGGTGTATTAAGTGCAGTCTCTCGCCATGCCGTCTGCCTTTACTGACCTGACAGAATGGCTTGTGCATAGACACCAGCATGTTCCTGTAGTAGGACATCACTGCTGTAACAAGTCAGTCTGTGAAATTTCTTCTCTCCTAAATATTTGATGATGAGTTTTGAGTGGTATAGTTGAAAAGTGGAAGCCTTTAGGAACTGCAGCAATTTGGCCACATAAAGTTACAGAGCGGGCTCACCGAGTTCTGAGATACACAGTGCATAAATGTCATCAAAGCTCTGCTGACTCCACTGCATGGAAGCGTTACATCACCATTCACAATGCCAAGCGTTGGATGGAGCAATGTAAAGCCATCACCACTGGACACTGGAGCAGTGCAAACATGATCAGTGTTGTATTGATGACCATATTTCTTTATCTGGCATCTAATGGACAAGTCTGGATTTGGCATAAAGCCAGGAGACTGTTACCTGCCTGACTGAAGTGTACCAGCCGTAAAGCTTGGCCGAGGAATAATCCTATAGGGTTAGTTTTTCATTGCTTGGCAGATCCTTTTGTTCCAGTGAAGGGTACTCTTAATACTTCAGGACACAAGACATTTTGAAGAATTGTAGCTTCCAGCTTTGTGGGAACAGTTTGGGGAAGGCTGTTCCAGTATGACTGTGCTTCAATACATGAAGAAAGGTCCTTAAAGGCATGGTTGGGAGAATTCCTGCAAAAGAACATGACTGGCTGCAATAAGCTCTCACTGAACTCCTTTGGGTTAAATTAAAATAGAGATTGTGAGCCCATCTCACTTCTCCGATATCAATGTCTGACCTTACAAATGCTATGTCATAAAAGCTCCTGCAAGTGTACTATGTAGGTGTAACTATACTGTTGTCCATATTATAAACAGTTAGGTCCAGAAATATTTGAACAGTGACACGGGTGATGGCATTTTAGCTATTTACCAAAACATAATTGAGATATATTTATGTAATCAACATTGGCTTAAAGTGCAGACTCTGTTTTATTTGAGAGTATTGACATCCTAATTGGAGTAAGGCTATAACAGTTATAAGAAGGAAAAACCGGGCACTGACCTTTCTGAGGCTGGTGGTAATCCAAATAGGAGATCAGAAATAGCGACCAGAAAACCGGGGTTGCTCTGCAGAGTTGAAGACTGACGATTGCGCTAAAGATGCGGCACTCATTGGATGCTGATTTCAATGCGGCTTTATTTAATCCATGCGGTTAGAAACAGAGGAGGGAGGAGGTGCACGGGACTACGGTCACCGTTTCACACCGGTTGGTGCTTTTACGGATTTCAATGCAGATTAAATAAAGCCGCATTGAAACCAGCATCCGGGTGAGTGCCGCATCTTTACCACATTTTTTACCTAATTGGAGTAAGGGTTTTGTAATTACAGCTCTTGAATATGTAGTTGCTTTTTTTTTTTTTTTTTTTTTCAAGAGACCAAAAGTAATTAGACAATGATCTCATTGTTCTTTAATGATGTACATGGACTATTCCCTCATTAATCCATCATTAAGTAGGTAAAAGGTCTGGACTTGAGTCCAGCTGTGGCGTTTGCATTTGGAAGCTGTTGCTGTGAACCCACATAATTGTGTCAAAGGAACTCTTAATGGAAGAGAAACAGACCATCATTAGGCTAAAAAAAAAAAGAGAGCAGAAATGTTATGGAGTAGCAAAATCAACAGTTTGGAACATTCTCAAAAAAATAATGTTCACGGTTGAGCTGGAGAACTCAAAAAGGCTTGGACGTCCACAGAAGACAACAGTACTGGATGATTGAAGAATCCTTCCTATGGTGAAGGAAAACACCTTCACAGCATCCACCACAGTGAAGGACGCTCTCCAGGGTTCACCTCAAGATGATGGCCATTAATCAGCATTAAAATTAGAAAGAGTAGATTAGACTTTGTCAAAGAAAAATCTCACGAAGCCCAGGTCTGGATCTCTTTAAACAGATGAAACTAAGATGAACCTGTACCAGAATGATGGGAAGAAGAAAGTATGGAGAAGGCTTGGAATGGTTCATGATCCAAAGCACAACACATCCTCTTGTACCCAACTCATTGTAACAGTGCATGTTCAATATACCTGTGATTGTTGCAATGATCTCCATAGCAAGATCAGCTTGACTTATAGTCTCATGGTAATATTCCAACACTGCTTGCTGTCAATCTACTTGTACCCAACTCATTGTAACAGTGCATGTTCAATATACCTGTGAATGTTGCAATGATCTCCATAGCAAGATCAGCTTGACTTATAGTCTCATGGTAATATTCCAACACTGCTTGCTGTCAATCTACTTGTACCCAACTCATTGTAACAGTGCATGTTCAATATACCTGTGATTGTTGCAATGATCTCCATAGCAAGATCAGCTTGACTTATAGTCTCATGGTAATATTCCAACACTGCACTTATTGTAAAGTTTCCTGTGTCATCTCTATGCATTACATTACTCACTCACCAGTATATGACAATTTGGCAGATTGTAATCGTTATCTTGTTGGAGGTGTTATAGTGTGGAGGGAGTCTTGCCCTTTCATCCTCTTGCACCCCTGCTGTTCCTTGTAGCTGCTAATTACCTGATACCATGTTTCCTCCCACAAGCCCCCTCACCTGATCCTGATAGTGTCTCCTATAAATTTAGCTCATTCTTAAGGGGTACACGTGTGGGGGGTCAGACACGTGTGGCATCTCATGCAAAGTGGCATTGAATGCTAAGTGGATGCAGTTATTTCATGGCAGTTAGTCAGAGCAGGAGTCAGGTAAGCCACTCTATTTAACAGGGAGAGAAAAA
The DNA here is from genome assembly GCA_033576535.1 of Allobates femoralis. Taxonomy (NCBI): domain Eukaryota; kingdom Metazoa; phylum Chordata; class Amphibia; order Anura; family Aromobatidae; genus Allobates; species Allobates femoralis. The sequence goes on along the minus strand of JARQOC010000005.1, from coordinate 104,220,427 downwards.
AAAAAAAACAAACCTCTTTTCCTTTCCCTATCACCATGTCCTTTACTTCACCATCTATTGCTCTATGCGCTCTTGCTGGAAGACAATGACATAGAGGGACACTCAAACACTGTGTATAACTCCATTCACTACTAATCTTTACCATGTCTTGTATTTCACTGTTTGTTTTCTTATGTGCTCTCGCCACCAATTTTTATCACCCCATCCCCCCTCCATCACCACTCATTCACATCAGCCCCTCTCTCCTGCCCTACTCTATGTACAGCTCCCATGCTATCTTCAGTTTACTGAAGACTCTCAGCCCATCATATTCCAAAGCTTGTCATAATAAATCATGTCCTAATCCCAAAAACTATCTGCTCTTCCTCTTTTTACTGCTGCTCCTCTCAGGTGATATCTCTCCCAACCCTGGTCCGCCATCTGCTAACTTCAACCCCTCTCCCACCTCACACAGAAACCTCACTAACCTTATTAATATTACCTGCACACCTTCACCTCCCTCTTTTAATTGCGCTCTCTGGAATCCACGGTCTGTATGCAACAAACTTCCCTTCATTCACAATTACTTCCTTTCCAACTCTCTTAACCTGCTGGCCCTCACAGAAACCTGGATCCAGGATTCAGACACTGCTTCCCCTGCTGCTATTTCTTACGGCGGCTTACACTTCTCTCACTCCCCTAGACCTGGGAACAGACGTGGCGGTGGAGTCGGCCTCCTCCTGTCCCCACAATGTACTTTCCAGGTCATTCCTCCAGCCCCATCACTCTCATTCCCTTCTTTTGAGGTCCATACCATTAGGCTATTCCATCCCCTCCCCCTCAAAGTAGCAGTGGTATACCGCCCCCCAGGGTCACCCACCCAGTTCCTCGACCATTTCTCCGCTTGGCTCCCGCATTTCATGTCCTCAGATTTACCAACCCTTATTCTGGGAGACTTTAACATTCCCATAAACAGCCCCATCTCCCCATCTGCATCCCAGCTCCTATCTCTAACTACCTCTCTCGGCCTATCACAGCTCTCAACCTCTAAGACACACGAAAACGGTAACACCCTTGACCTTGTCTTTACCCGGCTCTGCTCATCCTCCCCATTGGATAACTCAACTCTACTCTCTGACCACAACATTCTTTCCTTCTCACTCACTAACCCTCGGCCAACACAGCCCAAGCCTACCTATCACACATCCAGAAATCTACAGGCCATTAACCCTCAAGCACTCACAGACTCCCTCATCTCATCTCTGTCCCCAATCTCTTCAATCTCTTCTCCAGATCAGGCAGTAAATCACTACAATGACTCTCTCAGAAGCTCCCTGGACCAAGTAGCGCCCCTCACCCGCAGAACCTCCAAACAGAGAACAAAACAGCCCTGGCTCACATCACAAACCCGATTCCTCCAGCGATGCTCCAGGAGTGCTGAACGCCTATGGAGGAAAACTCGCTCACCAGGAGACTTTATCCACTATAAATTCATGCTCAAAACCTACAACTCTGCCCTTCACCTTGCCAAACAGACCTACTTCACCACCCTGGTCTCCTCACTATCCAACAATCCAAAAAAACTCTTTGACACCTTTCACTCTCTCCTCAGTCCTAAAGTGCAGGCCCCCATCACCGACCTCTCTGCTGATGACCTGGCTTCCTACTTCATGGATAAAATAGACAACATCCGCCAGGAAATCAGCTCTCAGCCTCCAAGCACTGCCACCCCCATTCTTCCTCACATCCCCTCCGGTTCACTCTCCACATTTGACCCAGTCACAGAAGAAGAAGTCTCCAGGCTCCTATCTTCCTCTCGTCCCACCACATGCACTACCGATCCCATTCCCTCACACCTGCTCCAGTCCCTCTCTCCAGTCGTCACCACTCATCTAACCAAAATCTTCAATCTCTCCCTCTCTTCTGGCATTTTCCCCTCCTCCTTCAAATACTCGATCATTACTCCATTACTAAAGAAAACCACTCTCGACCCAACCTGCACAAATAACTACAGACCAGTCTCCAATCTCCCCTTCATCTCTAAACTCTTGGAGCGCCTGGTCTATTCCCGCCTCACCCGTTACCTCTCTGCTCACTCTCTTCTAGATCCATTACAGTCTGGTTTCCGCCCCCTTCACTCCACAGAAACTGCCCTCATCAAAGTGACCAATGACCTTCTGACAGCAAAACGTAATGGTGACCACTCTCTGCTTATTCTCCTTGATCTCTCTGCAGCTTTTGACACTGTCGACCATCAGCTCCTACTCTCTATGCTGCACTCCATTGGCATAAAGGACACTGCTCTCTCCTGGCTCTCCTCCTATCTTTCTGACCGCTCTTTCAGTGTATCTTTTGCTGGCTCCACTTCCCCCCCTCTTCCCCTCACTATTGGGGTCCCTCAGGGTTCAGTCCTTGGCCCTCTCCTCTTCTCTCTCTACACGGCCCCGATTGGACAGACCATCAGCAGATTTGGCTTCCAGTACCATCTTTATGCTGATGACACTCAACTATACACTTCAGCCCCTGACCTTACCCCTGCGGTAGTAAAGAACACCAATGACTGTCTAGCTGCAGTTTCCAATATCATGTCCACTCTCTATCTGAAACTAAACCTTTCCAAAACTGAACTTCTTCTGCTCCCCCCATCCACTAACCTCCCTAAATCGGACATCTCTCTCTCGGTGTGCGGCACCACGATAACGCCTAGACAGCAGGCTCGCTGTCTGGGTGTTATATTTGACACCGATCTCTCCTTCTCCTCCCACACGCAATCTCTCGTCCGCTCCTGTCGCTTACACCTGAAGAATATCTCTAGAGTCCGCCCCTTTCTCACCCTGGAAACAACAAAAACCCTCACCGTGGCCCTAATCCATTCCCGCCTTGACTATTGCAACTCTCTATTAAGCGGCCTCCCCCTCACCAGACTTTCTCCTCTCCAGTCCATCCTTAATGCAGCAGCCAGGATCACCCATCTGGCCAATCGTTACTCAGATGCCTCTGCTCTGTGCCAGTCATTGCACTGGCTGCCCGTATATTACAGGATCAAATTCAAATTGCTTGTTCTTACCCACAAAGCTCTTCACAGTGCAGCTCCCCCCTACCTCTCCTCCCTCATCTCTGTCTATCACCCCACCCGCTCTCTACGTTCCTCAAATGACCTTCAACTAACATCTGCACTAATCCGATCCTCCCACTCCCGGCTCCAAGACTTTTCCAGAGCTGCACCAAACCTCTGGAATGCTTTACCCAAAGAAATCAGGACTATCCACAACTTGCATGGCTTCAGACGATCCCTAAAGACGCATCTTTTTAAGGCGGCCTATCATACTCCCTAACATGTCCATTGTACTGTAGACAGTGAATGGGCTATCCTCTGGACATTATTCTTCTACAAACTCCACCAAACCATAAAGGTCTACACAGACTGATGACCATTCATGTAAGCTTAGCCCTATACCCCATTTCCTCAAGATGCCTGGACCACCAGTGCAATAAGCCCCGACACCTTGTACAACCCCTATCCCGTTGTAGATTGTAAGCTCTTTTGAGCAGGGTCACCTTCATTTCTTGCTTTATTTATTGTATTTTATTTATTTTTTTTTTTTTTTCACATTGATTCTATGCCTATTGTTTTTGTATCCAATGATTGTACTTTATTTGTTCTCTATTGTAATTACTTACTGTATATTTTCTGTACGCTAACCCTACATTGTAAAGCGCTGCGGAATATGTTGGCGCTATATAAATAAAGCTTTATTATTATTATTATTATCCTCTAACACATGGTGGAGTTGGTGTGATGGCCAGCCATGCATGACTGCCAGTGGCACTGGGTCATCAGTGTTTATTAATGATGTGAAGCAGCAGGATTTATTCTGAAGTGTACAGGGTGAGACTGTCTGCTCAGATTCAACCAGATGTAGCAAAAGTGTCCGGTGCTTCACAGTACAGATGGACAATGACCCAAGACATAATGCCAAAGCAACACTGGAGTTGTTTAAGGCAAAGAAGTGGAATATTCTGCAATGGCCGAGTCAATTACCAGATCTCAACCCCATCGAGCATTCATTTTACATGATTAAGATAAAACGTATGGTAGAAAGACCCATAAACAAGCAACAACTTAAGTCAGCTGCAGTATAGGCAAAACATCACAAAGGAGGAAAGCCAGTGTTTGGTGCCGGCCATGGCTTCCAGACTTGAGGCAGTTATTGCCTTCAAAGGAATCTCTACAAAGTATTAAAAATCAACATTTTATTATAGTAAAGTAAATTTGTCCAATTACTTACTGAGTTCCTGAAATGAGGAGGCTTTGTAGAAAAATTGTTGCAATTCCAAAAGGATTCACAGGATACTTTTGTTTAACCCCTTTAAGTAAGCCTGAAAGTCTCCACTTCAATTGCATCTCAGTTCTTTCATTTTACATAAAAAATAGTGAGGTGCAGAGGCCAAATCAGGAAGATTCAATCACTGTCCAAATACTTCTGGTCCTAACTTATTTAGATATCTTTACTACTATGTTCATATTGAGATGCATTACAATGTAAATGTGGCTGAGATGCTTTGCAATGTACATGTGGCTGAGATGCGTTGCAATGTACATGTGGCTGAGATGCGTTGCAGTGTACATGTGGCTGAGATGCGTTGCAGTGTACATGTGGCTGAGATGCGTTGCAGTGTACATGTGGCTGAGATGCGTTGCAGTGTACATGTGGCTGAGATGCGTTGCAGTGTACATGTGGCTGAGATGCGTTGCAGTGTACATGTGGCTGAGATGCGTTGCAGTGTACATGTGGCTGAGATGCGTTGAAATGTACATGTGGCTGAGATGCGTTGAAATGTACATGTGGCTGAGATGCGTTGCAATGTACATGTGGCTGAGATGCGTTGCAGTGTACATGTGGCTGAGATGCATTGCAGTGTACATGTGGCTGAGATGCATTGCATTGCATTGTACATGTGGCTGAGATGCGTTGCAATGTACATGTGGCTGAGATGCGTTGAAATGTACATGTGGCTGAGATGCATTGCATTGCAGTGTACATGTGGCTGAGATGCATTACAATGTACATGTGGCTGAGATGCATTACAAGGTACACGTGGCTGAGATGCATTACAATTACATATTGTTAAGGCGCATTATAATGTACATTAGGCTGAGATGCATTACATTGTACTTGTGGTTAAGATGCATTACAATGTACATATGGCTGAGATGCTTTACATTGTAAATTTCTGGTTACAGTGTTTGCAGTGAAGCATTGAGTTATTTTTTAACCCTTGCATCTGAAAGTCACCGAGAAGCCTGGACTAATCTTTTACTACTGTTCCTAACCAAGGTTCTGAAGATCAGTGATGAACGGGTAGGTTTTAGCCTCTTCTTCCACCCTTCCTACACCTTTCCCCCCATGTTCCCTCCAAACAGTACTTGTTCATCAGACTAATATTCTTTTCCTTTCTTCAGTTTAAGGCTCATGCCTCCTTCTACTATCCTCTGCTGTGTGAAACCATCCAGTTTGACTTGATCCCAGAGTTGCGTGCTATCCTCAGAAGATTTTTCCATCGAATCGGGCTTGTTTTTAAAATCTCTCTCCCCCCAGATCTGGACCAGGACAGATCAGGACAAAGTGCGGATCCTACTGATTTTAACCCCGCAGCGGAGGGCATCCGGAGGCCGGCTTCTCAAGATAACCTTTGAATGCTGGTTTTCTATTGTGGTTTTAACGGTACAGCTGCTTAAGAGGACGCTGTCACTTCATTACACTCCAGACTGTCTTGTGGTGAACGCTGTCTCTGTACAGACTTCTTTTCTCCAGCGTAGAGCTGGGTTGTCTCTTTCCATTCCCCTTATTGCTGTACAATACAGCAGGTCCAGGGATGTACAACTTGTATACAACATATACAATTACCTTGAGGATTTCGACGCCTACAAGTTGTTTTTCAGCTGCGTAAGTGATTAAATGGCAGGGTTCAGTTTTCCTCCCTGTCCTTCCTTGTCATGTGGAAGAATGAACCCCTTTACGGGCTGTGAGGGGTAAAGGAGTCTGACTTTGCCGTCTTCTGTTGCACTCTGTTTATTAATGAACTTTTTAACATCTATGGGGTAATGTGTACAGATGTGCAGGTCTGTAATATAAACCATGAAACACTATATGCCGATCTTCCTGCAATATTTGATTTTCCTCATTTTCTCACTGATTTGCTGCAGATCCCATTATTTTATCATTTATGGAATGCACTAGGTTTTTTTGAGATTTAAGAAAAAAAAAAATGTAATATTTTTTTAGTTTTTCTGTAATCCTCTCTTTTAGCCCTGGCGTTACTGCTGCTGACTTTTCAAAGCAGAAGCTGACAATGTCACATTTGACTTCTCTGTAATATAAGAGTAGGGCTTTGAATAAAATCAAGAGCAATTCCTCCAGTGACCTGGAACTTGAATCATCGTAGCAAGTCTAGGTAGTGTCTGCTGTTATAATTACGTTCCTCTGTTTGATGTAGATTTCACTCTGTACAGAAATTAATGTTAAATATATCAAATTGAAAAACAAATTTGGCTTGGTTTAACCTGTGGGAAAATTAAGATTTTTTTTTTTTTTGGCAACTATTATCACTACTGTGAATTGTGATTCAATGGTAACAATACAAGAAATGGATTAAAGTGTCCAGCATTCCTTATTGCAGTGGATGTAGAGTTATTCGACAAGATGTATATGGTACAGACCTGTAAAGTTTTCTATGTAAAATTCTGTACAACAACTTTCTGTACTATATATTGGTTCTCATCTGGCATAATCTAATCAGGTTATAGGTCAATAAAGTTTTTGAATTCTTTCATCATTGCAAACCAAGCTGGACTCATGGTGCATGTCTTATTTATAAGCCAGGGCAGTGAATGTCAGTTCACTCTACAATATCCTTGATTAATGTCCTATGTTCCCATGCTTCAGATATACCCAGTAAATACAGCAAATGAACTGTGGATAGAAAAGTGCAATAGGGTTTAACCTGGAAAAAAGGAGGAAACTGAAAATTCAGGGTTGCCTGAGGAAGGTGCAAGGATTAGCACCGAAACGCATTGGTGTAAGGAGGAATAAAGCAGCAGCAGCAGATACAAGTGTTGGCTCCCTGTGTATTTTTCAGCATGGACCGGAGACACCCCACTCCTATCTTGGATGATTCTGGATTTTCCCACGGTGCACGTGGTGGTGTGGGTCCTGCAGCAGCTGTCAGCTCAGGCGTGCAAGCCGGTTGTGGGTGAACACAACCGAAACAGGTGAGCAAGGTCCATCTGGGGTTATCATTGGTTGGTAACAAGTGATAAGGTAGAATCTGCGCCTCTTTGTCTCCCTTGGTTTTTAGGTGCCTAAATTACACACTACACAGAAACATAAAACACAAAGTTACAATACTTACGGTGCACTCTACGCAGAAAACTTCACCAGGAGGGGGACATCATCCATCCGTAACACATCACCTGTAAGCTGAACAGCGAAGATGGAGAACCCTCCAGGGATCCTCAAAACTTCAGAAGGGGGACATTATCCATCGGTAACACATCAGCATCCACAAAATGTCACTAGGGAGGAGTAGACATCATCTATCCTGCTTCATATCTAAGGACACTCATCCCCTTGACCACTGACAAAGACAGAAAAGAGACCCTGTGCAAGGATAGTTTACTGGGCACCTTTGCAGTCCTATAGCTCATCAAAATACATAATTCAATCTGTTTTGGATTTGGAAATGGATGCTCTAACCTCTTGGGCCCTTTGGTGCGACTGGACAGGTTGCACCAATCATATGTACACACCACCTGCCCTTGACCCGTCTCCTAATTCTGATCTCATTTCTAATGAGACCGCTTCCTGACTCTCCTTCCCATTCCTGAATCATTTCTAATTGATTTCCACCGAAGAAAAGCTGGGCTTTGTAGTCCGCGCTGACCTCAAGAAACTTCCAGTCCAGTAAAGGGTTAATCAGGTTCTGGTTTATTTGCCTACGCGTTTCGTGGCTTTAAATCTGCCACTTCATCAGGCTAGCCCTCTTTTCTCTGAAGAGTAGCAGCAATTGCTAAGTAAAATTGATCAGCTTGTAATGAGGCAAGCCTTATTTTTATCATGTATTAAAATCCTTTTATTCTTTACACATCGTTAAAAGCATCATTCCAATACCGGACCAGGTACATATGTGAGCAGTGGGCACTTTTGCGGTAATAGAGATCACAGCTGTCTGGTCACACACAACGCATTTTGACCTTTAAGGTCTCCGGTCTTTGAGGTCTAGGACCTTGACGAAGAATTCAAAGGTTGAAACGCGTTGTGTGTGATCAGACAATTGTGATCTCTATTACCGCAAAAGTGCCCACTGCTCGTGTGTACCTGGTCCGGTAGTGGAATGATGCTTTTAATGATGTGTAAAGAATAACAGGAGTTTAATACTGCACGAAGGGTTCCTCCGCTAGACTTCATTTGCGCTATTCCTAAACAACTGCAGGAGGGTGTGTCCCCCTCACTTCGAGTGGATACCTGACAGACCGGACTGAGGAGAAACTACTACCTTGGTGAGCTGGCTATATACTGGTTTATATTTATTTTTGTCATGCTGACTTTCAATTGAGCAGAATGAATCTTCTGACAGATTCAAGAGAATCATCCAAAATGTAAAATTGTCATCTGCACCACATTCCAAATGATTATGCAACTGCTATGTTTCTCTGATTTTACTTAATGGTTGATGCAAGTGAGTCAGCATAATCTTCAAATCATAAACCATTAGAGTATCAATCACATTTTATTGGACAAACCTCCTAATGATAACAGGATTTTTTTCAAAAATAAAAAACTCAAGATATACTGTTTCATGTACGAAATAGTTTCCAAATATTTTATAGATTGTAAAGAACTGAAAATGGTTATTTGTTGACTTTGCAGCATTAAGAGGTCACATTTATTGCAATCAACAGCTTTCCCATTCAAAAACATCATAAAACGGGCGGGGATGACCTTTCCTGCGTCCCCCAAGGCAGATTCCTGGGGACAGCCCTGCTCGGTTCAACAGCAGTATTTTGCCAGATGCTGTTTTTTTAAATCCCAACTTGTACTTGAACATGTGTATGCAATGTTAAAGGCCGGGTTACACATAACGATGTGCCAGCGACCCGACCAACGATTGGGATCGCGGGAACATCGCTTTGTGATTCCTGGTGAGCTGTCTGACCTCACCAGCGAACACCCAGTACTGCGCCAACACCCGACTGTCGTTAAGATCGTTCAGGGTCTCGGGCGCAGACTGTGGATCGTTGGTCGTTACCCCTGTCACACATGCTGATGCATGCATGACAGTGGCAGACCAGCGACCAAAAAATGGTCCTGGCCATTCCGCAGCGATCAGCAAGATCATCACTGGTCGCTGCAGCATGTCACACGCAGCGACTTCGCTGAGAGGTCGCTGCAGCGTCACAAAACCTGTGACGTTCCAGCGATATCATTAGCGATATCGCTGCGTGTAATGGGGCCTTTACTCTTGAACGCTGCGTGCTCATGCATTTGAAGGATTACATCCTCACTCTGGTCAGTGCCAGCTTTGAGGACGTACTTTGTGGGCATAATTGGCGCACAATGACTAGAGCAGTGGAGCCTCCCCCTCTCCTTTGCTGTACCTACCCTCAGTGCTCACCAATGATGTACGAGCCCCCAGCCCTCTCCAGTGATGTATATGGCCCCAGTGCCTTATGTAGTGCCAGCTCTCCCCAGTGCTGTATATGCCACCAGCCTCCTCAGTAGTATATATGTATGTATACACAGTTCCGGAAAAAAATAAGAGACCACTGCAAAATTTTCAGTTTCTCTGATTTTCCTCTTAAGTATATAATAATGCAAAGAAAACAAGTTCTTATTCATTTAGTAACAACAATACTCATGTTTTTACTCAGGAAGAGTTCAGAAATATTTGTTTGAATAACCATGATTTTTAATCACAGCTTTCATGTGTCTTGGCATTCTTTCCACCAGTCTTTCACACTGCTTTTGGGTGACCTTATGCCACTCCTGGCACAAACATTTAAGCAGTTCTTCATTTTTTGATGTCTTGTGACTTTCTCAAGTCATGTAAAGCTAGGGAAAAAGCTTTTTATCAATTAGAAACAAAGGAGAGCCAGGCTGAAGTTTGCCAAAGACCAAAAGGATTGGACCATAGAGGACTGGAGTAAGGTAATCTTCTCTGATGAGTCTAATTATCAGCTTTGCCTAACACCTGGTCATCTAGTGGTTAGACTGAGACCTGGAGAGGCATACAAGCCACAGTGTTTTGCACCCACTGGTGCCTGTTTAAAGCACAGGGAGCCTGTTTAAAGGGAACCTGTCAGCTTGTTCTACCCCCCATGGTTCCACTACCTGTCCCTGCACCTTGTGAGCTGATCCCTAACCATCCCTGTCTGATATAAAAGTGCCCTATAAAGTGTAAGAAAAATGCTTTGGAACTTACAAGCAGTCTCCATCTGGAGACTGGAAAGGCGGGCTCTGGGGCTCCATTCTTTCTCCCTCGCTGGCTTTCAGCACACCCCGCTGGACGACATCAGTCTTTCTGTTGTTCCACCTCTGTTTGAAATTCCTGCCTCCTCTGCTGCTATCATGAGCGAGCCGAAACGTCATATCCGGCCTGGTGTATTATGGGGGCTGATCATGTGGTACGGCCCGATGCATTGTGGGGCTGATCACGTATGGCCCGGCTCCGGTGCATGTGCAGTGCACATATTAAAGCCTAGCTGGACACGTCATAATGCACCAGGCCGGATACGACGTTCCTGCTGGCTCATGACCGCAGCAGAGGATGCGGGAATTTCAAAAAGAGGTGGAAAAACAGAAAGACTGATGACGCCCAGCGAGGACGTGGTGAAAGTCAGTGGAGGGGGAGGGGATGGAGCCCAAGAGCCCGCCTTTCCAGTCTCTGGATGGGTAGACTGCTTGTAAGTTATAAAAATCATTTTTCTTAAACTTTATAGGGCACGTTTAGCTCAGAGAGGGATAGTTAGGGATCAGCTACCAAGGTGCATGGACAGGTAGTGATAGGTTAGGGGGTAGAACGAGCTGACAGGTTCCTTTTAAGCAGAGACTTGAATTATTACACCTCAGACTCTTTTACTTAAATGCAGTTGAGCTGTAGAACCAAACTGAACAGAAAAAGAAATTCTGATCTCCGAAAACCTTAAAGTAATCCTATATATTGTATAAAACTCTGTATTCATTTATATAAAACTATTCCACGCATGAAACAATATCTCCGTCTCTGGGATCGATGTTTTCTTTTCATCCTGTTCGTTATTTTCCTTTTTCTCCGCTTTGCCTCTGCTTCATCTTTTTTGGAGGGTCACGATACCTGATCCTGATGCTTCATGAGAATCTATATCAGGTTCAGCTGCCAAGTTATTTTAGTACAACTGAGCTGATAGAAATTCTCATTTGTTATGGCTTAGAGATATCTCTGCAAGTTATGTCTCCACGAAGACTGAATGTGTTACATACCGGAGATACAATCCTTGTGAGCGTGAACAAAGCATTGATTGCAGACACATTTATTAAGTGGCATACTTGTGGATTCCTAAGTTTTATTGAAAACCAGCTACCTACTTTGATGGCAAAACAAAGGGGTTCATGAATTAGGTCTATAATTTTGAGGCACGGACACTTGAAACTTCAAAGCTTTTCAGCAAAATCTGTAATGGTGCTCCCCAACTTTACATGAATTTTATAGTACCAGAAACCACTAATTTTGCAGTCGTAGGCTGCCATAGGCATCGGTTCCCAGGTATTACTGCAATTTCTGCACCCTGTTACAGAAAAATGGGATTGTACTTTCAAGCTCAGATCCATTTTGTTCAGACAAGACAAATGTAGATGTCATGTGACCGCCCATTATACTCTATGGAGGTGGGATTGGGGGAGGTGAAATGAGGAGGAAGGTGAGGAAAAAGGCAGACACAGAAGCATTGTGCAGAGCTATCTACTGTGCTTTACCTTACTTCAGAACCTGAGTCAGATCAGGATGGCTAAACACTTCTGTATAATTTCTTTCATGCTGCTGCAGCTCGTTTCTGTGCCTGTAAGTGAATGAAGAGCACGCAGGATTCCCTCTCTGTGGCGTGTGCTGTGTATGGGAGAGTTTACACCATCTAGTCTTCTCCCACCAGCTCCCAGTGCCAGGGGGGTCTATAGCAGTAGATCATGCAGGTAGTCTGGGGTCTGAAAGCTTTATTATTTATATAGTGCCATTAGATTCCATGGTGCTTTACATCGCAAGGGGGTAGACAAGGACAAGTTCAATATATTCATGTAGTCCGGACAAACAGGAAACAGGAGGGGATGGGACCCTGTCCGCAAGGCTCACAGTCTATGGGGACCGGACGGGATATAGTAGGAGGGGGTAGTGCCGAACATGAGACGGTGCGGTGGACTAGGTCTCATTGCAGGTTGTAGGCTTGTCGGAAGAGGTGGGTCTTCAGGTTTCTTTTGAAGGTTCCAATGGTAGGAGAATGTCTGATGTGATGGGGAAGAGAGTTCCAGAGGATGGCAGATGCACGGGGGAAGTCTTATATGCGGTTGTGAGAGGAGGAAATGAGAGGGGAATAGAGAAGGAGTTCTTGGGAGGAGCAAAGGTTGCGTGAGAGTAGGTAACGGGAGACCATTTCAGAGATGTATGGAAAGGGACAGGCTGTGGATAGCTTTGTATGTCATGATTAGGATTTTGAAGCGGGATCTCTGTGAGGTGGAGAGCCAATGAAGGGCTTGGCAGAAGGGAGCGACCGAGGAGTAGCGGGAAGGCAGGTGAATAAGTCGGGCAGCGGAGTTTAGGATAGATGGGAGAGGTGCGAGGGAGGTAGCGGGGAGGCCGGTTAGCAGGAGGTTGCAGTAATCAAGGCGGGAAATGAGAGCATGAACAAGTGTTTTAGCCGTGTCGAGGTCAAGCAAAGTGCGAATCCGGGAAATATTTTTGACCTGGAGTGGGCAGAAGGTGGCGAGGGCATGGATATGGGGCTTGAAGGAGAGTGAGGAATCAAAGATTACCCCGAGGCACTTGTCGTGGGGAACTGGGGAAAGTGAACAGTCATTGACATTAATGGATATGTATGGTAGAGGAGGAGAGCGATTTGGGAGGAAGACAATGAACTCTGTTCAATGATGACAGATGAGTGATGATTTGATAATTGCAGGACAGGTGACTTTAGAGGCTATATAAGCCCGACTAGCACCACCTACCTGCCTCTCACTTCTAATCTGTGCTGACATATGAGTGCAGCTCTATCTGTTCCAGTCTGAGATGATGATCCTCTGAAGAGTCCTGTGAGGAACCGCATTTGCATAAGGACTATAGGGACATGAATAGGGTGCATGATTAGGGAGCAGCTGTGGACTACCCTTGTAAGGGCGGGAGTTATTTACATGAGAGCCAGTATTTTTTGTTTTGATGCGGTGATTGATGTAGGGTGTAGTTCCTATAGACAATCACCTACCATGCTGCATTCTCACATGGCCTAATCGCCTCCTGGACCCTTGGGTGAGATCGATCTAATACCCTTTATGATTGGTTTATAATTATCTGAACATAGTGCAATATTTACCGTTGACGGTTGACTATGGTTATACAGATATTTGTACTCAAGGCCATTTTTTGCTCTGTACCTGGATACCAGTGTGGTCGTGTATTGATGATCGGACAAATGAAGCGCCTTATGTGTGTTGTTTTTTGTCTGTTATTGGTTTTGGGCTATTATGTAACAAGTCTCCTAACCTCGTTTTTAGTAATTTACTATTAAAAAGGTTTTTAAAGTTTGCTTACTTCCTAACTTACACTAACCCCCTTGCTCAGTTGTCAACATGTATTTTTCCATCATTGCCATGACAGCACCACCTGAGGTAGGTTCCACCATCCAGGACAGGAAACCCCTGAAATAAAAAGGGTAGCACCTCCTCTCTTTCTCAGTTTGGTTTCCTGTCCTGGAGAGGGAAACCTCTGAACTGCTGCACAGATCCTTGTTCCCTGGTTCTGACCTGTGGGCTGGAAGAGAGGCTTACCTGGCCATGGCCTTGGAACTCTGGTCCATATGCGCCTCCCCAAGGTACCCTCTTGCGGTGGCAGGAGGGGGACTGGTAGGGGACAAGAAGTGTTTGAACCTTAGCCCCTGCTTCACCTGGGCAGCATGTGAGCTAGCGCGGGCCGTGAAGTTCAGAAGCTGGTCCCTGCAAATTTCGGGCCGGAAATCCGAAAGTGACGTCATTGGCGCATGCACAGTCAATTACAACATGTGGCGCCCATGAAACGCCAGTTCCTGGTTCCAGAATGCTATATAGAGGGTGGTGGATCGGCTGTTTGGTGTCCTGCATTCCCAGGTATGGCAGAAAGCAGGACTCACTGCACACTATGCAGGAAGAAGACTCTGAGCAACCTTAGGTTGCCACTTCGGGGAGGGGGTCTCCAGTCTACCCAGGGACCTGGGAATCCAAATGGTGAGCCCAGACAGCCTCTGAAACTGGTACTGCAGCTTTCCACAGGGTGAGTAGTGTTGACAAAGCTGCCTCTGATGGGTCCTTATCTTACTTTTTTTTCAGATGCAAAAAAGTAAGTTTCTAAAAAGAAGCATAAGGAATGTGGAATGGAGGCTGGACCCAGTAGTTTTCTCTCAGATCTCAGAGAGATGGGAGGTCCCAGTGATAAACCTTTTTTCCATCAGACAGAGCAGACAGATAGCTCAGTTCTGCTCTCTAGATCTCAGAGACAGACCCCATGCAGTAGATACACTCCAGATACCTTGGACCCCCGGCATGCTATATGCGTTTCCTCTACTATTACTGATTCCGCTGTCCCGTGAACATTCGGACAATCGGGCCAGAGTCTTACTGATAGCGCCGTTTTGGCCAAAGAGGACCAGATTCTATTGGATCTCCAGGATGGCAGACAGATCCATGGACTCTTCCAGACTCCCCTACAGTTCTGTCTCGGGGTCTAATTTACCATCCTCAAGTTCAAATCTGCAGCTGACGTCCTGTAATTTGAGCATGAGCTACTAAGGAATCGAGGGTTCTCTGACAATCTGGTGACTACCATCAAACAGCTGGAAGTTGGTTACCACAAGATTATATGATAAGGTGTTGAAGACATTTTTATCTGCTCGTGTGCACTCCCTGTGGGGAAGGTCCCTATTATTGCCATTCTGGAATTTTTACAGAAGGGATGGGATATATGATTGTCAGTTAATACCCTGAAAGTCCAAATTTCTGCCTTGGGGGCCTTGTACAACTACAACCTGACCTCAAACTCCTGGGTATCCAGATTTATTTAGTCCTGTCATAGGGCTACCCTTATTTGTTGCCCTACCCTTCCCCCCAAGAACCTTGGTCTAGACTTAGATGCCCCCTTTGAACTCTTATCTGATGTGCCCTTGAAAGTTTTGACCTTCAAAGTTTCCCTCTTTGTTGCCCTGACACCTGCTTGATGAATCAGTGACTTACAGCCCTGTCTGTGTCTCTTCTATACATTGAGGTTTTAGAGCATAGAGTCATTCTTTGTCTAGACCCTGCCTATTTGCCAAAGGTTGCAAAGACGTTTCATAGAGCTCAGGAAATTGCCCTTCCCTCCTTTTGTGACAAACCTACTAACCAAAATGAGGTGGCCCACATTCACTATAGATGCTTCAATAATTAGGCATCACCAGTTTAGGAGAATCTAGGCCATATTTGTTCCTTCCAGGGAGCTTCCAATGGTAGCAGTGTAATCAAAGGTACTATAGCCAGGTGGCTTAGAGACTTCATTGCCTTGCCTATTCTTCATATGGGGTCCCTGTCCTGGTATGTCTTAGTGCCCATTCTACCAGACAGTTGCCACTTCCTGGGCGGAACGGGCTGATGTACCTTTAGAGCGTATCTGTAGAGCTGCTACTTGGTCTTCTCCTAATACCCTTTTCAACCATTACCAGCTTGACTTATTTTCCACTTTTAAGATGACCTTTGGTAGATGGGTCCTTCAAGCGGTGATCCCTCCCTAAGTTTTTCCTTTTCTCTGAAATCTCTCGGGTGGTGCTGTCATGGCGATGATGGGATAAGCTAAATTACTTACCGGTAATGTTTTTTTCCGTAGCCATGACCCAAGTGTTGTTTGCACTTGTGGGTGTTTTTTGTTGACATTCTTTTTGGTGGTGGCATGTACTAATGATTTCTTTGTAACCCTCTCCGTAACCAACTGAGGCAGAAAGGAGGTGCCACCCTTTTTATTTCAGGGATTTACTGTCCTGGATGGGCGGAACCTATTTCAGGTGGTGCTGTCATGGCTCCAGAAAAAAACATTACCGGTAAGTAATTTAGCTTATTTATTCTATAGTTGGAATCCCACAAGGCTCTGTCCTGGGGCCCCTTCTTTTCTCTTTACCCTTGGCCTAAGACAACTCATTAAGCACCATGGCTTCCAGTAATACCTATACGCTAACGACACTCAGATCTACCTCTCTGGCCAGGATATCAACTCTCTGCTGTCCAGAATCCCGGACTGTCTGTCAGCCATATCCCCCTTCTTCTCTTGCTTCCTAAAACTCAACGTAAACAAAACCAAACTCATCATTTTTCCTCCATCTCATGTATCTTGCCTACCTTTCCCAGTTAATGGCATCACGCTCTCCTCTGCAACTGAAATCCGCTGCCTCGGAGTAACCCTTGACATTGCCCTGTCCTTCAAACCACACATCCAAACTCTCGCCAACTCCTGTCGCCTCCAGCTCAAAAATATTTCCAGAATCCGTCCTTTCCTCAGCCCTCAAATTACTTAAATGCTTGTACATGCCCTCGCCCTCATCATTTCCCAACTTGATTACTGCAACATCCTCCTCTGTGGCCTCCCTGCTAACACTCTTGCATCCATCCAGTCTGTCCTCTACTTTGCTGCCCAACTAATCCACCGCCTCGCTACTCCTTTGTTTCTCCCCTATGCAAATCCCTCCACTGGCTCCCAATTCCCCAACAAATGCAGTTCAAACTAACAACACTGACCTACAAAGCTGTCCACAACCTGTCCCCCCTCATTATATCTCAGAACTAATCTCCCAATATCTTCCCTCACGTAATCTTCGATCCTCCCAAGACCTCCTCCTCTCCTCCACATGTGGCATCCCCACTGGTCGGGACACCCGTAGGGGTACTACACCCAGATAAGAGCGTGTAGTATTCCTGTGACTAGAGAATTGGGATGCTGCACAAAGGACCCTCATAACACACATTCACACACATCCTAGGTAGGGGGCCGTGGGTGAACCCGCTGTAGGGAGGACCCAGCCCCATGGGAGGAGTGACAGGGTGGAAAAGTGTGTAGGTGGGAAGAGTGTTAGAACAGTGACTCAGTGAGTAGAGTTGGAGAGTGAGGAGTGCAGGATGGCGGAGAAGCCGTTGGGAAGGAAGGAGATCCTAAAGGCACCAGGTTGTGCGGTGCGCCTGAATCCGGAGTTGGTACGTCTACCGACCGGAGGGGTCTGTCCCAGAACAGAGGACTGGCTCTGAGCATGGTGCGGATTTTCATCCTCGAGCCGTCAAACCGGAGGCTCGAGCTTCGATAGGAAGTCGCTGCCGAATGCCCGGCGCATTCTGAAAAGGCACCGTATAGGGTCCCGAGGGCTCGGAGAGGAGTCGCTCAGAGAGGATCCATAGGAGCTGGCTTCAGGCTCTGCGCGTGGGAGCACTGAAGGAGATATGAGAGCGCAGTGAGTGACTGGTTAGTCACGGCAGGCATACCATACCAATAAGAGTCCTGAGTAAAGCATCCCGGTTCCCCAGTGACTACCCAGGCCAGGCATACTCGAAAATACTATACCATTTGTTAACCTGCTTTAAAGAACTACCCGTGCAGAGTGAGAAGACTGTGGCGTACTTATTTATTTCCACCTGATGAGCTGCTGCAGCAGTGACAAGTGACAAGGCCTTGTGCAGACTACGTCCCTGTGTAAAAACAATCATTAACTTCCACTACTGCCCCGGGGATGCAGCTCCACCTACAGGGAGCGTTGCTATCCACCATCACCCCGGAGGTCTGTCCCGCAGCGCCGGTAAAATTACTGGAACCATAGGTGGCGTCACAAACTATTTCTATTATTTATTTTATTTTTGACTGTTTTCCCCCTTTTTAAGAGACTACCAGGGCCATGGGACCAGGCACCGGCCCCAGTGACCTCCCCCGTGAACTACAACGCCCAGGACCGGGTACCCCACGACCCAGGGGTAGGTTACAGACTCACCCAATCGCCTCCAAGATTTCTCCCAAATATCCCCCATCCTCTTGAATTCTGTACACCAACACGACCGATTATCAACCACGCTTGAACCCTTCAGCCAGAACCTGAAAACCCATCTCTTCAGAAGAGCTTACAGCCTGCAATGACCGAGCTGCCGCCCCACCGGCACTGGAGCTACTGCCTCATCACCACCAGAACTGCTGCACCCTCAACCTATTGTCTCCTCCAATTGCCTCATAGAATGTAAGCTTGCAAGAGCAGGGTCCTTTCCCCTCTGTACCAGTCTATCGTTGTTAATTTGTTTACTGTAAACTACAGTATATCTATAATTTTGTATGTAACCCCTTTTCATGTACAGCACCATGGAACTATTGATGCTATATAAATAAATAATATTCAGTTCTTGTTTACAATTGCTACAATTTCCACAAACTGACATCAAAACCAAACTACTCATAATTTTTATTGTTTCTCACCGTTATTTTTGTATTCACATTATCATCTTGTGCACTTCAGCACCATCTTGTGGCAGAATTTAATGACAGCGTCTGTGGCGCATCGCAGTCTGGCTACACAGATGGTATTTCTTCACAATCATTTGTAATGCAATGTCTGGGAAGACTTGGAGGTCCCTCTACTGGAAGTCTGAAGCATCCAACACAGCCTGAACTTCAACCTGGAAGTAGAGCACTGAACAGCCAGGCTTAGGCTGTGACTGTGACTGTTTCTTGGTTGGAGGGAGGGGTTAGGGTAGTAAGGCTGAGTTAGGCAAGAGGAGAGGTTAAGTCATGAGTGAGCTGGCAGGCTGCACTGAGAGACCAGGTGCAAGGAAGGGTTCCAGGTCCTAGGTTACTAGACTTCCAGGGTCTCGTGACAGAAACCGGAGGCTAATGAGTTTTATGCTCACTAGCCATCAAGTGGAACCTTTTGGTACATAGGATCGATGAACTGCACCAAATGAAGATACCCACTGAATCTGCACTACTAGCCTGGCTGCAAGTTATCCACAGCAAATAAGAGGGAGTAAAGGACAGCTCAAAAGCACCTACAACAAGGATATGGGAAGGACACAATACTCACCCAGCAGAGTGGACTGCGGTTCTTCCAAGATTGACCAGGCCACGAGCTCGGTGGTGCTTGTAAACCCTGGATTTACTGCAACAATCTTCAGGAAAAGTTAAAGCAAAATACTGTTTCCTGATGTTTATTTCTCTATTACCCTTCATCTCATCATTCCTACTACTACCCTCATTATCCTCTGGGAGCCAGCCCTAGTTGGGAAGGGTTTAGCATCTTCACTGCCACACCACCTAATTCCCTGGCATTATCCGCAGTTTCAGCTATATCTGGATTAATATCTCAACTGATGTCACAAAACTATTATTTTCTTATTGTTTTATTTCTCAATTTTTCCTTTCCCTTTGCAGTGAGAGCCTAGGTCACAGCATTGGGCACAGCCACCGTGAACTTAACCCATGCTCAGCTGCTTGGTACTCCAGCCCTTAGTGCTCCACACATCCATGCCCACCTCT
This sequence comes from Allobates femoralis, assembly GCA_033576535.1. Taxonomy (NCBI): domain Eukaryota; kingdom Metazoa; phylum Chordata; class Amphibia; order Anura; family Aromobatidae; genus Allobates; species Allobates femoralis. The sequence continues at coordinate 104,200,657 of JARQOC010000005.1, read as the reverse complement.
CATATGTTCATGCATTCTACCAACATCTGATAGTCGGTGGTAGGCATGAATGCACTGTGTCCTGGTGGCTATCCACTGTTTTTGCCTTCTGTGTCCTTCGGCATCATATCACATGACTGTAATGTTATTGGTTATGTGGTACAGGCCGCAGTGTGCTCCTGAGTCACCCTGTGTGCATGCATGCATCAACATGCATCGGTCGCTGGGCCGGTGTACTCAACCATCCGGGGTCAGACAGTTTAGGAGTCACAGTGGCCTTCCCGGAGGTCCTGGCCCATATAAAGCAGGTTAACTGGTTATTTAAAGGGGAAAGGTTTGTCGTGACGCCATCTGAGGTTTTGGGTCAGGGATGACCAGCGCTGCAAATGGTGGTCCCCAGGGTATATGTCCTTAGGCAGCTAGTTGGAGCACTCCCCTGCGATGGAGCAGGCCTATGTGGTGTGATGATGGTGAAGTAGTGATGGTGGTGGTTGTAGTAGCTGAAGGTGCAGGGGTGCAGAGAGGTGCAGTAAAGAGTAGACAGACACAGAGTTCTTGCAGTTCTTACTGATTACCTTTACTGTAGTTCAGTGCAGACACAGCCCAGCTGGGTTACTGTAGTCACCAGGATTGCGGCCTGGCCAGTTCACAAGTAGTCTGTGTCCATTCTGTTGACACATAGGGAATATGGCTTTCCTTGCTTCCTCTTTGGTCTCTGAGACTGCTACACCTTGTCCTCCTAGTGTCCTGTAGTTACAAGTCCCAGAAGGAGGTGACTGCGGGTTCTCGGAGCGACTGCCTTGCAAGTCCTCTTGACCCTAGATAGTTCCCCAGCCTTAGGGGTGGTCACTGTACATGCTGCCTATTGACCTCCAGTTTCTTTGCTGGTCCTGAAGATATCCAGACCGAATTGGGGCTGGTGCCCCTTCTGCAGCTAGTTCCTCTGCCCAGCTTGAACAGCAGGCTGCAGATTCGGGTCTTCAGGCCTAGTATTCACAGCTGACCAACATGTGTCCTGCTCTCTCATAGCTCCTGACTTCACCAGAACTTACCTTCTTACCTGTGAACATGATGCCACTCCTGTTAGATAGGTGCAGTACCATGGTGGTGACCGAACCGCAGGGGTGACACAACCACACACGATAAGGAGTTCTCAATCTGTGGCTCATGAGCCCATGATGTGTGGCTTACGACTGTCTGTCAGCTTGTTGCATTAGTACCAGGTCTAAAACATATATAACAAGCAAATCTCTAGATTCTGACGTTTGTGAATACCTGCACAGGAGAGAAGATCTAGGTGCACATAAGCTGGCTAAAGTGTCGAAGAGATAAATTAAGTATGTGGATGATACTGCAAGTTAAAGGGTTACTCAAAGCTGGATGCAATAGTGTGGTAGGAGTGCCTGATACGAAGATAGCAAGTGTACATACCATTAGTGCAACTTATGTGTCTGCACAGGGGCCCAAGAGGTAATGGGGCCTCTTCCACCCCCAAAGCAGGTGGAATTCTGCATTATGATGAGCTATTGGACTGTAAAGGTCCAATAGCTGAGGTCTTCTGTTTGTATCCACCTCTAAAATGGGGGTAGGGTGGGAACATCTTGATGTAACCATACTGCCACAGTGTTACTTCTAAGGGGATGTTTTGGCTATTATACTGGTAATGGGGTCTCTAGATGTCACAACTGTGGAGGGAGAGCGGGGTTTGGATGTCACCACTCAGGGAACTCTAGATGTGGCTCGCAAGCCTCTCTTGGAGCTAAATGTGACTCTCAAGGTTAGAAAGGTTGGGGACTGCTGGTGTAGACCTCCTAATGGCTATGCTGCATATTTAATTCCTCCTTTTCCTTTGTAAGAGGGGCCAGGAGGCATCTTAGCTGTGACCAAGTGACTTGGAATCATCAGGGACGCCCTGGCTGCCTCCACAGAAACAGTGTGTCAGGGTGCAATTCTCTTCCTGTACCGGTACCTGCAGGGCTTCCTGCTGCCTCATCTTTTCCTTTGGTCGGGGATGGATGAGATCCAGCAATATAGAGTATCAGACTGTTCCTTCCAATTTTAATTTTTATACTGATAACACAAGGTTGGGCACAGTTTCTGTTTTGAAGATTCTTGCTGTAACTTCCTTCAAGGCCATTTTTTACTCCTCTCAGACTGACGTGATCCTGAACACTTTTCTCATTTATCAGGGTTTACAACCCAGGTTTACAAGTGTGGCGCCCCTGCGTCCAGAAGGCCACAAAAGGGAACTGCAGCCAGGCAGGTAGGACACTTGTTGCACACCAACACCCTCACAGCCCACACAACCCACGTACAGAAGGTAACATCCAGCCCTGAGATTAGATACTCTATGAGATTGAGGGGTGGTGGATTTAGAGGAGTGGGTTGGGCACACACGTAGTCAGGTGACTTGACAGTATATAGGAAGGGGGAGGAGTGAAGGGGTTCAGTAGGCCGAGGTAGGCTGAACAGCAAAGACCAAGAGTAGGCCCAGGGTGCCGAGCTGTAAAGATCAGAAGCACAGGCCAGAGAACAGCAGCAGGTTGAGCTGAAGCTGAGCAGGAGAGAGCCACACATCCTGGAAGAGTGAGGGCAGAAGGAACGCAGAATCTGTACTGAGCCAGTGTGAGCCAGAGAAGATAGAAAGACTATCCAGAGCCGGATCCCCAGGAGTGTGAGAGAGCTGAGAGGGACGGTGTAACCCGGGGCCCAAGAAACACAGCTAAAGCAACCGACTGCAGGCGGAGTAGCCCTCCTATGATACTAAGAGACACAGAAGGAAAGGAGCCTGGTAGAGCCTCAGACTTGAGGACTGCTGGAGGCTGGGCTGAAGTAGAGTGTCGGCTCTAGAGGGAACCGTAGTTTACCCGGCCTCCTCAAACAACACGACGGGGGGTCTTAGTTGCAGATTGAGATCCCTACCCAAAGGACAGGCAGCTCAGTGACAAACTAAGGACTTACAGGGGCCTGAGTTACCGCCATACTGTCCAGCGTTTCACACACACCCGTGGAGACAGAGACCGTAATAGCCCGGAAAGGACACTGCAGACTGTGTGAGGGGTCACAGAGAGAGAGGCCTGGCTGCAGAGCAAAGGGAACCCGGAGAGGGAGAATGTGCCCGTGTACTGAGAACTGTACTTGAACTGTGTAAGAGCTGCAAATGACTTGTGAACTGTCTGAACAACTGAGAGTAAACTGGAAAACCCTGGAACTGCTTCCCTTGTGTTTCTGCATGAAAGTGAGTCTCTCCATACAGGATTACAACGACCCTGCAACTGCAGAGCCACAGCACAGCCGGTCAGCACCAGCAAAGAAGAGAGATCCCTGCAGCGTCTGCAAAGTAAGTGTGCTACACACTCCACAATAGACTTAACCCTTACTGCCCCGGGGAACACAGTTCTACCCACTGGAACTATACCACCTAAGCTGCCATTACATCATCCCTGGAGGTTCTGCAGCAGCGGTGGCCCCCATCACTGGCCGCATCAAGTGGGTGGCGTCACGACTGACATCCCCTGTAAATATTCCCCTTTAATTGCCAGGGCCCGGGACACGGTCCGGACCAGGACCATCCGTGACTTCCCCAGTAAAGACCCGGTCTGGTACCGAGTGCCCTCGCCCCAGTGGGCTCGACACAAGTACCATCAGGGTTCTGCACCTCTCACCTTCAGCACTCCCCACACCTGTACCAATATAGCTGGGGTGGTTCAGGAGCCATTCCCGGGCCACCTTACTCGAACCTTCTTGCTTCAGATGTCCAGGGGAGCCTGCCTTCAGAGGGCCAGGGTGACCCAAGTACCCACAGCACAGTATGTCCATTGGGGGGGCTCTCTCATCCTTGACTCTTAGGTCTTGTGCCCACACTTCATTTTTGGTGCATTTTATTAATGCATATTTTGATGCAAATTTTGAAAATATGGATCAAAATTTACATGTCTATCCTGAAGCCAGCCAAGTCTGACAATTCTAAAGCGCTGTGCACACGTGGCTATTTTTTTTTGCTTGCAGTTTTGTTGCAGATGTTGGTACAGAAAAAAGCAGCAGCATGTCCATTATAGCTGCGTTTTTTTTTCATTGCCGCTGTGGAGTCCCACATGGTCTGGCGTCACAGTGGGGTATTGCACCCATAAAAGAGGTGTAATTTTCCCTAGCTGCAAGTGGATCCTAGGTTGGTGGGTTGTACCCATTCCTGCACCCCCACATTAGCATAGAGGTGGGAGGTTACCCGGGAGGGAGATATATTCACCTCTAGGGGGAACAAGAGGGTCTCTAGTCAGTGAGAGAGTTGTCGTCGGAGGAGGGAAGACAAGATGAGTTGGAGAGTGGAGCAAGGCGGAAGGTTTACCCGTACAGGAAGATGAGAGAGGATCCTGAGAGAGGGTGCCTGACGTGCGGAGTCTGGGCCCTAGAGAGAAAGGGGGAACCCCAGCGTGGAGCGACCATGCTCCAGGGAATTCCCCAGTCCACCACGGGAACGCCGGATCTGAGGAAACGGCCATAGTCCATCTCTGAAAGTCGTCAACCGGCTGCTGTGGTCTGTTCACCTGCTGCGGCACCCTGCCAGACGGAGCGGTCTGCCTGTTTCTTCACCACGAGGGAGGGGAGCCCCAATACTACCTACAAGGAGCCATTGGGTATAGACTCATCCTAGGCAGGGAAGGACACGGGTTCGTCAACTAAGGTTTACCACGGGTTCCACCATACCACCTGGCATCCACTTGCAGCCACCCGTAGAGCTACCTGTTTGCATAGCAACTTGCTGAACTGTGGACTCTGTATTTTGCTGCTGAACGTTTACAGTGAAGTACGCGGGAGAAAGTGACTTTGCCTGTGTGTTGTTATCTGCATCAACCTATTTGCTTACAGGAACGCTGCCCCAGAGGACCAGCTCCACCTGTAGGGAGCTTTGCCATCTCTGCCGCATTACCATCGACCTCCTGAGGACTGTGGCGGCGCTGGCGACCCATCACCAGATACACAGGTGGTGTCACATGAAAAACTCTAATACCCTGTACACAACCCCTTATTGAAGTGTCACCCAGGCCACGGGCTCAAGCGCTGCCACCCTTGACATCCCCGTGAAAACACCCACTGAGCCTGATACCCGAGTACCCCAGGGCCTGGGGCTTGACACCGCAAGTGGTTCTTATTCTGAAAAAGATCTTGAAAGTCCACTTACCATTTAAGCAGTAACAACTCTATCTTTGCTATTAATAATTCATCAGCCCTTGTAATGTTATAACTCTTTGTAATTTGCTTCATTACCTTGTTTTGCTTCCTTCTATCTTTTACACCATCCTTTGATTTCCATATATGTCTCTGCATGATCAATAGTGAGGCCGAAATTGCTGTGTTAGACCAAACACGACCTCCCCAGTGGCAATAAGAGAGGGAGCACATAACATTACAATGATTTTATTCCCTTGATTTTATTTAAACTTCTCAACTCTAAATTTAAAATGAAAAATATTTTAACTTGTCATCTGCTGCCATCTAATGGACAGTTTGTATAACTGCACTATATAGGCAAAGCAACTGGGCTGTTGCCTTGACTTAAAGAAAAATCCTTGGCCAATAATCGGAGTAGTGTTTCTTGACGCTTTTCGACAGGTTTTTTTTTTAATTCAGTAAACATAGCACAGATATAAAGCTATAAAATGCAACGATAATAGTATGATACAGTACATTATATAGTGCTCTTCCCCCCACTCAAGAATAAAAAAACTAAACAAAACACAATTGTGAATTGCTTTGTTGTCAAATTTTGCTTCTCTTAGAATTTTTCTCTCATTTCCCAGTACACTGTATGATAAAATGGATCAGTCAGTCAGTGCAACGTGAATGGGATGTGCAGACGCTGCGCTAGTGATGCAGAAAGCGCATCAATTATTGCTTCATTTTTCTGCTGTACTTTCTGCACCATTAACATCCAATTCCTTACCCTCCCCACGATCCCACGGTGATCCCTGGTGATATCTTCCTTCCGGGCATCAGCAGGACCTGCAGATGCGGTACTGACAGGATCTTAGTCATGTGACTAAGACTGAGTCTCACATGGGCAGGTCCTGCCGGTGCCCAAAAGGAGCACATCAATGGGGCTCACTGTGGGATTGCCGGAGAGGGTAATACAGTGTGTGTGTGTCTCTGTCTGTCTCTCTGTGGCAGCACAAATGGATGTTGTGTTTGTGATGCTTATTTGCAAAAAAAAGACGACCCATTTTTTGTGCAGGAACTGCACCAAAAATGGATCAACAAAAACTGTGCACAAATGCTCTGTGTGATCGAAGCCTAAAGGTGCAAAAACAAAAAATCGCTGGATCTGTAAGGGGTAAAAGGGAGACATAAACAAAACAGCAATTCTGTTATAAATTTAACAGTATTTGTTGAAGCCAGCGGCGGCCACCAATGAGCGAGGAGTATGCAAAACAGCTGATTGCATCGCTGTGCGCGATTTCCCTCAGACACAGACACAGCGCTGTCAGCCTCCTCCTGCCGCCACTCACTGCTGCATTCCCACCACCCGCTGCTCCATTCCCTCCCGCTACATCCATTTCCTCCCCCCTGCTCCATTGCCCTCCCCTCCCTGTTCCATTACCCCTCCCCTCCCCGTCTCATCCGCCGCTCCGTCTCACCCGCGGCTCCGTCTCACACGCACCCGATGTTAACAGCACTGCTACAGCAGGTAATAAGCGGTCATGTGATAGCCTCTTCAGCCCGCCTGTCACATGACCACTCATTACTTGCTGTAGCGTTGATGTAAACACCGGATACGGATGGGAGGCGGGATGCACATGTACTGACCACTGGCCCTCCATCCTGCGCTGACCACTGGCCCTTCATCCTGCGCTGACCACTGGCCCTCCATCCGACGCTGACCACTGAGCCTCCATCCTGCGCTGACCACTGAGCCTCAATCCTCTCCTGACCACTGAGCCTCCATCCTGCACTGACCACTCTGCCTCCATCCTGCGCTGACCACTGAGCCTCCATCCTCTGCTGACCACTGAGCCTCCATCCTGCGCTGACCACTGAGCCTCCATCCTGCGCTGACCAATGAGCCTCCATCCTGCGCTGACCACTGAGCCTACATCCTGCACTGACCACTCTGCCTCCATCCTGCGCTGACCACTGAGCCTCCATCCTGCGCTGACGACTGAGCCTCCATCCTGCGCTGACCACTCTGCCTCCATCCTGCGTTGACCTCTGAGACTCCATCCTGCGTTGACCTCTGAGCCTCCATCCTGCACTGACCACTGAGCCTTCATCCTGTGCTGACCACTGAGCCTCCATCCTGTGCTGACCACTGAACCTCCATCCTCGCTGACCACTGAGCCTCCATCCTGCGCTAACCACTGAGCCTCCATCCTGACCACTCTGCCTTCATCCTGTGCTGACCACTGAGCCTCCTTCCTCTTCTGACCACTCCATCCTGTGCTGACCACCGAGCATCCATTCTGTGGTGACCACCAAGCTTCCATCCTGTACTGACAACTCTGCCTCCATCCTGCGCTGACCACTCTACCTCCATCCTGCGCTGACCACTCTGCCTCATCCTGCGCTGACAATTCTGTCTCCATCCTGCGCTGACCACTCTGCCTCCATCCTGCGCTGACCACTCTGTCTCCATCCTGTGCTGACCACTCTGCCTCCATCCTGCACTGACCACTCTGCCTCCATCCTGCGCTGACCACTCTGCCTCCATCCTGCGTTGACCTCTGAGACTCCATCCTGTGTTGACCTCTGAGCCTCCATCCTGCACTGACCACTGAGCCTTCATCCTGTGCTGACCACTGAGCCTCCATCCTGCGCTGACCACTGAACCTCCATCCTGCACTGACCACTGAGCCTCCATCCTGCGCTAACCACTGAGCCTGCATCCTGACCACTCTGCCTTCATCCTGTGCTGACCACTGAGCCTCCTTCCTCTTCTGACCACTCCATCCTGTGCTGACCACTGAGCATCCATTCTGTGGTGACCACCAAGCTTCCATCCTGTACTGACAACTCTGCCTCCATCCTGCGCTGACCACTCTACCTCCATCCTGCGCTGACCACTCTGCCTCATCCTGCGCTGACAATTCTGTCTCCATCCTGCGCTGACCACTCTGCCTCCATCCTGCGCTGACCACTCTGTCTCCATCCTGTGCTGACCACTCTGCCTCCATCCTGCGCTGACCACTCTGCCTCCATCCTGCGCTGACCACTCTGCCTTCATCCTGCGCTGACCACTCTGCCTCCATCCTGTGCTGACCACTCTGACTTCATCATGCGCTGACCACTCTGCCTCCATCCTGCACTGACCAATCTGCCTCCATCCTGCGCTGACCACTCTGCCTCTATCCTGCGCTGACCACTGAGCCTACATCCTCTGCTGACCACTGAGCCTCCATCCTGCACTGACCACTGAGTTTCCATCCTGCGCTGACCACTGGCCCTCCATCCTGCGCTAACCACTGAGCCTCCATCCTGCGTTGACCACTGAGCCTCCATCCTGCACTGACCACTGAGCCTCTATCCTGCACTGACCACTGAGCCTCCATCCTGCGCTGACCACTGAGCCTCCATCCTGCGCTGACCACTGAGCCTCCATCCTGCGCTGACCACTGAGCCTCCATTCTGCGCTGACCACTCTGCCTCCATCCTGCGCTGACCACTGAGCTTTCATCCTCTGCTGACCACTGAGCCTCCATCCTGTGCTGACCCCTCTGCCTCCATCCTGTGCTGACCACTGAGCCTTCATCCTCTGCTGACCACTCTGCCTCCATCCTGTGCTGACCACCGAGCCTCCATCCTGTGCTGACCACTGAGCCTCCATCCTGTGCTGACCACTGAGCCTCCATGCTGCGCTGACTACTCTGCCTTCATCTTGCGCTGACCACTGAGCCACCGCTCAGTGCTAACCACTGAGCCACCGCACTGTGCAAACCACTGAGCTACCGCCATGTCCTTCGGACTATGTAATGCCTCCGGAACGTTCCAAAGTCGGATAGTGTTGCCTGGAGCATAAGAACTTTGAAACAGTATTGCTTTACCTAGATGACGTCATAGTGTATTCTAAATCCTATGAAGGAACACCTAACCCATCTAGCAGAGGTATTTGAAGCCTTGTCCAAGTATGGGATGAAGCTAAAACCATCCAAATGCCATCTGTTAAAGCCGAAGGTCCAGTACCTGGGACACACATAGTCAGTTCAGAAGGAGTGGTCCCAGATCCAGACAAGGTCACTGTCATTAGGGAATGGCTAAAACCAAAGACCCTCAAGGAAGTATGTCAGTTACTGGGATTGGAGGGATACTACAGGAGATTCATCAAGGAGTACACAAAGAAGGCTGCTCCACTGCAAAACCTCCTAGTAGGCTAACCCAAGAAAGGCAAGTCCAGAGATCCTCCCTTCAAGTGGGGCAAGGAACAGGAAGAGTTGTTCCTGCAGATGAAAGAGGCCCTAACAGGTGAAGAGATCCTGGCTTACCCCGACTACAACCTACCATTCCTGTTGTACACCGATGCCAGCAACATGGGGTTAGGAGCTGTACTCTGCCAGAAGCAATAAGGCAAAGAAAGAGTGATTACCTATGCTAGTAGGAAGCTTCTCCCTACAGAGAGGAATCCTGACAGCTACAGCTCATTCAAATTTGAGTTCCTAGCCTTGGTCTGGGCCGTTACCAAAAGATTCAAACACTACCTGGCATTTAACAAGTTTACTGCCTTCACGGATAACAATCCCTTGACCCTTGTGGAAACTGCAAAATTGGGTGCTATGGAACAAAGATGGATGGCCAGTTTATCCAATTACCAGTTTACCATCAAGTACCAGGCTGGTCATAACAACGGCAATGCAGATGCCTTATCCAGGATGCCTCACTTAGCAGATATGGGAGCAGATAAGGATGAGCTGGAAGAGATAGAGCTACCTACCTTCCATCAGTTGAGGATGTCCCAGTGTCAACAAGCCCACACAGAACTTCCTGAGAAAGTAGTGAACCCGTAACCAAGACAGCGATTCGGCTATCAGTTTAGTAAAAGGAATGATAACTCGGGAGTCTGCGAAGTTACCTCCAAATCCTCCACCACAAGCAAAGCACCTGTGGAATGAAAGAAGCAAGTTGTTCATCTACCAGGAAAAACCGTGCAGAAGATGCATCAACCCAGAACCCATGAAATGGTCTGGCAGATCGTGGTACCCGGAACAGTGATCCAAATGGTACTAAATGCCTATCACGACCAAACTGGACACTTTGGATGGAAAAAGCTAGAGATGTTGCTCAAAGACAGATTCTACTGGGTTGTCATGAGAGGATCCATCCATAGAAAGATGGAGTAAAGACTGTGGACCATGTAGCCTACGAAGAAAAGACCAAGAGAGTCAAAGAGCACCATTCCAATCCATTGTAACAACGCAACCACTCCAAATTGTAGCCTTGGACCACGTGAAATTGACTCCGAGCAGGACAGGCTACACCTATGCTTTGACAATAGTGGATCACTATTCAAGATTCCTGATGGTAGCACCTGTAAAAGATCTCACAGCTGAAACAGCTGCAAGGACCTTTCAAAATGTCTTCTGTAGGCCTTTAGGCTACCCAGAGCAAGTTCTAACTGATAGAGGTTCTGCATTTGAAGCCGAAATCTTTCAAGAATTCTGTCACCTCTATGGTTGTAAAAAGATCTGAACTACGCCATATCACCCTCAATCCAATGGGTTACGTGAAAAGATGAATAACATTGTCATAGATATGTTCAAGATATTGCCTCTTGAAGAAAGGAACCAATGGCGAGAAAAATTGCCTGATCTGGTAGACATGTATAATCACATCCCAGTGAGCTCTACCAACTGTACACCCGCATCTCATGAGAACACATGTTGGAAAACTACCAGTAGATTTGAAACTAGGAGTCCTTGAGCCAAAAGCGGATACTTCCACCTCTGACTGGAACACTAATGTGGAGCCCACTGGGACGGGGTACTCTGTACCGGACCGGGGTACTGCTGGGGATGTCACGGCGGTCCTGGTCCGGTCCGTGTCCCGGGTTCACACAAGTAAATGGGGTGTATTTACAGGGGATTAGGTTTGTCGTGACGCCACCCACGGGTTGTGGTCAGGGTGACCACCGCTGCTGCAGAACCTCCGGGGATGATGTTTTGGCAGCTTAGATGGACTGGCTCTCCGCCGGTAGAGCCTGGTTCCCCGGGGCAGTGGTGATTAAAGTCAGTGATGGTTGTTATAGCTGTTGCAGGGAAAGGGAATGATGTGGAGATGGCTCCTGACAGGGTCAAATGGAGGACTGACAGTTCTTCATACCTGAAATCAGACACGGACACCATAGCAGGGTTCACCCGGGTTTACTTCTCTTATTCTTCCGTCAAACAGTGCACGGTACAATACAGTTCTTTACAGTTTCACTCAGTTGACTCCGGTACACCTGAATCCACTGCAGCCAGGTTATCTCTCCTAGACTCCTCAGTCCTTCAATGTGTCCTTTCAGGCTTGTTCTCTATCTTTCCCGTATAAGTGAATTGCGGAGCGGCAGCTCGGTCCCCAATAGTAGCTTCCCCCTAAATCTCTGGGCGGTAAGCCGGGTCCTCTCAGTTGCTGCTGTGCCCCCAACCCTCTGGTGGGAACACAGATCTGGAGTCTGTGATCCCCGTCAGTTTGTCTGGAGAGCTGGGTTTAATCTTCAGTCTCCCTCAGAGCTGACTCTCTGGTTTTAGCCTAATCTTAGGTATCCCTGTTTCACAAGGGATCACTGGGTCCTTCTCTTCCCATGTAACTTCCCAGTATATTAGGGGAGGCTCCTCTGTCAGTTAACTGCTGGCCCTCACATCTTCCCTGGACCTGATGGTACTAGTCCGGTCTTTTCTGTTCTGCTCAGTACCCACTGGCCTACTCCTTCTCCTTCATCTGTTCCTCTCAGCCTACTCCAGCCTACTGGCTAACCGCTTCCTGTCTCTCCCTTATATACTCATCCGTTACCATGACTACGCTTATCCACTCATACCTAGCCCTACTACCCCTTGCCTGCCTAGAATCCCAGGCTCTGGGTTAGGTCCCTATGTCAGTGGATATGTGTTTGAGGTGTTTGTTAAACAAACTGTCTACCCTCCTGCCTAGCTGCAGTTTCTACCTGTGGCCACCCTGGTCGCAGGGGCGCCAAACTCCCCCGGAGTAAAACCGGCGTATCCTCACGCCGTCCAGCATGGATTCCCCTGAAAAACATTTTTATCTTGCAAAACATTAACATAAAACATTTTTGTTTCTTCCTATTACGGAGGTACAGATCTTAAAACGTTGCATTTAAAATAAATAACATATATATCACTCTTTTAAAAGGTTAAAAAGTCTTTTTAAAAAGGTACCAAAAATCTTAAAAAGTGCTAAACGTGGCGCAAGTGCTTCTAAAGTGCAAAAGGTTTTCAAAAAGTGCGAAAACATCAAAAAGGCACTCCGCAGTTCAGTTCAAGTTCTATGCACAGTCTCAAAAGTGCACTCTTTGGGTCTCAAAACCAATGGGGAGCACACTGAGTGCTCAACTATGTACAAGAATGTTTATGCCATATCACTGTTCATGACATCAATTGTCTATGACACATATAAGACGAACAGGGGAAAAGGCTAACATTCATTCAGGAATGAGATGGGGCCAACAAGGATCACGTCACATTCACACTTACTGTCCTTGCTTGTAGCAATCCGGGTTTTCACTCTTTCTCCTTCTTATCTACCTTCCATGGCAGAACTTGTCGAGCTCTCCTTGGAATAGTTCCAATTCTTGTAGAGCTTGCTCCAACAAATAACTGGTTGAGGTTTGTGTAATTGCATCTTTAGTGGCTTCTACTACAACTGTCTCTGCAGGGGTTATCGATTCCGGGTTGATATCTGGATACGGGTAAACAACTGGATCCTCCAATTCTGGCATTTTTGTTGGATCCGGGTTAACAACTGGATCCTCCAATTCTGGCATTTCTGTTGGATCTGGGTAAACAACTGGATCCTCTAATTCTGGCATTTCTGTTGGATCCGGGTTAACAACTGGATCCTCCAATTCTGGCATTTCTGTTGGATCCAGGTAAACAACTGGATCCTCCAATTCTGGCATTTCTGTTGGATCCGGGTAAACAGCTGGATCCTCTAATTCTGGCGGTTCACTGTCTTCATGAGCTCCTAGTGATAGCCTTTTCACGTTTATACCATATGGGCCTCTTTCTCCAGGCACTACTATGTAGGAGACCCATTCTCCAACCTGCACTTCCCTGTCCGGGTGTTTTGAGGGGAGTTCTTCCTCCACATCCCTCCTGCTTATAAAGACATCCCTGTTTGCACCGGGTTCTCGAGCAAACGCATAGCCCCCTTCATGTTTGATTTTTACTATTTTGCCTTCATGGCGCGGGGATTGGTGGATATTCAAATCCCGCCGGGCATCAGCTTTAGCACTAATAGTGCGGGCAATCAGTTCTAACCTTTGAGCTTCTTTTGCCGTGTCTTCTCGCCCCCATTGCCGCACACATCTCTTTCAATACTCGTTTCTGGTTATAATTTCTCCAGGGCCTATTCCATCATCAGGATTCCCAGGGAAGCCCATTAAATTTTCTTTTTGCTCATCCCTTTCCCACCAACAATGGAGCTGTTCCCCTCTCACCTCCGTAGATGCAGGCACGGGGATCAGATGCTCCGGCAACTGCAGATTGTTCTCCATCAAAGCTCCTAGGGGGTCGGCTACTCTGGTAGTATTCCGGGGACTATTGCTGGATGTGCTAACCCAGCCGGGTTGCACAGACATTGACTGCAGATTCTGATAAAAGTCAATTTGTATCCGGGTTCGCTGTTCTGTTCTGCTTGAACCCGGGTCAACTGCAGAGGCAGCAGCCGCATTACACCCCTCCGGGTGTCTTGGACTTGTGGACGTTCCTCTCCGCCTTCCGCCATGCTTCCGTAGTCACCCAAGGTCTCTCCCTGGCCGGGTTCCTCCATACTCACGTTCAGTGGGCCCTCCGGGATCAATTGGGGTCTTTCTTTCGCAGCACTCTCCTCAGTGTCTTTTCCTTCCTTCCGGGTATATTGTAATGGCGGCTATTCCACATCTGGTTTCCTGTCCCGCCTTTTCGGGGTGACGACTTCCTCTCTCGCCATATTCTCACTGGCTGTTGCAACTTGAGACAGAAGTTCCTCCCCAGGATTGATGGCTGGCTCCCCCGGAGTTAAGGGGAGCCAGGGTGGACCCTTCCTTTCTTTTGGACCGGATCCATCTTGGATTCCGCAGCGTGACAGGGACTCTCTCTTTCCACCCGATGACGTTAGAGCGGTGAGCAGTTTTTCTTCCCGCGCGTCGCGTACTCTGTAATGGCATATTTTGAAATTTACAGTCTCTGTGGTGCAGTTAAAATTCAGCTTGCCACGCCCAGCAATGGCGGCAGATTCAAAACGGTCACTAATCACGGCACACAATGCCCGGTACCGGGCATGGTAGATCCTGTTTGTGACGCCAGGTTGTGGAGCCCACTGGGACGGGGTACTCGGTACCGGACAGGAGTACTGCTGGGGATGTCACGGCGGTCCTGGTCCGGACCATGTCCCCGGTTCACACAAGTAAATGGGGTGTATTTACAGGGGATTAGGTTTGTCGTGACGCCACCCACGGGTTGTAGTCAGGGTGACCACCGCTGCTGCAGAACCTCCGGGGATGATGTTTTGGCAGCTTAGATGGACTGGCTCTCCGCAGGTAAAGCCTGGTTCCCCGGAACAGTGGTGATTAAAGTCAGTGATGGTTGTTATAGCTGTTGCAGGGAAAGGGAATGATGTGGAGATGGCTCCTGACAGGGTCAAATGGAGGACTGACAGTTCTTCATACCTGAAATCAGACACAGACACCATAGCAGGGTTCACCCGGGTTTACTTCTCTTATTTTTCTGTCAAACAGTGCGCAGTACAATACAGTTCTTTACAGTTTCACTCAGTTGACTCCGGTACACCTGAACCCACTGCAGCCAGGTTATCTCTCCTAGACTCCTCAGTCCTTCAATGTGTCCTTTCAGGCTTGTTCTCTATCTTTCCCGTATAACTGAATTGCGGAGAGGCAGCTCGGTCCCCAATAGTAGCTTTCCCCTAAATCTCTGGGCGGTAAGCCGGGTCCTCTCAGTTGCTGCTGTGCCCCAACCCTCTGGTGGGAACACAGATCTGGAGTCTGTGATCCCCGTCAGTTTGTCTGGAGAGCTGGGTTTAATCTTCAGTCTCCCTCAGAGCTAACTCTCTGGTTTTAGCCTAGCCTTAGGTATCGCTGTTTCACAAGGGATCACCGGGTCCTTCTCTTCCCGTGTAACTTCACAGTATATTAGGGGAGGCTCCTCTGTCAGTTAACTGCTGGCCCTCACATCTTCCCTGGACCTGATGGTACTGGTCCGGTCTTTTCTGTTCTGCTCAGCACCCACTGGTCTACTCCTTCTCCTTCATCTGTTCCTCTCAGCCTACTCCGGCCTACTGGCTAACCGCTTCCTGTCTCTCCCTTATATACTCATCCGTTACCATCACTACGCTCACCCACTCATATCTAGCCCTACTACCCCTTGCTTGCCTAGAGTCCCAGGCTCCGAGTTAGGTCCCTATGTCAGTGGATATGAGTTTGAGGTGTTTGTTAAACAAACTGTCTACCCTCCTGCCTAGCTGCAGTTTCTACCTGTGGCCACCCTGGAGACAGTCTTGAAAAATACAGACAAAGACAAGAGGGGAACTTCAACAAAAGTGCACCAGCAGAACCAATACTACCCGGATGTATTGTATTAAAAAGAAAAAGGAGAAGACATAAACTGGATGACCAATGGGAAAGAGAACCTACACTGTTTTGAACTCCAACTTTGACAACACCAAAGTCTGTCTTATCAGCAATAATGGAGGAAAAACAACTCAAACAGTCTCCAGAGTTCATTTGAAGAAATGCCCAGAAGCATGGAAGACCCAAGACCTTCAAGACCTTCCGGAAGAAGAAAAAGAAACCAATACACCCTTAACCCAATATGAAGAACCAAAAGAGAAAGTCATATCAACAATACTTGGAGACATCCCTATAGATTGGCCCCAACGTGAAAGGAGCGGTAGCAATGCCATTACTTAACTTCTATCAAACTCCAGGAACAATCCCGAGAATTCAGGAAGAAACACCCGTTGTCAGAGAACCAGGAACTTTTTAACAGATTTTACCCTTTTTACCCGGAGCGTACAGAGACTTTACTGTATAGACTCTTAGAAACAGCTTTCCCTGTAACTTTTCCCCCTGTTTTCAACTTTAAAAGGACCATGATCACAGAACTGTCTGTGACCAAAACTTACTTTTTCCAGTCTGCGGTGAATGGACTAGCACCATATGGACTGTATCTGTTTTACCATTTCTTTAGTGGTTTTTGTAAATTTTTGTTTTTTGAGATTCTGTAAATATATATCCTTTATTATTATTACTGCTGTTATTACAAATGTTATTATATGTGTGTTAACAAAAAATATATAATAATAAAATGTTTCTCAGTCCAGGAGTACTGATCTTAACTAGGGGGAATGTGGCACCATGTTGCTACAGGTAACCACAGACTCACCTACAGCACGGATGGATTTCCACAGTGGAACACAGACACAAACAACACCTTCACCCCAGCACAGTAGGGGGAGCTAAACTTGCTGTTCTTAGGCAAGATCCCCTATAAATACTGGTGCTAGGAGCGGAGTTAGTTAGAGTGTGCTGAAAAATAAGAGATATCTGCTGCAAGACTGACACTAAATGTGCACAATTCATGAGTGCAATGAGCGGCCGAGCTGCACAGCTAATACAAGTAAAATGATAAAATGTATTATGGCAATCACTGCCCTAGACTATAATGCAAATTGGAAGACTTAGCTTCAGCAGTGGCCACAGCGGAGTGCCTGGTGACCAACGACAAGGTGCTTCCATCTCACCGGGTCCTGACACTATGACTAACAAAGTTGTGCAATGTGAATGGGTTTATATGCCCTTATTTTTAATTGAAAAAGGAAAAGTGTGTGCTGGACTCCAACAAGATGGAGACCCACATTTAGTGTTAGTGTTGCAGCAGATATCTCTTATTTTTCATTAGTATGTATTTTTCTGCTTGCACCTGCACTTAGAGGTTAGATGCCAGTCATCTATACTAGTAGTTATAGTGTGCTGACACTAAAAGAGCTGCAAAGACGTTCTTGTGGTTGGTGCTGCGCTAGGCTCGAGTCAGTAACCCTGAACAGCCTTCAGAGTAGTCTGTGCAGGGCCCAAGAGTGGGGTCGAAGGCGAGGAGAGAACGGAGAAAGAGCAATTGGGGGACAGAGGAGCCATCTTGGGTTCACTCCAGAAACCATCCTGGAGTCCGAGTCTGCCAGAGAGCACCTAGCCCAGCAGAGAATACCGGTTTACCATTGAGACTTCAGTCTCCCAGGCATCTGAGCAGCCACCAACAAGGAAGTCAGGCACCACAGAGAGAGGAACAACGGCAGTCCATCGTGGGTTTCCCAACAACAGCACAGGTGATAGGAGAGCAGAGGAGGCCTGCCAAGTTTCACACGGGGCAGGGGCTTCACACACACGGGAAAAGAGACAAGGAGGCCTTATACCCACTCACTGAGGAGATCCTGAAGTGCTTCTTGACCACCCGACAGTACCTGGACTTTTACCTGCCAAACCATTAGTAAAAGGTAAAGAAACAACCTGTGGTGTGTGTGTCAATTCCTCAACCTTTACCTCTGCCATCCACAGAGACTGTCCCGTTACCTAGCAGCTCAGCTAAATCCCTGCTCCATCCCTCATCATCATTACCAAACACCCCAGGAATCCAGCTTCGTTTGTGGGGAGCTTCAACACCTAGCTGCCCATCCATCATCCCTGGAGGCCCCACGCAGCGCTGGTGTAGTCACCAGAAACCACAGGTGGCGTCACGACAAACTAATCCTATTTCAAATTATTCCCCTTTTTTTAAAGCTGACCACCAGGGCCCCAGGTCTGGGTCGGCCACCAGTGACATCCCAACCGCAGCTGAGCGCCCAGATACCCGAGTCCACATAACCCTGGGACGCGTCATAAGCACTATGCTCCTTGCCTAAGAGACTGACCTGCACCATGAAACTGTAACCGTGGCTGGTAACCAAGGCACTGAGCAATAAATAATTCAATTAACATCTCTATGTTCTTGAGAAAGGACAAGAATTTTAATAAGTAAATTGCACAAAGGCTTACTTTCACAAGCTTTTTGCATTTTTATTAGTTTAGGATGGATGAGACAACCTCATTACAGTGCAGGATGGGTACAGTATCCGATAATGTGTTACTATAAGCTCCAGAGTTAAAAATCTAAAGGTACCGTCATACGCCGCAATCTCGCCTGGAGATCTGAAAGGCGATGTGTCGCCCCGGCGAATTGCTGTGAAATTGCTTCACGGTTGCGACGTGTGATTTGGCGATTTCGCGGCGATAAATCGCCATTGGCCGTCGCCTAATTCCTGAACAGTGCTCAGTAATCGAGCGCAATTGGCAAGGCGATATTTTCGTGTTTTGGCATGTGACAGGGCGATAGTGATGGAAAGAGCGCTTTCTGTGATTTCCCGTAGGCGTGCCTCCGCGTGCTGTAGTCCGCACCCCGTCTGAGATAATTGGTGTGGGCTACTGTGTTCCCATTGGCTGTCAGTTGACACCGTGCCATATTTGAAGAGCTGTCTGTTCAGCACCACACACATCTTCAACTACACAACCGTCCGCAAACTCAGTGCAATTACGTGCACCATTGAATAGCGCAAGCTATGTTGTCCGCGTGTATTAAGTTGTGCTATGTGGAGTATAGTGCCACACATGACATCTCATATGTTGAGCTACACATCGTAGATGGGTGCCATGGGCGACGCTCTATAATCACCCTGCGTGTGTGAATTTGGTGACGATGCTGGGTACATTCTACTGCTCCCACTCCGCGGACGTCTACCTTGTTAGCGCCCTAAGCAGGCTGACCAATCATAACGCAGTTGTGTTGTCCAATGAGCGTGTATGTGGCGCGGTGTAAACCACTGTGGCTCGCCTATCTCCTCGCCGCGCTGAACATGTACAACCACATTGCCTTTGACATTGCGGCGTGTGAAGCGGCGATGGAATGAGGCTCGTTTCTTCGTTTACATTCTTTGACCGATTTAATATAAAAACAGATTTCCTAAGACAAAATCCAAACACCTAGCCTCAAAATAATGACTTTCAAGAAGCATTGAAAATTGTCAAAACATTAAAAGTAGTTAATGATATGGCTGAGCGTGGTGTTAAATTAATTACCGACTTTAACGACCTTCTGACAAAAGATGAAGAACAAAAGCAATATGTCCTGCAAGTTGTAAGCAAATGTCGATCATTATATTCTGACGTTTCAAAAACTACTTTAACAAAAGCTCTAGAATAGATTAGATAACTGTGTAAAATTATCAACTCATGTAGGTACTACGTCTGTATCTTTTCTGTGTCTGTTTTGTATGTATTATATAACTCATTTTTATATTTTAAAATAAAAAATGTCATTAGACTTATCAGTATTACTTGTTTTTTTATTATATTTCTACTTTAAACTCAAAAATATACCAAAAAACCCCAAAATTTATCACTTAATAACAAAATATACGAAGTATGCTCCTAGTGGTACCAGGTCACGTTCTTGGGGCTAAAAGCTGTAACTTAGCTTGACTTAACCCCTTAAGGACGAAGAAATTTGTCATTTTTCATTTTCGTTTTTTCGCTCCTCGGCTTCCAAGAGCCATAACTTTTTTATTTTTCCGTCAATATAGACATATGACGGCTTGTTTTTTGCGGGACGAGTTGTACTTTCAGATGCAATAATTTGTTTTACCATATAATGTACAGGGAAATTGCAAAAAAATTCCAAGTGCAGTGAAATTGCAAAAAAAGTGCAATTACACGTTTGTTTTTTGGATTTTTTAGTCGCCGTGTTCACTATATGGTAAAACTGACGTGACGGTGCGATGCCTCGGGTCAGTACGAGTTTGTAGATACCAAACATGTATACCTATATTGGTATCTAGGTGGTGGAAAAAAATTCAAAAACATGAAAAAAAAAACCATTGCACTTTTTGCGCCATGTTCTGCGACCTGTAGCGTCCTCATTTTTCGGGATCTGGGGCTGGGTGATGGCTTATTTTTTGCGTCTCGAGCTGACGTTTTTAATGATACCATACTTGGGTGGATGCACTGTTTGATCGCCCGTTAATGCATTTTTTAGCATTGTTGCAGCGACCAAAAAAACTTAATTTTGGCGTTTGAACCATTTTTTGCGCTACACAGTTTACGGCTCTCATTATTTGATTATTTACATTGATAGATCGGGCGATTCTGAATGCGGCGATACCAAATATGTGTATTTTATTTAATTTTTTAATACTTTTATTGTTGATGGGAGAAAAGGGGGGTGATTTGAACTTTTATGTTTTTTGTTTTTTTTTCAACTTTGTAAAAACTTTATTTGTTTATTGATTCTTAATTTTACACTGCCCCATAGAGAGGCATGCAGATGCACAGTCCGATCACTTCTGACACATACAGAGGAGCTGCAGCTCCTCTGTATGTGTCAGAATCGCGGACCTGTTGTGGTTGGCAGCCCCTGCCAACCACAAGCAGGAAATGCTCCATGACAGGTTCCAGGTCAAGCCAGGACCCTGGCCTGTGACGTCAGCACGGGAGATCCCGCGATACTATCGCGAGATCTCCCCTGGAGCCCGGTAAGCGCGCGCTGCAGGCTCCGGCTCCCTTAGATCCCGCTCTCAGAGATTGAGGGCGGGATCTAAGGGGTTAACAGCACCGATCGGATGCCGGGACCGATCAGTGCTGTTAGACCGACATCTCAGCTAGTGAGATCAGCTGAGATGTCGGAGGTTTGAAGTGAGCTCCACGCCGGAGCTCACTTCAAACACGGGGGTAATGACAGCCGACGTCTAGAGATGTACGGCTGTCGTTAAGAGGTTAAAATAACAATTATGTATAAAATATACATTTTGAAGAACAACATTAGCCTTCTTTTGAGATATTAAGCGTGTTTTTATTATTTACCGTTCTGTAGTTATGGCTCCATATGTCAGCTTTTTGGCCAAAAATGTGGATTTTTTCAAACTTTGAGCGACGAGCGGCAAGGGTTAACGTCGTTTGATCGAGCTCAAATTTTGGCTATCTCAATATCTGGAAAGGCGAATCGTTTTGTGGGGTCCAGACGGACAAAATTCTGACATCGATTTTTTGTGGTCACCCTAGTGGCCACGGCCAGGTCCTGTACATCTGCTCCCTATTGATTTGAATAGGTGGTGGATCTGCACTACCTGGCCGCAGCCACTATTCCACTGACAGAGCTTCACTGTTGCAGCTCCACAACTTAGCAGATGCTGCTCCTGTCATGTACGAGAACAGCTGATTATCCGGGGGTGCTAGGTGTTGCACCTCCACCAATCACATTTTGACCTGTCTTAAGGATTTCCCATCAATATAAAAGTCTCCAACAACCCATTCAATCTGTAACCAGCTTTAAGTATTTACAGTAAGCAACACAATAAAGGAGAAGCAGATTGTCTTTCACCTTTTTACCCTCAGAGGAAGGAGTTTAACCCTGAAACCATGAATAAACCACCATCTGAATTCTAACAACCTGAATCATATGGGTGTCTTGGAAAAGGAGCGCGGTCTTTAATCCGTCTTCACCTACACACGTTTGTATAACTGCTTGCAGACTGAAAAAAGCTTGACATCTATAGCTGGCACAGGTGATAGAGGGGTTGTGATGTCTCACAACCCAAACAGGTGAGCGGTTTTATTAACATTCTGAATACTCTAAATCTCATGGATAAACGGTATTGTGCGCCCATTTCCTTTTCAGTGCTTTATACCTCTTTTTTTACCTGGAGAGCCCCATAGCTGTGGGGTGACCTCTCACTGTGGCTGAAGTTAAAGTGGTGGGAAATGTAACTATTGAGCTTACTATGGATACAGAATATTCTCAGTCACACCACTGTGCTGAAGATACTGGTGATGGGTAGGGATGGGCGAATCTACTCGCTAGGACTCGTTACTCGGCGAGTAGTAAGGGACTCGCAGGACTCGGTAGTCTGCGAGTTTCCCAGTGATTACTCGCACGAGTCCAATGCAAATCAATATCAATCCTAGTTTTGTCAGAAACGCTGACAACACTAGGATTGCCATTGTTTGCATTAGACTCGGCTACTGTGCCAGTGATAGCAGGGAAACTCGCAGATAACTACTGTTACATTGCGAGCCGAGTCCAGCTGTCTTCTCTGTGCAGCTCCAGGGTCCTAGAGCCCGCCTGCTCACAGACATGATGTAGCAGTGCTGAGATTGTTCTCAGTCTGCTCATTCCCTGTGCATAGACATCTATATTTATGCACAGGGGATGTAGCAGAGAGGACATCGCGTTTTGGACTACGTCGGACAGAAGAGGATTTTTTTAATTAAAGATTGAGTCCCTAATGGCTTTTTTTTAAATTTCAAATAAAAAATTTTCTCTGTGTTGTGTTTTTTTAACCCTTTATTGGAGATTCTTAGTGGCTGGGTCAAACGTGGCCTGACACTAAGAATCCCGGGCTTAATACCAGCTTGTTATAACAAAGCTGGTATTAACCCCTTTATTACCCAGTGTGCCACTGCCACCAGGGCCGCTGGAAGAGCGGGGTTCAGCGCCAGAGGATGGCACTTCAATGAACGCGCCATCTTCTGGGGCGGCTGCGGGCTGCAATTTGCAGCGGGGGGTGCCCAGAAAGCTTGGGCATCCCTGCGCTGTGGATTCCAGCCCCCAGCTGCTTAGCTGTACCTGGCTAGACATAGAAATTGCGCGGAGCCCCAGGCATTTTTTTTATTATTTAATGAATTTCAGAGTCAGAGTCTCAGAGTCAGAGTCTCAGAGTCTCAGAGTCGGAGTCTCAGAGTCGGAGTCGCCTCAGAGTCAGAGTCGCCTCAGAGTCGGAGTCGCCTCGGAGTCGGAGTCGCCTCGGAGTCGGAGTCGTCTCGGAGTCGGAGTCTCCTCAGAGTCGGAGTCTCAGAGTCGGAGTCGCCTCAGAGTCGGAGTCGCCTCAGAGTCGGAGTCGGAGTCGTCTCGGAGTCGGAGTCGTCTCGGAGTCGGAGTTGTCTCGGAGTCGGAGTCGTCTCGGAGTCGGAGTCGTCTCGAAGTCGAGTCGGAGTCGGAGTCGTCTCGGAGTCGGAGTTGTCTCGGAGTTGGAGTCGTCTCGGAGTCGGAGTCGAGTCGGAGTCGGAGTCGTCTCGGAGTCGGAGTCGTCTCGGAGTCGAGTCGGAGTCGGAGTCGGAGTCGTCTCGGAGTCGGAGTCGTCTCGGAGTCGGAGTCAAAAAAATGTGTGGGGCTCCGCGCAATTTCTATGTCTAGCCAGGTACAGCTAAGCAGCTGGGGGCTGGAATCCGCAGCGCAGGGATGCCCAAGCTTTCTGGGCACCCCCCGCTGCAAATTGCAGCCCGCAGCCGCCCCAGAAGATGGCGCGTTCATTGAAGCGCCATCCTCTGGCGCTGAACCCCGCTCTTCCAGCGGCCCTGGTGGCGGTGGCACGCTGGGTAATAGAGGTTAGGGCCAGCTTTGTATTATCAGCTGGCCCTAAGCCCGAAATTTATGGCGGTCACGCCAATATTAGACATGACCGCCATGAATTTCTATTAAATTGTTTTAAAAAAAACACAACACAGAAAAAAAAGCCATTAGAGACTCCATCTTTAATTAAAAAAATCCTCTTCCGTCCGACGCAGTCCAAAACGCGATGTCCTCTCTGCTCATCCCTGTGCATAGATATAGATGTATATGCACAGGGAATGAGCAGACTGAGAACAATCTCAGCTCTGCTACATCATCTCTGTGCACAGACATTCATGTCTGTACACAGGGAATGAGCAGACTGAGAACAATCTCAGCTCTGCTACATCAGGCAGCAGGCAGGCTCTAGGACCCTGGAGCCAGCACACAAAGAAGACAGGACTCTTATCTGTGCGAGTTTCCCAGCCAGCGATTACAGTTGCAAAGTAAAGAGTCCAATGCAAATAAATGACAAAACTAGGATTGCTTCAGGCTGAAGCTTCCGAGACACATCTGCGATTTGTAAATCTCACACTACTCGCTATTACTCGCTTCCCCATTCATTAACATTGGACTCGCTAGACTCGCAACGAGTAGCGAGTCCTGTGCTCGGACTCGCTAGAGTCAAGCGATTCCGAGTAATTTAGGATTCGCCCATCACTAGTGATGGGGTCTGAAAAATGATTGGAAAGAAACGAATTGTTTCACAAAATTGTGTGACTTGTCCAGGAAACTGACTTATTAGATATCAGTATATATAGTTATGAGTTCTTTTCCAACATGTCTGCTTCTACTTAGTATATATCCCATTTACAAGGTACCAGTGGAGAAAAGTCATAAACACATTTACACAAAATCACATTAACAAATGTACCAAAGACAATTTTACATACATAAACTATGGATTGTTCTTCAAGGCTTTCACATAAGAAAATCTAATCATTTTAGTAAAGATTATATGTCTAGGGCTAGATCCCTGTTGGTCAGTTTACTTGAAATTAGTTTATCAAATGTAGTTCTGTCTCTTACAGTTACAAGGTTAAATGTTGATGAAAACACCAAAAATCTAATTTAAAAAGACCTGAGTGACTGGTGAAAGTGATGTAAATGCATATATACTAAAAAGGATAGGAATACGTTCAAATGTACTGCAGCCTGACAGTGTACTGGGAAAATGTAGAAGTGAAGGACCTGTCTAATAGAGGAGATGTTATCATTTATGTATTGCATGATTGGTCCCTTCTGGTGGCTTTTGTACAATCTATAAGACCTTCTAATGTAGCAGAAGCATCACCACTTTACTCCAATGTTGTAGAAGGCAAACAGAGGCCTAGTAGTAGGTGCCATTGTTGCAACCATTGTAGCTGTACCACTGTTTTGATAATGCCAATCCTGTATATACTGTTGAAACCAGACGTTTACATACTGTAAGGTAGCGAGTCGGGGGACTCGCTTGCTGCGTAATGACGCCAACACATATGTATAATTTTGCAAATGTCTACCCGTTTATTTCTTACAGACATCTAATAACCCGGGTAGTACATTACACATTTATCAAAAGAACATCACATAATACACTACTTTACACAATACAGTACATAGAATATTGCACATATACATTTACAGTAACCCGGGACCTGTAACCACCTCTCTTCCCCATTGGAGCTCTAACAACCGCTCCCGTGGTGGCTACAGCCTCCGGCCTATCTACACGCTCCATATACATTTCACAGTACATAAGTTACCCCACACGATGTCCCCTCTGGGTTCAGAATTGGGATTGAGCAACCTGAGTCACGGGTTCGCCACGTATCCCCAAGTGGGCTCCTTTCCGGACGTGTTTCGCCCCACGTCCGGATCAGCGCCCACCTGGGTCAACCATGGTTTACCCACTCTAGGAGCCCTTCTAACCCCTGCTTCTGACCTTCGCTACATACGCCTCAACCGGCCCTGTGGGTCCCAATGGCGATACCAGCCGCCCGGCTTTAGTTACCCAGCACAATGATTCCATATCACATAGTAGTCAGGACTCCAGCCTGACCAGGACCTTCCATGTCACATGTGATCCATCCTACTACATTCATGGACCACATGCCTTTTCACCCCGCTCACAGCCCATCATAATCTATCCATGGACTGTTGCTCCTCCATGACCACAACAGGGACCTGGTCAACGGTAGAACCCAGGCTAACCATGCGTCACCATGGCTTCCTCACCACGGAATGGGCCACCAGTCGCCACCAAACCCCCATCTCGTGGCAGGTCTCCAGGTCGACGACTGTGCCCTGCGTCTGAGTAGCACCCTCCCGGATCAGCCATGGTTCCCCTTGGTAGTTTCTAGTAGCCTTCTTAACCCCTGCGTCTGGCCACAGGTACATACATACTATTAAAGGACAGGTGCTTCCTGCATGCAGCAAGCAAGCCTCCCTCTCGTCCACCAGGGACGGATCGCCTTCAATCTATCATCCATACTGGCTGGGTCTCTCCCACAACATTATACATGGCTCTTATTCATAGGCCATCATCTCTCATCCAGGGCACTTTTACCTAAGCCCTCACATATGTTCACGGGTCCTTTACTGACTGCCTAGTCGGACCCAACGGCGGTTATGCACGCCTGGCATGATGCATACGCGACACACAGCTCACTCCATCACATGGGAACTGCCGTCTTACCGGGCATGGATCCGGGTCTCGCTACCTGGGTCACGGGTTGACCAAGCATCCCCATGGGCTCCTTCTGGGATGTGTTTCGCCCCACGTCCAGTCCAGCATCCACCAGGTCAGCCACGGCTTCCCCACTCCAGGTGCTGTAACGATCCCGGTCCTGGCTACCGGTATGGAGCTAGCACGCTCCCTTCACCATCTGACATCATGTATAAATACAAGAGGAGTGGGGGACAAGAGGCGCAATAGTGCCCTATCACTAGAGACACTACAAGGTGCAGAGGTGGTGCTATGAAACCACTCACCTGATACAGTTGTGATCCCCACAACTGGTTTAAAGAGCATTAGTACTCCAGCTGCCGCAGGACCTCCACCGACCACTCACAAGTGGTGATATCCAGAAGATGATGGGAAAAAAGGTGTGTCACGGTCCGTGCTGCCCAAGTCCAAGAAACTCACATGGGAGTCAGAGTTTCATAAAGTAGATCTTTTATTCTTTCACTCCTACGCATTTCGGTGCCCCACCTGGCACCTTCCTCAGGGATACCTTTTTTCCCATCACCTTTTTTCCCATCATCTGACATCATGGCGTCTGGACTATCTCAGTCCCTCATACAGACTGGATCTGCATCTCTGCATGTCTGAGTCTCTCCCTGACTCAGGCTGAATGACTCTCAGAAGTCTGTGAACTCTCACACTCACTCAGGAGGCAGGCTCTTATCTGGCACGCTCACACAGACACACCCACTTGGCTGCTAGTAATCAGCCTTCTCTAGTTCCTATACAGCTGCTCATCTATGTGCCCCATCTCTACAGCACTTACACAGCTTGTTTAACTCCCTGTGTTCCGGGTAGGTTCACAGAGCACACACAATGCTCTCAGCCGCTCATTGGTCTCATGAATCTTTCAGGCATTGACACACTGGGTGCCGGACATGATTACACAACACATCTACGGTAATAACCGGCTCATGTGAACAGGATCCTATACTGATCCTGCATGTGATGCACCCCGGCCATGGGGCATGCCGGCTGGGCCTCACAATACACTATATAAAAAGACACATATGAATGGTTTTCTCGCTATCTGACATGAAATCAGAATAAACCTTTCCCATTTTATGTTAATTAGGATTACCATAATTATTTATATTTGCCAAATGCCAGAATAATGAGAGAGAGAATGTTTTAAGACATTTTTATTACTTTATGCTAAGTCACAAGTTTACATACATTTCATTAGTATTTGGTACCGTTGCCCGTTAAACTGCAAGACATGGGTCAAACCTTTTGGATACCCTTCCAGAAGCTCTCACAATAGTTGGTAGGAATTTTGGCCCATTCCTCCTGACAGAACTGGTGTAACTAAGCCAGGTTTGTAGGTCGCCTTGCTCGCACCTGTCTTTTCGGCTTTGCCCATACATTTTCAATAGGATTGAGATCAGGGTTTTATGATGGCCACTTCAAAACATCAACTTTGTTATCCTTAAGCCACTTTGTAACCAGTCTGGCAGTATGCTTCAGGTCATTGTCCATTTTATAGACCCATTTCCGGCCAAGCCTTGAGGTTTTTTCTGATATCTTAAGATGTTGCTTCAGTATTACCACATAGTCTTCTTTCCTCCACAACCCCAAACAACGGGTTAGCAGATTTAACTCTCTCCTCCGCCCACCAATGCCCCCTCCGACTCCTCTCACTGCTGAGGACTTTGCCACATAGTTCAAAATATCGACAAAACAAGGCAAACCTTTAATGTTCCACCACCTCAACCACTCCATATGCCAAACCTCTGCCCTTCCCTCACAACCACCCTCTCCAACATCACTGAAGGAGAGCTTACTCATCTCCTCTCACAATCACACCTCACCAATTGTACACTTGACCCCATCCCTTCTCACCTCCTCCCCAACCTTACTAACATGCTCATCCTAGCCCTAACCCATCTCTTCAACCTATTGATAGTTTCTGGTACTTTCCCTTCTGCTTTCAAACATGCCATCATCACACACATCCTCAAAAAGCCAAACCTTGACCTGACTGGTATGCCCAGCTGTAGCCCCATATCGCTTGTCCTGTTTGCTTCCAAACTCCTTAAGCTGCATGTCCATGCTCAACTTTCCTCCATCTGTTATCTAACTCTCTCCTTGACAATCTCCAATATGGCTTCGCCCCCACCACTCAACCGAAACTTCCCTGACCAAAATTACTAATGTCTTACTCACAGCCAAAGCTAATAGACATTTCTCCATCCTCCTCATTCTAGAGCTGTCCCATGCCACCTTCTCTGTTCCTTTGGCATCAAAGACCTTTCCCTATCCTCGATCGCCTCATACCTTTCTGACC
This sequence comes from Allobates femoralis, assembly GCA_033576535.1. Taxonomy (NCBI): domain Eukaryota; kingdom Metazoa; phylum Chordata; class Amphibia; order Anura; family Aromobatidae; genus Allobates; species Allobates femoralis. Next base: position 104,172,066 of record JARQOC010000005.1, on the reverse strand, counting down.
GCACATTTAGAATTTCCCACTTCTACACTAGCTCCTCATCCCGCCCTCTCTCTGTTTGAGTCCTAGAAGGCTCTGTCCTGGGGCCCCTACTTTTCTCCATCTATACTCTTGACCTGGGACAACTCATAAAGTCCCATGGCTTCCAGTACCACCTGTAGCAGACGACATTCAGGTCTACCTCTCTGCCCTGATGTCAACTCTCTGCTGTACAGAATCCTGGAGTGTCTGTCTGCTATATTCTCCTTCTTCACTTCTCGCTTCCTAAAACTCAATGTAGACAAAACCAAACTCATCATCTTTCTTCCATTCCATGTATCTTCCCTATCCTATTATGGTAAGCGGCATCACGCTCTCTACCTATTACGCGCTTAGTTTGCGCTGACATTGCTGGATGCTGCTGGATGTATTGTTTTCCTTTAAGGGCTGCATGAGGGATTAGTGTGAAGGTCCTGACTCCAGTGTTGTGCTTCAGAGCGGCATTCACTATTATGTTCACTGCTGGTTGAATGGTTGAAGTGTTACTCACCTGGAATCCCCTCCCCCTGGTTTTAAATAGCTTTCCCTCTCCTCAATCAGGTGCCGTTAATAGAGTTAGTTGGCTCTTGGTTATTGTGCTGAGAAATCTTGCTGCTGTGCTGGAGCCGCTATGGAGTTCTATTGCCGTGGGAGAAGATGTCATCTCTAACCCGTGGGTGGAGGTAGGGCCTTCAGCCCAGGGCTAATCAGGAGTTTAGGGTACAGGGTGGCGGCTCGGAACTCCTCACCATCAGAGGCACCTCCAAGATCAGGGAAAGCCAGGAACTCCAGCATCAGGGTGAGATTAGGCTCTCCTGACCCCCTTTGCCAATCACGCCATCAAGTTACTTGATTCCCTCACCTCCCAAGAGTGACACTCCCACACCTGAAACACTGCCTTGGAGTAACTCTTGACTCTGCCCTGTCCTTCAAACCACACATCCAAACTCTTGCCAGCTCCTTTCGCCTACAGCTCAAAAATATTTCCAGAATCAGTCCTTTCCTCATCCCTCAATCTACTAAAACGCTTGTACATGTCCTCGTCATCTCGCCTTAATTACTGCAACATCCTCCTCTGTGGCCTCCCCATTAGCTCTCGTGAACCTCTCCAGTCTGTCCTCAACTCTTCTGCCGACTAATCCACCTCTCTCCTCACTACTCCCCGGTTTCTCCCCTCTGCAAGTCCCTCCACTGGCTCCAAATTCCCCAACGAATTCAGTTCAAAGACTAACACTGACCTACGAAGCCATCTGTAATCTGTCCCCTCCCTATATCTATGAACTAATCTCCCAATATCTTCACTCACATAATCTTAGATCCTCCCAAAACCCTCCTCCTCTACTCCACACTTATTTTCACACAACCGCCTCCAAGATTTCTGCCGAATATGCCCCATCCTCTTAAATTTTGCGCCCCATCACACCTTGATTAACCACCACGATGGAATCCTTCAGATGGAACCTGAAAACCCATCTCTTCAGGAAACTTACAGCCTGCAATGACCATTCTGCTGCCTCACCACCACCAGAGCTGCCACACCCCTGACCCTCTGTCTCCTCCCCATTATCCGGTAGAATGTAAGACCGCAAGGACAGGGTTCTCTCCCCTCTGTACCAGTCTGTGATTGTTTATTTGTTTACTGTAAACTATATCTATAATTCTGTATGTAACCCCTTCTTATGTACAACACCATAGAATTAATAGTGCTAAATAATATAAAATAATAATAATAATAATAATAAATGCCATCTATTTTGTGAAGTGCACCAGTCCCTACTGCAGCAAAACAACCTCACAACATGATGCTGCCACCCCCTTGTGTCACAGTTGGGATAGTGCTCTTGAGCTTCCAAGCTTCTCCCTTTTTCCTTAAAATTTAACTAACGATGGCCTATATGACCAAATGGTTTAATTTTAGTTTTGTCAGACCACAGGACATGTCTCCAAAAATGTAGGTCTTTGTTCCTGTGTGCATTTGCAAAAATTATTCTGCCTTTTTTATGTTTCTTTTGGAGTAATAGCTTCTTACTGGCAGAGTCGCCTTTCAGGCCATATTGATACATTACCTGTTTTACTGTAAATAGGGCTACAATCTTACTATCATCTTCACAATGTCTTTTGCTTTTGTTCTTTGGTTGATATGCACATGTTGGACAAAAGCACGTTCATTTATGGAACACAGAACCCGTCTCCTTCCTGAGTGGTATGATGGCTGACATTCCCCTCTGAAATGTACTTGTGTATAATTGTACAGATGAACAAGGCACCTTCAGGTATCTGTAAATTGCATTCAAGGATGAACCAGACTTATGCAAGTCCAAACTTCTCTTCCTGATATCCTGGCTGATTTCTTTAACTTTCTCATGATGCTATACAAGAAGAGGTGTGCTCAGGTGTGCATTAAAATACATCCACAGGTTTGTCTCTAATTAACACAAATGTTGGCAGTGAACTTATCAGAATTTGGCAAACACGAAACATCATCATATGGGCTATCCCAAATTGTTTAAAGACATAGTAATCATATATTGTATTTAAACTTATGACTGCAGAAAGTAATAAAAATTACTGAAAACATTCTCTCATTTTTCTGGCATATGGCAAATATTAATAATTGTAATCCTTGGTGAGAACAGAAATTGTTTATTCTGATTTCATGTCAGATAGCGAGAGAAACATGCATATGTGTCTTTTCATATAGTGTATGTAAACGTCTGGTTTCAACTGTATATTAACAAATCAGGAGGTGATGAATTGGCTGAAGGACTACTGAAAGGGTGTGTAAAGAGAAACAAGCACCTGGTTACATTGTTCTCCTTTTTTTCAAAAGTTGTCAGTTTCAGTTACGAAATGAGCCATTTCTTAATGATTTTTAACTCCTGAATTCATATCTGACAAAGTAAAATTTTTGCTTGGCTCGTTTTATTATGATACAAAGTTTTCCTTTTACCCCTGCATATAATTAATGCATAAAAGTTTCAGTACTTTGAAATATTAATTTTTTTTGCTAATTTTAAGATGTAGAATATGTTTCTTTGCCAAGTTTCTGATATTTATTTGGAAAAAACTTAGGAACAATTCAAGTAACTAAAACTTGTCTGAGCACTGTTGCAAATTATCCAAATGCAAAAGAGAGTCTTAACGGGCACTGGCGGAGTCATGGGTAAGATGTCAGCTGACTACAATGTGTGGAGACCAAGTGGCGTTGCTCAATCCCAAAGAGTAGATACAAACTTTTACATAGAAATGGATGTCACTCACCACAAAACCTTTTCATTAGTGTGGGTGCTTTATTCCATTGCAGCAGAATCCAGGGTTACATAGTGCAAGAAGGGGTGGGGGTATGAGGAGGACTACGGGTGCTCCGTTTTACGTGTTTTAATTGACCCATGGAAGTGTTGAAACACGTGAAATGGAGCGCCCGCAGTCCTCTCTGGACCCCCACCCCTCCCTGCACTATGCAACCCTGGATTCAGCTGCAATGGAATAAGGCACCCGCATAATGAAAAGGTTTTGTGGTGAGTGCCATTCATTTCTATGTAAAACTATTGCAAATTATAATCAGTTACAGAAATTGCACTACAAAATTTGATCCTCATTTAGTGACAACTAGAGATTAACTTTTCTCAAAAAGATTTGCCAATTTCAAATTAGGCATGGACATTGATTTAGTGCCTAATCGGAAACCCAAGCAATTTACCCGAAAATCGTGAATTTTATTGAGAAAAACTTTGAAAATAAAAATGGCCCTAAAATTTCCTTGAAGGTTTGGGGCCAAAACACTCGCTGGAAGATCCAGTGGCTGAGAACTCCGCTAACCTAAGGTCAGCTGAGTCCACTGCCTTTGGGTCTACCAGTTTTTTCAACATGGTTCATTTGAGGGAGCTTTAAAAGAAAATTTTTAAGCTTTCTGGAGTTTTCAGGTGTTGGGACACCTGCAGGCTGTGAACCTTTGGAAGAGTGCCAGCAGCTGTGAAATTCAGGAACCTTAAAATCTCCTTTAAACATCCCTTTTAAGAGAGCTTTTAATTATTTTTTGTAATTATTATTATTTATTTCTTTTTTAGAGATACAACCTTTATTATTGCAAAGGGTCATCAGCATGCGAGTCCACCTCTTCTATACTTATATGCTAGCAATTCAGCTAACAATAGCATATATCCATTATATGCTTAACATACATGGTCTTACAGGTCTGTTCAAACTCATAAAACACTATAATATGGATATTGCTTCTTGAAAATGTGCAATTCCTTCTTTATATTTCCTTGTATATATTTAGAATACAGATTTTTGTCATGTGCACAATGTATTATATCATTGATCTTGGACCTGTCCATGCATTTACCACTAGCCTTATTCAACACTCCAAATGAATTGGTGGTGAGCTGAAAAAAAAAATATTTTCTTTTTATTTCACTTCGAAATATGTCAGGCTTTTATAGCCCCAACCATAAACCCAAATCTTCCCTGTGGCATACGGATGTGTAAGTGAGGTGCTTTCTACAGCCCACCCCATGGGGGTTTAATAAGGAGCTAGGCAACAAGATCGGGAAACAATAATATCCCCTAAGCGTCTGGGTGCTGTCCCTGGAAGAGGCGGGATCCTAGGCAAAGGAAAGACGCATTACCTTGAAGGCCGGTGCCAACTAGGCATTGCTGTACAATGTAGCTACACTGTGCTACTGTGTGCCTGCTGTCTGCACTTTGGAGACCTGATGGATTTCCCCCAAGACATGCCAGCTCTGGAGGACCTGATTTTCTTCACCAGGGCCGAGCAAGCTTCACCACAACTGCACCAGCCGTGAGAGGAGATGCACACATATGTGAGCTGGAGGTCTACCACACTCCCTGCATTGGACCTGATTTGCATCAGTGGCAGGATCCAATGCTTGTCCTGCATGCCCATGCATTCAAGAACCACCAGAACAAATCTCAGAGTCAGGGGCAGGTGAGCTGTTCTACATGCAAGCTGGGACTTTCAAAGTTTGGAGGCCGGATTCTGCAGCATGCCTGGCCTTAGTAAACCTGCATCCGGTGGACTGGCAAATCGAGGAGGATGAGGAGGAGGTAGTAGCGGCAGACGCCCCTGTTTCCCTGCCTTCCATAGCACCCCCACCAGAGGCCTTTGACTGAGAAAATGTCATGTGGGGCTCACTACCCCCTCCTAGTAAGTGTCCTTATAGGCATGAACCACCCTGGGCCTTGCAATTTTTGAATGAGATAAGGCTCTCAAATGCACTCGCCGAATGATTGAAGGGGTAACCACTTTGATGAGTAATATACCTGGGGCCGGGTGGTGACCTTCTTCCAGAAGAGGGGGTTTGGGTTCCTAGCCGAAGATGGGACTGGTGACCGTGGTATGTCATTCGGTCCATCCTGATTGATGATAGAAATCCGGCACCAGACGTATCTCCTTATTTTCAAGCCTTTATTCCAAGTTTCAGTTGAGTATAAAATCAAACATACGAAATGGGAACGCAGTCCCCTGCTGGACGCGTTTCGGACAACGTCCTTCTTCCGCAGCATAAACCACAATAGTGACCACATTCATTAAATACATGTTAAAAACACCACCCACCTAACACATGTAGTAATTAATTAAACACAGAGGCAGTTTTGTTACCAATGTCACATAGGTATGAGGATTCCAGAGGCTCCATTGGCCTAGCAGTTAACCCTTTGATTGATATAATAAGAGATGAGATTTAAAACAAAATACTATAAAACCTAAGCAGATAGCAGAGTCATCTTATATCACATAGAAAAAAAGCAATGTTTCATTGTGTGCCTTCCTTTAGGAAATATGCTGATCATTGTGGTTTTTTTTTCATGTTGGCATAAATCCCAGTGTGCCTATAAAGTTATTAATAAAAATATATGCAATCAGATCTATAGTTGAGACCTTCGGGAGACCTAGAATTCAGGGTCATGATCCAAAAAAATCGCAAATGCACTCGCCGAGTGGTTGAAGGGGTAAACACTTTGATGAGTAATATACCTGGGGTCGGGTGGTGACCTTCTTCCAGAAGAGGGGGTTTGGGTTCCTAGCCGAAGACGGGACTGGTGACCGGTGGTATGTCATTCGGTCCATCCTACAGCATAACCATCTGCCTTCCCGCCTCTGCACCCTCTATGTTGGTGACGAGGTCACCTTCATGAAATTAAAGGGTTGCAAGGGGTGGTATGCAGTGGGGGTAAGTCGAGACACCACCGAAGAGGATGTCAAAGAGTGGCAGCAGAAGGCCGACATGGAGAGGATGGAGCATCGACCGTTGGCCACGCCTGACCATGTTAGTCAGCCAGCTGGAGTGAAACCCACCGGGATAGAGAGCCTGAAGGGCCTATTTCGGATGCAAGTGCTCCTCCGGTGTGTGCAAGAGGGGTGCCATCCCCTAGTTCTTCCATCCTCTTCCCCAGTGGTGGCCTTAATATAGTGTGCTTTGAGGCAGGTGGTGGTGGAGAATGCCCCTGGAGGAGTAGCCCCTGTGACCCACTGAGACATGCCAGGAGTGGCATACATGGTGGAACAGCCACATACATCCAGCAAGATGTGGATGGAGTTTTTTTCAGAAGTGTAAGGCTTCCTATAATGCCTCGTATTAAAGAGGACTGTCCTAAAAAAGGCCAGTGGCCAGGTCAGTGACCCATTACAAGAAATGCCCCTAAAGGGACCCTGCATCTTGCTCTGTTGGCTGAATGAGGACTGTTTGCAGTTAGGACAAGAGCGAGGTCTGTTTATTCTTGCCTTGTGGCCAGGTAGCCTTAATTTATTTCCCCTTTCCCAGGTTAGCACCGGTTGCGCTTCCCTCTGCTGGAGTAGCGGGATTTCAGCTACAGCGGGAGGCTACACCTCAGAGCCCTAAAAGGACTGTGCCTAAAATGGATTGTGCCCTGTTATCTTTTTATGACTTGTGCCCCATTTTAATGGACTCTGCCAATCCTTGTAGAACTTGCTGGATCCTATGAACTGTTTTGTGAAAAAGGGAGAAATTGGAGGACCCGATGTGCCATCCAGTTCATTTGTTTGCAACGTTCAAGAACTGGAAGAACTCACTCATATGCTAATACCCCCTGTGTTGTGTTACTGCCACAATGAGAGAATGGACTCCAATGCCTATGCAAGCCTTTGTGGACTTCGTGCTCCTGTTGGTCTGTTTTATGAAAAAAATGGACTTGGACTCTATAGTTTAGTGGTCTCAACCTGGTGAGACCGAGGTCAAGATGACCCAAGAAAAGAGGAAAGACTTTATAATGTTTTACCTGTGTTTTATGTGTAAATGTATGCATCATGTCTTCCAGGTGTCCACTATGGCCGAGGACGGCCATGGTTAAAGAGGGGAGGTATGTGGGGGTGTCCAGTGCCCCCATGAAGTCTTTGCCCCCCTGAAAACATCACTGTTACTGTTTATATTTAAGTATGTGTGTCTTTTAGAATTATTGTAAATAGTCTATGCTGGGATCAGGGTCTCTATCTCTACATTATGCTGCTGTCAGATGGGATGGCAAAAACCTGGTGACAGTGTCCCTTTAACTCCTTGTGTGCTAGACTGTTTGTGCAAAGTAAGAGGTGCCATGATACTTCCCTACAATATCTGGAGGACAATTTGCAAGACACTTTACACACTCCTGAAGAACAGGGCTGGGCAACTCCACTCCTCAAGGGCCGCAAACAGTGTATGTTTTTGGATTTACTTAGCATTACACAAGATGTTTGAAGCATCACCTGTGCAGATAATTAAATTACCACCAGTGCAATGCTATGGAAATCATGAAAACTTGCTCTCTTTGCAGCCCTTGAGGACTGGAGCTGCCCATCCATGCTCTAGAAGCCTCTGTGGAGATAGCCAGAGGATGAAAGGAATCCTCGAGCCCTTCCACTACAACTGCGCCTCTCCCTGGACCCACTTACAAGCATATTGGGGTTACATTCACAGAAAGAACACCCCCATATACTATGAGAGCAGGCACACAGGCACTGGTGACAGTGTGACAAGTGGTGCCATCACAAAGATTACTACAGTTCACATTCGAGGAGTCACAGGGCTATCCCACAAGTTTATACTGCACTGCACTCCCTTGTGCCACCACTCGTCACATATGCTGTCTCATGATACTGGCGAGATATACTGGCTGCATCTGGCGCGATATCATAGGTCTAGCAAGACAGTGAGTGTTGCGAGCTCTGACGCCACTAAGTGTTATGAGTGCTGACGCCACTGAGGTTGTCTCAGATAACACAGCTGGATTCCCTGCTGCATTATACCCACGGTGTAACTTGAGATAAACTGAGTGAAGTCATGGTTTGTCACATTGCTGGGAACTGTGCTGTGCCTGCTCTCCCAGCATATGGGGGATACAGTCACTGATTTTGCCTCCTATATGCTGGACTACTTCAGAATTTATTTTTGTTTAATTTTTGTTTTTTTTAGTTTTTTCTTTGTTTTCCATCCATTTTTTGCTGTTGGGTGGAAAGGCAGACTTAAAAAAAATGGATTTTAATGCAAAAACAATGATAGAGGAATGTTTTGGGGAGTTTATTTTCAAATCAAATTTTAATTGGTGCGGTTATTCGTATCCTTACTGACTTGGTTAGTAATGTCAGGAATCTGATTACTAACCTCTGGGCTTGATGTCAGCTGACATTACCCAGCTGGCATCAACTCCAAATACTATTACTCTATTTGCCAATGTACCAAGGCATCGGGAGAACTGGGCGAAGCACCAGGAGTGGCAGATCTAACTGAACCACGACTCCTGGGGCAGCTGTGGCCTGCAATTTTTTGTAAAGATTTTACAATCTATTATATAATCACGAATGGGTTTTTTGCCCCTTTTGAGTCCGCTCACGCTGCGAGTCAGCGTGGTCATGTTGATACGCCCGAAGCATTGGCCGCGCAGCGGCCATTGCGAGCAGTTCTAAGGCGACTCGCTATGCCCGCGCAGCGGGCATGGCGAGTCGCCTTAGCAGCGCGAAGCATTGGCCGCGAAGCGGCCATTGCGAGTCAGAGACTCGCTCTGCTAGAATCCTCGAGTTTTCAACTGTTCAAGCTTATAGATGGATGGATAGATACATAGAAAGAATAGATGATAGATAGATGTAAAGACTGGATAGATAGATAGAAAATATAGATAGAGTTGTAGATATAGTTGTGGCCAAAAGAATTGACACCCTTGCAATTCTGTCAGATAATACTCAGTTTCTTCCTGAAAATGATTGCAATCACAAATTCTTTGGTATTATTATCTTCATTTACCGTATATACTCGTGTTTAAGCCGAGTTTTTCAGCACAAAAAATGTGCTGAAAAGTCCCCCCTCGGCTTATACACGGGTATATACAGCCCCCCCCCCCCCCCGTGGTATACCGCGCTCCCCCCCTTGCTGGTGGCAACCTGTAAAAGAAGATATCGGTGTACTTATCGTATCGCCGCCGCCGCTCTGTCACCGTCACCGCGCTATTCCGGGTCTTCATGCTTCCTTCACCGTCGCACAGGAAATGACATCATTTCCTGTGCGACGGTGAAGGAAGCTTGAAGACCAGGAGGAGCGCGGTGACTGTGACAGAGCGGCGGCGGCGGCGATACGATAAGTATAACGATATCTTCTTTTACAGGTTGCCACCAGCAAGGGGGGGAGCGCGGTGACGGTGAAGGAAGATTGAAGACCAGGAGGAGCGCGGTGACGGTGACAGAGCGGCGGCGGCGATACGATAAGCATAACGATATCTTCTTTTACAGGTTGCCACCAGCAAGGGGGGGGGGCCTGGTATACCACTGGGTACCCCTGTATACCTCTGGGGCTGATGTATACAGCTCTGGGGCTGCTGTATACCCCTCTGGGGCTGCTATATACCTCTGGGGCTGCTATATACCCCTCTGGGGCTGCTGTGTATACCCCTCTGGGGCTGCTGTGTATACCCTTCTGGGGCTGCTGTGTATACCCCTCTGGGGCTGCTGTATACCCCTCTGGGGCTTCTATATACCTCTGGGGCTGCTGTATACCCCTCTGGGGCTGCTGTGTATACCCCTCTGGGGCTGCTGTGTATACCCCTCTGGGGCTGCTGTGTATACCCCTCTGGGGCTGCTGTATACCCCTCTGGGGCTGCTGTGTATACCCCTCTGGGGCTGCTGTGTATACCCCTCTGGGGCTGCTGTATACCTCTCTGGGGCTGCTGTATACCTATGGGGCTGCTGTATACCTCTGGGGCTGCTGTATACCTCTGGGGCTGCTGTATTCCTCTGGGGCTGCTGTATTCCTCTGGGGCTGCTGTATACCTCTGGGTCTGCTGTATACCTCTGGGGCTGCTGTATACCTCTGGGGCTGCTGTATACCTCTGGGGCTGCTGTATACCCCTCTGGGCTGCTGTATACCCCTCTGGGGCTGCTGTATACCTCTCTGGGGCTGCTGTATACCCCTCTGGGGCTGCTGTATACCTCTCTGGGGCTGCTGTATACCTCTCTGGGGCTGCTGTATACCTCTGGGGCGGCTGCATACCTCTGGGGCTGCTGTATACCTCTGGGGCTGCTGTATACCCCTCTGGGGCTGCTGTATACCCCTCTGGGGCTGCTGTATACCGCTCTGGGGCTGCTGTATACCGCTCTGGGGCTGCTGTATACAGCTCTGGGGATGCTGTATACAGCTCTGGGGCTGCTGTATACCGCTCTGGGGCTGCTGTATATACCACTGGGGAGGCTGCTGTATACTACCACTGGGGAGACTGCTGTATACTACCACTGGGGAGGCTGCTGTATACCACAGAGGGGGCCTGTATACCACACTGCTGGGGGCTGTATACCTGTGCTGGGGTCCACCCTCGGCTTATACACGAGTCAATAGGTTTTCCCAGGTTTTGGGGGCAAAAGTAGGGGGGTCGGCTTATACACGGGTCGGCTTATACACGAGTATATACAGTAATTTGTCTTCAATGAAAAAACACAAAAGAAAATGAAGCAAAAAGCAAAACATTGATCGTTTCACACAAAACTCCAAAACTGGGCCAGACAAAAGTATTGGAACCCTCAGCCTAATACTTGGTTGCACAACCTTTGGCCAAAATAACTGCGATCAACTGCTTCCGGTAACCATCAATGAGTTTCTTACAATGCTCTGCTGGAATTTTAGATCATTCTTCCTTGGCAAACTGCTCCAGGTCCCTGATATTTGAAGGGTGTCTTCTCCAAACTGCCATATTTAGATCTCTCCACAGGTGTGGTGTTCTATGGGATTCAGGTCAGGACTCATTGCTGGCCACTTTAGAAGTCTCCAGTGCTTTCTCTCAAACCATTTTCTAGTGCTTTTTGAAGTGTGTTTTGGGTCATTGTCCTGCTGGAAGACCCATGACCTCTGAGGGAGACCCAGCTTTCTCACACTGGGCCCTACATTATGCTGCAAAATTTGTTCGTAGTCTTCAGACTTCATAATGCCATGCACACGGTCAAGCAGTCCAGTGCCAGAGGCAGCAAAGCAACCCCAAAACATCAGGGAACCTCCGCCATGTTTGACTGTAGGGACCGTGTTCTTTTCTTTGAATGCCTCTTTTTTTCTGCTGTAAACTCTATGTTGATGCCTTTGCCCAAAAAGCTCTATTTTTGTCTCATCTGACCAGAGAACATTCTTCCAAAACGTTTTAGGCTTTCTCAAGTAAGTTTTGGCAAACTCCAGCCTGGATTTTTTATGTCTCGGGGTAAGAAGTGGGGTCTTCCTGGGTATCCTACCATACAGTCCCTTTTCATTCACGCCGACGGATAGTACGGGTTGACACTGTTGTACCCTCATACTGCAGGACAGCTTGAACTTGTTTGGATGTTAGTCGAGGTTCTTTATCCACCATCCGCACAATCTTGCGTTGAAATCTCTTGTCAATTTTTCTTTTCTGTCCACATCTAGGGAGGTTAGCCACAGTGCCATGGGCTTTAAACTTCTTGATGACACTTTGCACAGTAGACACAGGAACATTCAGGTCTTTGGAGATGGACTTGTAGTCTTGAGATTGCTCATGCTTCCTCACAATTTAGTTTCTCAAGTCCTCAGACAGTTCTTTGGTCTTCTTTCTTTTCTCCATGCTCAATGTGGTACACACAAGGACACAGGACAGAAGTTGAGTCAACTTTAATCCATGTCAACTGGCTGCAAGTGTGATTTAGTTATTGCCAACACCTGTTAGGTGCCACAGGTAAATTACAGGTGCTGTTAATTACGCAAATTAGAGAAGCATCACATGATTTTTCTAACAGTCCCAATACTTTTGTCCACCCCCTTTTTTATGTTTGGTGTGGAATTATATCCAATTTGGCTTTAGGACAATTCTTTTTGTGTTTTTTCATTGAAGATAAATTAAATGAAGATAATAATACTAAAGAATTTGTGATTGCAATCATTTTCAGGAAGAAACTGAGTATTATCTGACAGAATTGCCGGGGTGTCAATACTTCTGGCCACAACATTAGATTGAAAAAATAGATTTAATGATAGATAGATAGAGGGTACAGCAGACAGCTGCAGCTTGCAGTCCACAGGTGGCGGCTTTACCTTGGCTAATAATCCAAAACAGAAGTTACCCCAAGGTATTTTTTTCAAATGATTTATTTATAAATTATTAAATAATTTTAAAAATGGCATAGGGCTTCTGGACCCATATGCTTCTGGACCCATGCGTATGTTTCTGGACCCATTACCATATTTATGAGGGGCACATGGCAAGAAATTGTAGGAATTGTAAGAAATGTCTTTGCAATATCTTCCACAGTGAAGGCGCTTTCTGCTTCCAGCAATCTCCGACAAGCCTAAGATATCTTATGGGCATTCTAAACGTTCCCCCCGTGGTGCATTGGAGGTCTCGGAACTGGGCCCTATAAGAGTCTTAGGTGATAACAGTGGCGTAACTACCGCGGTCGCGGCTGAGACCGGGCCCGCCCCCAGGGGGGGGCCCGCTGCGTGCCAACGGCCGCCCGGCCGCTCGCCCGCCGCGACCGCGATAGCGCCGGAAGAGGAGCGGAGGGAGGACTGGAAGTGACAGAAGACACTTCCTGCAGCCGCGCAGCAGTGCCCGTTCCTTCACTGCTCCACAAGCCGGGAGGCAGAGCAGCCAGGTACACCCCCCCCCCCGCTTCTCACCCGGCCCGGCACTTGCTAGCACCCCCCGCCCCCCTCCCCTCGCTCCTCACCAAAGGGGCCCCGGGGGTCGGTAGCTACGCCACTTTTATGCTGTGTTTGCTAGAGCCGGTGTCTCCTGCACTTCCTGTATCATGTGGTTCTCTCCCGGGCAGTGACGTCTCCATTATACAGGCTGGTAATGATCAGCTGCAGGCTCTGTCCACTGTGGGGGAATGGTATCTAATGCTCATACACGGAGGAGTATATTATGTGTACAGTGTGCTGGGGTCACGATGCCATCCAACACCTGGCAGATGCAGAACTACAACTCCCAGCATACCTTGACATCCTCTGTCTGAGTTCCAGGTGGGTCAATGGCATAATTTGGGTGCCAGGTCATGCTGGGAGTTGTAGTGTTTGTTGCATCTGCCGGATGCAGATGTAGCAGAGTAAAGTCAGTGACATAGCATAGCTAAGTTTGTTAGTCTATTGCAGAGCTGATAGAACAGTGACAGCAGGGCTGGTAGATATGATTCAGTGACATAGGAGAGCTGTGTTTGTCACAGAGACTATTGCAGAGCTGATAGATAGGACACAGTGACCTAGCAGAGCTGTGTTTCTCACAGAGACTATTGGAGAGCTGATAGGACACAGTGACATAGTAGAACTGTGTTTGTCACGGAGTCTATTGCAGAGCTGATAGAACACAGTGATGTAGCAGAGCTATATTTGTCACAAAGACTATTGCAGAGCTGATAGATAGGACACAGTGACATAGTAGAACTGTGTTTGTCACGGAGTCTATTGCAGAGCTGATAGAACACAGTGATGTAGCAGAGCTATATTTGTCACAAAGACTATTGCAGAGCTGATAGATAGGACACAGTGACCTAGCAGAGCTGTGTTTGTCACAGAGATGGTTGGATGGTATCAGTTCGCTCCACAACCCCAGTAAGTGACCCCAGCACACTGTACTCATAATATGTGTTGGGTAATATCGGATAAATCTTGTATAAACAAGCATTTTTGCAATTTACTGCTTATTAAAACATTCATCCGTTCTTCAGATATTAACACTCTTCTTTTGTTTACAGCTCGTTGCCTTGGAGACCGACCACCGCTGCTACATAGAAGAGGATGCACAGGATCGCTGCAGCCTGCTGTGACCTCGTAATCCCACCCAGCAGCCGATTGATCCTTACAACTAGACGGCAGCAGTGGTCGGTCTCCTAGGCAACGAGGAAAGAGTTAATATCTCAGAACAGCTGCAGATTTTAATGAGTAAATTTCAAAAATACTTTTTACATTTAGTATCTGATAACATCCATCTATGAAAATGGGAATAAACTTTCAATTTATAACAGGGTCCATCAGCATTTTGGCATTTCCAGCAGCAGGGAGAGTGGTGAACGGTAGTGGTGCCTGTGTTAGGAGATCACAGGTTTCCAGCACCAGAGGTGGAACATATTATTGGTGCAGGAATACAGGGGCCCAAGAGATGTGGAGGGCCCATTTCCACCACTGAAGCAGGTAGAATTGTGCATTTTGATGAGTTAGTGGACTTAAAAGGGTCCCATCAGTGGCGTACTATGCACGGTCGCAGGGGTCGCAAGTGAGACCGGGCCCAGAGATACAGGGGGCCCGGAGCCGAACCCTGCGACAGCTGTGCTAGCTTTACATGGATGTGCGTCCCGGGGGACGCACAGCCATGTCACTGCACAGAGCTCTGCCTGGCGGGTCCCCAGGCGGCTGATTATGGCCGCCGGAGGACTGGCAGGCGCTGCAGTTTTAAATCTCCCGCGGCCGCTGCTGCTGCACTGTGATGACTTCATGTGACCTCATCACAGACAGGACGCAGCTGCTGGCGGGAGCAGTGAGCGAGAGCTCACCAGGTGTATCCGGTGAGTTTTCCGGCCTGTGCTGCACTTCAGGTGGGTGCAGTGCTGTAGATGGCCCGGGGTGACCCTCCTCCTCCGTGTGTCCTTCTGGGCGCCCACATGTGTACAGTACACAGAGGAGGGGGTGGTGTCAGGAGCGGGGCGCTGTGATTTGTGGGTGTACAGTACTACACATGCAGGGCAGGCTGGCAGTGCCTGGCCCTGGGTGACACAATGGGCACACACTCGGCCTGGTGCCTATAAATAGAGGCAGCTATTTCTATACATAGCCACTCTATGGGGCCGCAGGGTGACCTCAGCATGTGGGTGCAGGCAGAATGTGACCCCCTTCATGGTGACATATGCCACACTACACAGCTGTGGGGGATGGACTGTCCTATCACACAGTGGGCAGCTACCCTCGCCAGCTTCCACTGCCAGCAGGGTTAGTGTGGTCTGGCAGTGTGACCCAAGCTGCCTCACCAAGGTTACCCACACTAGCACTAATGACAGGCTCAAAGGTCACCTGCACAACATGTATGATAGTATATGACATTGGTGTTCAGTGTGCCACCCTCCATGTACCATCTACTAGTGTCACCCACATGGCAGTGTGAGCTCAGTGCACAAGGTTCAGTGAGACGTCTGCCTGGCTCTATTCTATACATTGCATCATTGCCACACATTCCCTTGGGCCAGTGCAGTTCCCCACAGCATGCCTCCGTAACCTTGGACAGGACCAAGGGCAGACATACCATTGGAGCAACCTGTACAGCTGCACAAGGGCCACTTATTTTCCAAGCAAGTTCCTATTGGTGAATTATTGGTAAAAACAAACAAACAATAACAGGTGTTTTATGATAAGCTATGAGATATGAGGCTGCATTATATTACCTGGAGGGCCATGAGGCTGCATTATATTATCTGGAGGGCTGTGAAGCTGCATTATATCTGGAGAGCTATGATGCTGCATTATATTATCTGGAGAGCTATGATGCTGCACTATATTATATGGAGGGCTATGAGACTGCATTATATTATATGACGGGTTATGAGGCTGCATTATATAATGGATAGCTATGAGGCTACATTATTCTATGTGGAAGGATATAAGGCTGCATTTTACTATATGGAGGGCTATGAGGCTGCGTTATACTATAATGGAGGATCATATATACCAGGATAAGGGCATATTCCAGGAGGAGGGCCATATATAGCAGGATGAGCGACATTAATACACAATGAAGGGGAGTGGGGTCAATTTGTGAGTCTTTATAGCATTTGGCAACGTTACATGGGGCCCGTACATCTGACTAATGTAGGCGTGTGGGGGAAGGGGGGGGCCCAGGTCCAAATTTCGCACCGGGGCCCTTTGGACTCTAGTTACGCCACTGGATGATAACATAGTAATCCAGGATAGTCCATTTTACAATGTTATAATCCCAGTTCCTCTATGATTTAATGGTTCAGTAAACCTCTGCCACGATTGCGTTCAGGAGTGCCCCTAACAAATGTATCCAGCCACAGTGTGGCACACCCATCACTACACACAACTTCTCATCAAATGGCTTGAAGTCCATGTGGGTGATCTGTACAGGCTGCCAGATTATTGGGTTTACATTCCAAATCACATTTCTCCCTCTTTTGGGCTCCATTGCTTCTTGTCTCCACTGTGCTTGGCGAGCAGCCTCCTCCTTATACTCCTGAGAGATGCCACCTCTTCTTAGTACCACATCAATCACTGGCATTTGAGGGATCCCTGTCCCTAGTGCTGGTCCATTAGACATCTGGAAGGAGGTGGTCTGGCTAGCACCCACTAGTAGATCAATTAAGTCCTCTTTAGTCAATTCCTGGTAGTTCAGGCCCAGATTTCTGGCTTTCTCCTGTAGAATGGATACAGTCCAGCTTCTGTATTCACTTTGTAGGTGGTTCTCCATTGGACTGCACTCTGTTGATCCCACCACTGCCACCAATTTTCACGGTATCCTACTCCAGTATTACACAATCAATAGGGCGAGGGATATGTGAACTGTCAAAGATTCTTTATTACATGTAAAGCGAAGGTCCATAAAACAATCCACCACACAAAGCGTAAAATAGTCCAGGAACAGGATAAATTCCCCGGGAGAGGAGTCACTTAGATTGATATAGCAATGCGACTCCAGATGCTTCTTCTCCTATAGGCTCCTCCAGCAGTTCCTTACAGTAAAATAAGGGTTTTGTCCAAGTACCTCTGGGGTGATGGCCTTAGCATCAGTGTCCCAAAAAGTATCTATCTTACTAGCCTCCTTGTCCTCTTCAAACACCCAACTTATATCCAGGGGTGGGCAAACAGTTTGAATGCTTTTCAGGCCTCCAAGACCTGGAAACTGTAACTCAGCGATCAAGGCAATGGATATATCCTATATACAGTGCCTACAAGTAGTCTTCAACCCCCTGCAGATTTAGGTGGTTTGATAAGATGCAAATAAGTTAGAGCCTTCAAACTGCAAACGAGAGTAGGATTTATTAACAGAAGCATAAATCTTACAAACCAAAAAGTTATGTTGCTCAGTTGAATTTTTAATACATTTTAAACATAAAAGTGTGGGTCAATTTTTATTCAACCCCTAGGTTTAATATTCTGTGGTATAACCCTTGTTTGCAATTACAGCTAATAATCGTCTTTTATAAGACCTGATCAGGCCGGCACAGGTCTCTGGAGTTATCTTGGCCCACTCCTCCATGCAGATCTTCTCCAAGTTATCTAGGTTCTTTGGGTGTCTCATGTGGACTTTAATCTTGAGCTCCTTCCACAAGTTTTCAATTGACTAGGCCACTCCATCACCTTGATTTTTTCCCTTTTGAACCAGGCCTTGGTTTTCTTGGCTGTGTGTTTTTGGTCGTTGTCTTGTTGGAAGATAAAATTACGACCCATCTTAAGATCCTTGATGGAGGAGCGGAGGTTCTTGGCCAAAATCTCCAGGTAGGCCGTGCTGTCCATCTTCCCATGGATGCGGACCAGATGGCCAGGCCCCTTGGCTGAGAAACAGCCCCACAGCATGATGCTGCCACCACCATGCTTGACTGTAGGGATGGTATTCTTGGGGTCGTATGCAGTGCCATCCAGTCTCCAAACGTCACGTGTGTGGTTGGCACCAAAGATCTCGATCTTGGTCTCATCAGACCATAGAACCTTGAACCAGTCTGTCTCAGAGTCCTCCAAGTGATCATGAGCAAACTGTAGACGAGCCTTGACATGACGCTTTGAAAGTAAAGGTACCTTACGGGCTCGTCTGGAACGGAGACCATTGCGGTGGAGTACGTTACTTATGGTATTGACTGAAACCAATGTCCCCACTGCCATGAGATCTTCCTGGAGCTCCTTCCTTGTTGTCCTTGGGTTAGCCTTGACTCTTCGGACAATCCTGGCCTCGGCACGGGAGGAAACTTTCAAAGGCATAAGCCTTCCACTTCCGGATGATGCTCCCAACAGTGGAGACAGGTAGGCCCAACTCCTTGGAAAGGGTTTTGTACCCCTTGCCAGCCTTGTGACCCTCCACGATCTTGTCTCTGGTGGCCTTGGAATGCTCCTTTGTCTTTCCCATGTTGACCATGTATGAGTGCTGTTCACAAGTTTGGGGAGGGTCTTAAATAGTCAGAAAAGGCTGGCAAAAGAGATTAATCCACACATGTGAAGCTCATTGTTCTTTGTGCCTGCACTACTTCTTAATACTTTAGGGGGACCAAACAGAATGCTGGTGGTTTGAGGGGTTGAATAATAAATGACCCTCTGAATTAACTTTTAACGCTTTAAAAAAAAAAAAAAAAAAAAATGTGAAAAATCTTTTTGGCTGCAGTGCATTTCCCACTTCCAGGCTGATCTACAGTCCAAATGTCACAATGCCAAGTTAATTCCGCATGTGTCAACTAGCTAAATCTGCAGGGGGTTGAATACTACTTGTAGGCACTGTATATCCTATAGCCATGGGAATTGGCAATGGATATATCTGTTGTCCCCTTACTACTGAAATGATCATTTTTAAACTAAAACAAATATAAGGTCTTGTAGTTCTCATGTATACGCCCATATGTCAGCTCTGTGCAAACTCCGACTTGTATGAATTATGAAGTTGTAACACTGCATCAGTAGAATTGTATTGGACTTACTGCACCTTTGTAGCCTCTGAACAATGAAATAGTATGATATATTGTACCCTGGTCCACTGCATTATGGAGTTATCCCTCCTGCCCTGAGAAGCTTTAGGGAGAATACATTCATGTACAATAAGAATGGAGGCGCCATATTACTGCACACACAGTGGATCTCGCTCCACAGGACAGAAAACGGCCACTGCCATGTGTATATATCCTACAAGTTTTATTGCCTTATGTCTGACTAAACTAGATTGTCAGATAATGAGTTATATTCTGCTCTTTACTTGCTGCAATCAGGTCAGTGACAGTACGTAAGTCTGGTCAGTAGGGGGCAGTGTGCTTACAGAAATAAATCACGAAACAAAGGACGCATACAAAAAAGTGAAGGCAGACCTTAGTGAATTCACATGGCATTTTACTGAAACCTGATAATGGTAGCTTACCAGGAGCCTACTTAATATCTCTCAGCTATTATGTCATCTCTATATCTTATCTGACAGTTTTCAAAATCAGCATTTTATGTACAAGTAGCGCAGTGCCTTAAAGGTCAGACTTTGTTATAAGAATGCACCATGCTGCTATATTTTATGATCTGGATATTTCACATACAATATTCATTATATGCCCCCGTTAACAGTGCTGTATTGTATTTATCAACCACCGTAACGTGACCTTGACGAGAGCGGCTGAACCTGAAAAAGAGTTCTAATGTTTAATCTAACTTGTAAGATTATTATTATTACTATTGGTATTATGAATTACCATTGGTAATAATACTCATAATAAAAGTTGTTTTATTTTTGTTATTACTATTAGAAGTATTAGTCATAATAATGTAAAAAAATGATTGATCTTGAAAGGTAATATTTTTCTAAGTTCTAGATGTTGTGTAGACTTGTTTCAAAGTTTCATATTCTCATATTTTTTACTTAATGTTTAATTTCAATTTTGTTTATTATTTCATTTTATGTTACCGACATTATTAATAACATTATTATTAATGATAACAACTACAATCATTGTATGCTACAGTGCCATTGCCTCTGGGGCCCATTGTTCAGCTTCATGCAGTATATCCTGACCCTTGTTCACAAATTTGCCTTTATTTCTATATATAATAGTTAATTGGGTAGATTGTAATCGATGCTATATTTATCTGTACATGCTTGTTTTGCCAGGTATCTAAAGGGGTTGGATATGGCTTTAAAGAAGGCGATTATCATTTATTATAATAATTCAATGATTACAGAAGATAGGAAATAGTGTGACATTGTGTACACTTTTACTTAATATAAATCAGAAAGGTAAAATACTTACATTGCACACTACACAGGAAAAACTTTACTAGGAGCAACATATCATCTGTCCGGGAACATCAGCTGTGAGAAGCGGAACAGCGAAGATTCCTGGGATCCACACTGTGGCATTACGGGTATCCCCTTCAGTTCACAGGTTAACAGAGCTTCCGTTTTGCTGAAGTTTTCTCTAACCTTTATCTTATTTGAAAAAAAAAAATGCTTGCGTAACCAAGTGTTACACAAACTCTAGAATATACAGGTTCTATTTGTCCGATATAGTATTCCTCTTGCTGAGTGGCCAACTCTTCAGATGTCAATCATCATCGGACAAATACATCACCAGATGAAACCTGCCAAAGGCTCTCCTGGTTCCAAATGTTTTCCCATACTATAAACGTACACTTTCTCACTAAACATTGATAAAGGAGCTATGACTCCAGGTGTTCGGAAAGTTACAACAAAACAAAGTTTAATATCTTAAAGGGTTCCTTAAAGAGAGGCTACCAATATGGCCATTAACATCTTAGCACTACAATGCAGCATTAAGCATACTGTGGCAACTACTGCTCATGCAGGGGCACAGGGGTGTAAATACAATAGGTGCAGGGGTTGCAATCGCACCTGGGCCATGGAGCCTAAGGGGTCCCAAAAGTCCTTGTGGCCTATAGGAAATGACCGATGCTGTTAAAGAGTTGCGAAAATTGAGGGCCCCGTTGGAGCTTTTGCTTCAGGGCCCATAAGCTTCAAGTTACATCACTGTGCAGGGACCCTCCGGGGAATTCACCAGTCTCTTGTGGGCCAGTATGAGCCTGACAACACCCATTGAGTAAATTGTTATCATTTTTGTTAGTAATTATTATTGTTAATATTAATATTTATCATTATTTATTTCATTTTTTTTACTATATTGTTAAGTAAATATTACTAATACTGGTCATAAAAATACCCAATGTGCAGTTGTGCAGAGAACCATGTAACACTTTGAAAATGGATTTTTTTTTTTTAGTATATGGCAGAGTGGTCTATGAGAACCCCATGGTACCATGTTAATGTTCTATTGCTAGCTATATGAAGGATTACAATTACACTACGTAACAATTTTAGGAATACTTATTGTTCTGAGCTGTTAAGTGTGTTTTCCTAATGCTTTGTGACTAAAATGAATAGAAAAAGGTTGTTATTCCCCATAAACTTTGCTTTTGTTTTCAGCACAATGATATTTTGAATTATCTATATTTAAGAATATTATCATTTACAATTACAAATTTATATTAATAACTACAATAATTATTGGTGTAATGATTGGGCATGAACTTTGTAATGAATTACTGGAGAGCAAAGGACTTGTATTGGGTCCATGTATACTTTATACCACATCCTATTGTATCCTTGGTAGATTATGGGGTAACGGCTAAGGCTACATTCAGACTGTGCTTCTTTTTTCTCCTCTGTTCTGCTGCGTTTTTTGCTGTAATACAGTAGCTGTTCTCCAAAAAGCAGGACAAATCGGATCATCTATTTCTGATCTGTTTTTAGCTGCGTTTTGGTGTAATGCGTACTTTTTGCTTCCATTACAATGGCTCCTATGGGAAAAACAGATCAGAAAAACGCACGCAACAGAAACGAACATGTTCCTAATGTGCAAGAACGGATCACTTTAAAAGCGCAAAGAATGAAAACCCATTGACTTAGCTGGGATTTAATTTGAGTGATCCGTTTCATGCAGTGCATAAAGCGGATCACAAAAACAAATGCAAAGACGCACAGTATGAATGTAGCCTAAGGCTTTGTTCACACGTCCAGTAATCAACCATTAGAATGGATCCAACAGCGATCTGTTGACAGAAAAATTCTGCAGACACTTTAAAAAATTTGATTTCAACTGACTCCATTTTTTTATGTTGAGGTTTGTGGAGAATTAGGCCAGGGTCACACATGCAAATCTGTTTTTTAAGCCCCTAGAAAAAATCCGTTTTTCTAAGGGTGCCAATGGTGTCCCCAGAGGTCCAGGACGTCTTTTGGAAATTTTTGGACTTAGTCATTTTTTTCTCAAAAAAAGCATGCGTTAATGCATGGTGCCTATATGTACCATGCGTTAGCGCATGCGTTTCCCATAGGGCTCCATGTTAAAAAAATGCATGTTGTTTTTTATCCCTCCCCTGGAGGGATAAATGGCTAGTCCTGTGTTTGAGACTCCTAACGAGGCTCAAGACTCTATTTGCATGTTCATATTTCCCAGGGGGCAATGTGCCTAGGAATTCACTGTGTTTGAGCGCTTTAGCCAGCTGCCCACAGTGTTTTCTTGGACTGGTCTCCTGAGATCAGTGAATACTTTGCAATCTTGGTCTACTAGGCCTTGCTCCCACCTAGCCAGAATCATACTCCACACTGATGAGGGCAACACCCTGAAACAGCTGTATGTGGATGGATACCTGGCCTTGGTATTCCCTTGTCATATCTGTAAACTTGTAAAAGAGTTGGATATTGACTTAAAGGGCCACGTCATATGTGTTATGGTGTTCTCCGCAAGAGCCACCCCTTGGCTGGGTCTTCCCTTGGAGGGATAAATGGCTAGTCCTGTGTTTGAGACTCCTAACCGAGGCTCCACAGACTCTATTTGCATGTTGTTTTTAAAGGCACCCAGCAGCGTTTTTGGAATGCTGCACAAAACGCATGCGTTTTTTGAAAAATGCGCACACACATGCATTAACGCATATGTGTTTATGGACTTGAAAAAAAATGTCCAAAATGTTCCCAAAAACGGATTTAAGCCAAAAACAATGGTATGTGTGACCCTGCCTTAATCTTTAAATACCGTATATACTCGTGTATAAGCTGAGTTTTTCAGCACAAAAAATGTGCTGAAAAGTCCCCCCTCGGCTTATACACGAGTATATACGGTAGCCCAGCTGTATACAGCCCCCCCCCGTGGTATCCAGGGCCCCCCTTGCTGCACATCTGTAAAGTAAGATGTCAGTATACTTATCGCTGCGCCACCGCCGCTCCGCTGCTCGGTCACCACGCTGCTCCGGGTCTTCATGCTTCCTTCTCCGGCGCACAGGAAATGACGTCATTGTTCGAGCGCCGAGAAGGAAGCATGAAGACTGGAGCAGCGCGGTGACCGAGCAGCGGACGGCGCGGCGGGAGCGATAAGTATACTGACATCTTACTTACAGGTGTGCAGCAAGGGGGGCCCTGGATACCACGGGGGGGCTGTATACAGCTGGGGCTGCTGTATACAGCTGGGGCCCCTGTATACTACTGATGGGGGGGGAGGTCTGTATACCTCTGGGGCTGCTGCTGTATATACCCCCTGGGGCTGCTGCTGTATATACCCCCTGGGGCTTCTGCTGTATATACCCCCTGGGGCTGCTGCTGTATATACCCCCTGGGGCTGTTGCTGTATAAACCCCTGGGGCTGCTGCTGTATATACCCCTGGGGCTGCTGCTGTATATACCCCTGGGGCTGCTGTATACTACTACTGGGGCTGCTGCTGTATATACCACTGAGGCTGCTGTATACTACTACTGGGGCTGCTGTATACTACCTCTGGGGCTTCTGTATACTACCACTCTGGGGCTGCTGTATATACCTCTGGGGCTGCTGTATATACCTCTGGGGCTGCTGTATATACCTCTGGGGCTGCTGTATACTACCACTGGGGCTGCTGCTGTATATACCACTGGGGAGGCTGCTGTAACACTGCTGGGGCCTGTATGTACCACTGGTTAGGCTGCTGTATACTACACTGCTGGGGCTGTATACTACCACTGGGGAGGCCTGTATACCACTGCGGGGGCCTGTATACCACACTGCTGGGGGCTGTATACCTGTGCTGGGGTCCACCCTCGGCTTATACACGAGTCAATAGGTTTTCCCAGATTTTGGGGGCAAAAGTAGGGGGGTCGGCTTATACACGGGTCGGCTTATACACGAGTATATACGGTAGCCTCTATTTTTCTTTCATTTGAAAGGGATCTGTTTTTTGCTTACTGGAAAAATTTCTATTGGAAGAAAATGACAATTTGATAGATCCATTTTCCATAGTCTTCAATGTAAGAAAAAACCCAGATCCAATTGAAATCAATCTTTTTCAGTTGGACTAAAATTTGTGATGTATAATCCAATGATTATGATATGTGCAAATGCGCTCCCTTATTGTGGTTCACACTCAGAGCCACTAAAAACCCACCAAAGTAAGGATGCCACTAATAGCTAAATTGTACTAGTCCCTGTATGCCAATACACTAATGGTACCTTTACACGCCGCCACAGAGGCCAGCAACAGGCAGGCACCGCACGTGCATGCGCGCGTTTTCAACGGTTGCTAACGGTGCCTGATGCCGCATATACACGCCGCCACAAGGTGCTCCACAGAAGGTATTTGCGTTCCACAGAAGTGCCGACGGGTGCCGCGGGTTACCTTCTGTGTAGCACCTTCCCTGATTTACACGCCGCCACCACAAAGGAATCTGGGCGTACATATTGTGCGCCATAACTACATAGGTGTGACAGAGTTGTGTATTACGCGACGCTCGTACGGTGATTGGACAATGCAATAACATCATGATTGGCCAGCCAAGCAGGAAGGCTGGCTAATACATGACGCTATTGCAAATGTGTATTGTGACTGGTCAGCTCGTTAAATATGCCGCCCTGTGCAGGGGCTGCCAATGGGTACACAGTAGCCCCCACCAATGATAGCTGATGGGGCGTGGTATACATGACGCTGTGGCACGCCCCAGGGAACTCAAATACCGTGCCTGTGCCCCGATTACACGCCACCACCATAGGGATTATGCCTGCTTGTTTTTGAGCACGGCTGAAAGACAGGTATCCGAAGACACAGGAAGGAACTTCCTGAATTACACGCCGCCACTTCGCGGTCTTTTCAAGGCAAAAGGAACAATTGTTTCCGATGCCTGGCGGTTTCTACCTTCCTGTGGCGGTGTGTAAAGGTGCCATAAGGGTTTATGAATATATATCCGGCATCTGAAGGTTAAAAACCGGGCACCACGGGACACATTGGGGGCTTATTCAATTGGATTGTACCTGCTCTATCCACCTGAAGATATCTGCGGCACGGTGTTGCTCGCCAATTAGAGAGATAAACGTCTTAACTTTAGAGCAGAAGAAAAGAGGGCGGCACTCGACGTGCTGTGTGAATTCCTTTATTCATGCAGTCCTGCCCACATCAATGCGGGATGGTCACAGCGGGGAGAGGGAGTGGGGAATCGGCGTACGACGGCTAACCGTTTCGCGGATTTACCGCTTCCACAGGTCCAACGGGTATTGAAAAATACTCAATTTTTAGGCATAGAAAGGGTAAAAAAAGATTGGCGCAGGGATAACGTCCTTGACAAAATGTCCCGCATAGAATCAAGATGGATTTTTAAATACAATACAATCGTTCCGAATGGTTTGAATGCGGAATTGGAACTGTTCGCTTATAAATAAGGAAAAAACAATACTAAAGACTGTTCCCTCAAGGAAACTGTTTTTTGTGGGAATTTTTTCTTAATACAAACATTTTTTTTCTTGATAAAAATCTTTAAAAGTTCATTCACAACAATCCTCTCTTACAATTGAGTTGGGGAGATATGGAATTTATGGTGCAGTGTTATATGGATTAACATTCTTAATCTCTTTTTATTATGTTTCATATACACTTTAAATAATGCTCCACATGTATTTTGTGTATTCTGGATACAATTACACATACATGTGAAAAAATACGGTATGTGATCTTGTTTTCATCTTTTGTGGTACTTCATTTTTCCTGTCTTGTTGTGAATCCTCTCACTCTTTCTTTTTTCTTCTTTTTTACCTTTTCCTTTAAAAAAAATGTTTTATATGACACTTTTGTTTTAAATGTCATATATTGAATAAAGTCATTTTTACTATGTTTATGTTTAAAAACTAGTCAGACCCAGTGTTAATGGTATATGGCACCAGTTCACATTTGTCTTTGAGTGCTGTGCAGTTTTTTTCTTGTTATTTATCATATGGAGTTGCAGGCTCCATGCTGCAATTTGCACCCTCATCACCTACAGGTGGTCTAGGGCAGAGGTCCCCAACTCCAGTCCTCAAGGCCCACCAACGGTCCAGGTTTTCATTATTTCCTTAGAAATTTGACAGTTGGTAATTCAATCTCCTGCACAGGTGGTGATTCCAATTGTCAACTGCCAAGGAAATCCTGAAAACATGCACTGTTGGTGGGCCTTGAGGCCTGGAGTTGGGGACCTCTGGTCTAGGGTCTAGATCAGGGGTCTCAAACTTCAGGCCTCGAGGGCCGCACACAGTCCAGGTTTTCAGGATTTCATAGTATTTGACAGTTGGTAATCAGATTACCAACTGTCAAACTCTAAGGAAATCCTGAAAACCTGGACTGTGTGCGGCCCTCGAGGCCTGGAGTTTGAGACCCCTGGTCTAGATGGTGTCTGCCCACTGAGAAGTGGGGGGGTGGACAAGGAGGACAGGGATGTCAGCGTTAGGACTCATCAGACCTGAAGTCACTTTGTCGCAGTTGATGAGCAAACAGACATTGGCCAATGTGTGTACCAAGAACTTCAGAAATAAAAAAATAAGATTTTTGAGTTTTTTGAAAAAAAAGTAAGTTTTTAAACTTTTTTCTCATATACATATAGCTTGTTAGCAATTGTACATCATTGGTTGTAGCTGAGTGCTGCAAAGAATTTTTTTCTAGTAGTTTGACCCAGCGTCCCTGCTGGCACCAGTTCACATTAGTCTGTGAGTGCTGTGCAGTTTTTTTTCTGTTTTTCTATCTATCTATCTATCTATCTATCTATCTATCTATCTATCTATCTATAATCAAAAATAATAGCAGCACACTGGTTAAGTCAATGCATGCTAACACTGATGTTTATAGATGTTATATTGGTGTTATTTTTGAGAAAAAATAAAAACTAAAAAGTTTTTTCAAAAAAACTCAGATGTAATTTTTTTTTCCGTTTTTTTCCGTTTTTTTATGGTTCTTTGCACATGCATTGGCCAATGGATGCCAGCCCTTCAACCACGTCTCGGTGACCATAACTCTGAAGGGTCCCTATCTACACTAAAAGCCTCTCTCGTACCCTAGGGGTCTCTGCAAAGCACAACGGTAGATTACAGGGTTTACAGTCAGCATTTTTTACTTTAATGTTTAAATTCAAAGTTTGCATTCAGCTAAACCCGATTCAAGATATTGGTAATGACTTCTGCTGGGGTCACATACGGAGAGGATGTATGGCCACAGAAGCAAGATAATTAAAGGAATTTTAAAGGTGAGGACACAGTTTTATTTTTTTTTTAACCCATTGCAGTTTGTTTGAAATTTGTATGTGTTGGAAAATTATTTTTAATAAATATGTGGGAGGTAAAGCTTACCATTGCTTGGTGAACTTGGTGAACTTACAATAGTTACAACTTTGAGCATATATACAAAAATAGGAAAGGTGCCCCAAGCACTACATACGTCTTTTCCACAGAGGAGAATCCTCGGATCTTAAGGGGCTTTTTTCCAATGACACAGAGGATTTCTGGGTGCCAGCAGGTAGTCCAGCTACAACGATCAACCACGTAAGTAGAAAAAAATTTGGCTCTCCAGGTCCTACGTTATGTCCAACTTTTATTTTTAACGGTAAAAGCACATCAGGAAGAGGAGCGGTGTATGGGACTACAGACTGTTTCCAGCACTATGGCTCTTCAGCCGGTCCCACCTCACCGGTTGAAGAGCCATACTGCTCAAAACAATCTATTGTCCCATACACCGCACCTCTCTCTGATGTGCCTTTACCATTAAAAATAAAAGTGGGACCTGGATTGCCACATTGTTTTCTCCTTACCTGGTTGATTGTTACAACTTTCAGGCTAAACTATTTTTCTAAATCGTTTGGTGTGAAACAGATCGGTAAAAAGGTAACGGATTTATCAAAAGGCCTCTGAATGAATTCATTGAACTTAACTTCAACAGCCTAAGAACTAACACCGGCCATTACTCCTTGCTGTAAAACAATATATTTTAGTCACATTTTGCCGTCTTGTATACTGTATAAGAAATGTACATTTTATATATGAATCTATGATTTCTTTTGCATTCATTTATCCAAAAACTGATATTGAATAAATCATACGGCCTCATCGACATAAGGCAATAAGAAAAACATCCATACAACACATTATAAAATCCTATTTACTTTTCAAGCTTTTATTCAGAATAGATGCAAGAGTTTCCGTATACTCCAGGTCTCAGCAGAGTAGAGGTCGTGTTCTCAGTCACATTTGTGTTTTATTAGGTTTTAATGACACACATTTTCCACTGTTTAAATCAGGTTTTATGTCACAAACCTGGAAAGTACCTTCATACTAGCTTCAAATGTAACTGTATCACTGTTTTAAACGGCAAACTGAAATTTCCCACCCACAATGTGATATGCCTGAGCATGCATGAGTCCAGCATTAATAGTGCTTGGATCAGGAACAACATTTTAAATGTTGTCACCATGAATTAAATGTTCTATTCCAGTATTTTAAACCAGGAGTAAATCATAAGGTTGCTGGCAACTGTGGACTGTGGATAAATGCCTTCTAAATGCCATTGGCATTCTATATAGATAAGATGGTGGAGATAAAACCTATAAGTAAAGGCTCATGAGAATTTCTAAGACTAAACAGGATGAAGCTACCTTTGCAATTTGTTATAATAGCAATTATTATTACCCACTTGCCTGTACAGCTATGTGCCGACATAGAATGTGTACTGCGGATTTTTGACGTACAAAATCTGCACCATGTGTCAAAGATAATAACAATAATTTTATTCACACTAGACCTCGTCTTCACCCGCCTCTGTTCCCTCACCGACCTCGCAAACTCAACCCCCCTCCTATCCGACCACAACCTGCTGACCTTCTCCACCCTCTCCCCCACCCGCCACACTCCCCGCTCTCCGGAAACTCCATCACCCCCGAAGAAACCTGAAGCTCATTAACTTCCACTCACTCGCCGAGTCCCTCCTCCCTCTCTCTGACTTAGCCTCCTCTCATGACGCTGCTGCTGCCGCCACCCTCTGCAACACCACTCTTGCCACAGCCCTCGACCAGGCCGCCCCTCTCTCATACAACAAAACCCGTGCACACAGACAACCCTGGCTCACCGCCAGCACCAAAAAACTTCAACGGACGTCCAGGGTAGCTGAACGGAGATGGAAGAAATCCAACTCCGCAACACACCTCGCCTTGTACAAACAGTCCCTCATCGACTTCAAGACAGCACTGACCACTGCAAAACAAGCTTTCTTCTCGTCTCTCATTAGCTCCCTCTCCCACAATCCCATGCAACTTTTCATAACATTTAACGCCCTACTCCGTCCCCCCGCCCCCACTCCTTCTCCCCTCATCACCGCCGACGACTTTGCCAGCTTCTTTAAACAGAAGATCGACAAAATCAGAGAAAGATTCGATTCCCAATCCCCTCGGCCCTCCCTCTCTATCAATCAACCCCCCTCAACCAAAACTAACTTCTCCTCCATGACTGAAGTGTGCCTCTCCTCCCTTATAGCACGATCACACCTCACCACTTGTGCCCTCGACCCTCTCCCCTCCCATCTCATCCCTAACCTCCCCACTGTCCTTATCCCCGCCTTAACACATCTCTTCAACATATCACTTACCACCGGCATCTTCCCCTCATCCTTCAAACATGCCCTCATCACACCCATCCTCAAAAAACCCTCCCTTTACCCAGCAATAGTCTCCAACTATCGTCCCATATCTCTCCTCCCCTTTGCCTCAAAATTGCTTGAGCAACATGTCTACTCCGAACTGTCCTCCCATCTCTCCTCGTGCTCCCTCTTTGACCGCCTGCAATCCGGTTTCCAAGCCCACCACTCCACCCAAACAGCCCTAACCAAAGTCACCAACGACCTACTGACTGCCAAGAGCAAGCGACACTACTCCATCCTTCTCTTCCTCGACCTCTCTGCTGCCTTCGACACAGTCGACCATTCCCTCCTGCTTCAAATTCTAGAATCCCTTGGCATCACTGACCTGGCCCTCTCCTGGATCTCCTCGTACCTAACAGACCAGACATTCAGGGTCACCCACTCCCACACCTCCTCCTTACCCTACCCCCTATCTTTTGGAGTTCCCCAAGGCTCAGTCCTGGGACCCTTACTCTTCTCCATCTACACCCTCGACCTAGGCCAACACATCGAGTCCCACGGCCTCCAATACCACCTCTACGCCAACCCAGCTCTACCTCTCCGGCCCTGACATCACCTCCCTGCTATCCAATATCCCACACTGCCTGTCCACCATCTCATCCTTCTTCTCTGCTCGTTTCCTCAAACTCAACATGGATAAAACAGAGTTCATAGTCTTCCCCCCAAGTCACTCTTCCCCCGTACCTGACCTAACCATCACTGTCAACGACTGCACACTCTCAAAAGTCCCCCACGCCAAGTTCCTCGGTGTAATCCTCGACTCTGCCCTCTCCTTCAAGCCACACATCCAGGCCCTCACCACCTCCTGCCACCTCCAGCTTAAAAACATTTTATGGATCCCCTCCTTTCTTGACCATGACACTGCCAAAATGCTTGTCCACGCCCTCATTATCTCCCGCCTCGACTACTGCAACCTCCTGTTCACCAGCCTCCCCGCTTCCTCCCTTGCACCTCTCCAAACCATCCTCAATTCCGCTGCCCGACTCATCCATCTGTTGCCCCGTTACCCCCCCGTATCCCCCCTCTGCCAAGTCCTCCACTGGCTCCCTACTTCCCAGAGATCTCAGTTCAAAACCCTAACCCTGACATACAAGGCCATCCACAACCTGTCCCCTACATACATCTCCGACTTGATCTCCCGATACCACCCCTCACGCAATCTGCGCTCCTCTCAAGAACTCCTTCTTGTCTCGCTCCGCATCTCCACATCCCACAACCGCATACAAGACTTCTTTCATGCATCCGCCATACTCTGGAACTCTCTTCCACACCACATCAGACACTCCCCTACCCTGGGAACCTTCAAGAAAAACCTGAAGACCCACCTCTTCCTTCAAGCCTATAACCCACACTGAGACCTAATCCGCTGCACTATCTCACCTCTCCCCCTCCTACTGTCTCCCAACCATCCCCTATAGACTGTGAGCCCTTGTGGACAGGATCTCTGCCCTAATGTACCTGTATGATTTATTCGTCATATTTATGTTCTCGTCCTTGTTCTGCCCTTACACATGTAAAGCGCCATGGAACCAATGGCGCTATATAAATAAATAATAATAATAATAATTTATATAGCACCAACATATTCTGCAGCATTTTACAATTCAGAGGGGACATCTACAGGCAATTTGAGACAATATAGAGTAACAAAAAATTAAAAAACCATGAGGAGTGAGGTCCCTGCTCGCAAGCTACAATCTATGAGGAGATAGAGGTGGCACAAAATGTAAAGGTACTTGTCATATGTGGTTCAGCAATCAATATAATAAATAGGGGATTCATTTATTGCTGCATGAAGCGGTCACCAGCCAGGTCTGTACAAGCTAAGATAAAGTGGTATTGCGTGCATAGAGGGTGTAGACAGATGACACAAGAGGCCAGATTTGGAAAATGACAGAATGGGTATAGTTAGATAGGTGATGTGAGGTGCTAGGCTAGTCAAAAGAAATGCATTTTTAGGGCTCACTTAAATCTATGGGTATTGGGAATTAATTGAATTGTTCTTGGTAGTCCATTCCAGAGAATTGGTGCAGATCATGAGAAGTCTTGGAGACGGGAGTGGGAGGTTCGGATTGTAACTGATGTCAGTCTTTGGTCACTTGCGGAAAGGAGGGCATGTGTAGGGTGATAGAATGAAATGAGCGAGGAGATGTAGGGCGGTGCAGAACTATGGAAGGCCTTGTGGGTGATTGTGATTATTTTATATTGTACTGTATTGTATTGTACTGCAGATGGGCAACAAGTGCAATGACTGGCACAGGATAGAGGCATCAGTGAAGCAGTTCTAGAGCAATATGATCCTGGCTGCTGCATTCAGGATGGATTGGAGAAGAGAGAGGTTAGTAAGAGGGAGACTGATTAGTAGAGAGTTGCAGTAATCCAGATGAGAATGAATAAGAGCGACAGTTTGAGTCTTGCAGAGTCAATGGTAAGAAAAGGTCAAATCCTAGAGATATTTTTGAAGTGCTGTTGACACGAGCTAGCGAGTGACCGGATGTGGGGAGGGAAGGAGAGATCTCAGTCAAATGATCAGGAACATTCCCTCCTCCCAGCCTTGGGCCCCCTGCAACATATAGGGAGAGATGATAGAAAGAAGAGCTATATCCAAATCCAGCCCCATCTACAGTTAGTGAGTGCACCACCTAGAGGAAAGCTATAAACAATAGCCTATTAGTTATAGATAGCAAAATTATGTCAAAATATACCACCCCAAGGAAGTGAACACTCCAAGCCAGGCCATGTAAAACGGTAAATAGCAAGCAGCCACAAACGGTAGACAATACAGTAACCTAACTGCACATCTACCCATTCTAGTAAATTACTGCATAGTCAGTTGATAAAGCTCATTTACAGTGGGTATAGAAAATATTCAGACTAGTGATGGGCGAATCCTAAATTACTCGGAATCGCTTGACTCTAGCGAGTCCGAGCACAGGACTCGCTACTCGTTGCGAGTCTAGCGAGTCCAATGTTAATGAATGGGGAAGCGAGTAATAGCGAGTAGTGAGATTTACAAATCGCAGATGTGTCTCGGAAGCTTCAGCCTGAAGCAATCCTAGTTTTGTCATTTATTTGCATTGCTCGTTTACTTTGTAAGTAATCGCTGACTCGCACAGATAAGATCCTGTCTCCTCTGTACAGGCTGCCAGCTCCAGGGTCCTAGAGCCCGCCTGCTGCCTGATGTAGTAGTGCTGAGATTGTTCTCAGTCTGCTCATTCCCTGTGTACAGACATGAATGTCTGTGCACAGAGATGATGTAGCAGAGCTGAGATTGTTCTCAGTCTGCTCATTCCCTGTGTACAGACATCTATATTTATGCACAGGGGATGTAGCAGAGAGGACATCGCGTTTTGGACTGCGTCGGACGGAAGAGGATATTTTTAATTAAAGATGGAGTCCCTAATGGCTTTTTTTTTTATTTCTAATAAAAAATGTTCTTTGTGTTGTGTTTTTTTTAAAACAATTTAATAGAAATTCATGGCGGTCATGTCTAATATTGGCGTGACCGCCATAAATTTCGGGCTTAGGGCCAGCTGATAATACAAAGCTGGCCCTAACCTCTTTATTACCCAGCGTGCCATCGCTACCAGGGCCGCTGGAAGAGCGGGGTTCAGCGCCAGAGGATGGCGCTTCAATGAACGCGCCATCTTCTGGGGCGGCTGCGGGCTGCAATTTGCAGCGGGGGGTGCCCAGAAAGCTTGGGCCTCCCTGCGCTGCGGATTCCAGCCCCCAGCTGCTTAGCTGTACCTGGCTAGACATAGAAATTGCGCGGAGCCCCACGCATTTTTTTTTAATTATTTCATGAAATTCTGAGATTCTGACTCTGAGACTCTGACTCTGAAATTCATGAAATAATTAAAAAAAAATGCGTGGGGCTCCGCGCAATTTCTATGTCTAGCCAGGTACAGCTAAGCAGCTGGGGGCTGGAATCCGCAGCGCAGGGATGCCCAAGCTTTCTGGGCACCCCCCGCTGCAAATTGCAGCCCGCAGCCGCCCCAGAAGATGGCGCGTTCATTGAAGCGCCATCCTCTGGCGCTGAACCCCGCTCTTCCAGCGGCCCTGGTAGCGGTGGCACGCTGGGTAATAAAGAGGTTAGGGCCAGCTTTGTATTATCAGCTGGCCCTAAGCCCGAAATTTATGGCGGTCACGCCAATATTAGACATGACCGCCATGAATTTCTATTAAATTGTTTTAAAAAAAACACAACACAAGGAAAATATTTTATTAGAAATAAAAAAAAAAGCCATTAGGGACTCCATCTTTAATTAAAAAAATCCTCTTCCGTCCGACGCAGTCCAAAACGCGATGTCCTCTCTGCTACATCCCCTGTGCATAAATATAGATGTCTATGCACAGGGAATAAGCAGACTGAGAACAATCTCAGCTCTGCTACATCATCTCTGTGCACAGACATTCATGTCTGTACACAGGGAATGAGCAGACTGAGAACAATCTCAGCTCTGCTACATCATCTCTGTGCACAGACATTCATGTCTGTACACAGGGAATGAGCAGACTGAGAACAATCTCAGCACTGCTACATAATGTCTATGAGCAGGCGGGCTCTAGGACCCTGGAGCTGCACAGAGAAGACAGCTGGACTCGGCTCGCAAAGAAACAGCAGTTATCTGCGAGTTCCCTGCTATCACTGGCACAGTAGCCAGTGATTACTCGCACCAGTCTAATGCAAACAATGGCAATCCTAGTTTTGTCAGCGTTTCTGACAAAACTAGGATTGATATTGATTTGCATTGGACTCGTGCGAGTAATCACTGGGAGACTCGCAGAGTACCGAGTCCTGCGAGTCCCTTACTACTCGCCGAGTAACGAGTCCTAGCGAGTAGATTCGCCCATCCCTAATTCAGACCCTTTTACATTTTCATTCTTTGTTTCATTGCAGCCATTTGGTAAATTCAAAAAAATTCTTTTTTTTTCTCTTTAATGTACACTCTGCACCCCCATCTTGGCAGAAAAAAACAGAAACGTACAAATGTTTGCAAATTAATGAAAAAAGGATAACTGAATATCACATGGTCATACGTATTTACACCCTTTGCTCAGACACTCATATTTAAGTCACAAGCTGTCCATTACAATGTGATCCTCCTTGAGATGGATCTACTCCTTCAATGGAGTCCAGTGGTTTTTAATTAAACTGATAAGACTTGATTTGGAAAGGCACACACCTGTCTATAAGACCCCACAGCTCACAATGCATGTCAGACCAAATGAGAATCATGAGGTGAACGGAACTGCCCAAGGAGCTCAGAGACAGAATTGTGGCAAAGCACGGATCTGGCAAAGGTTACAAAAGAATTTCTGCAATACTCCTAAGAGCACAGTGGCTTCAATAATCCTTAAATGGAAGAAGTTAGGGA
Source organism: Allobates femoralis (assembly GCA_033576535.1). NCBI lineage: Eukaryota > Metazoa > Chordata > Amphibia > Anura > Aromobatidae > Allobates > Allobates femoralis. The sequence continues at coordinate 104,136,545 of JARQOC010000005.1, read as the reverse complement.
CCACCAGAAGTCTTACTAGACATAGTCGTTCAGCCAAACTGAGCAATCGTGGGAGAAGAGCCTTGGTGAGAAAGGTAAAGAAGAACCCCAAGATCACTGTGGCTGAGCTCCTGAGATGCGGTAGGGAGATGGGAGAAAGTTCCACAAAGTCAACTATCACTACGGCCCTCCATCAATTGGGCCTTTATGGCAGAGTGGCCTGACGGAAGCCTCTCCTCAGTGCAAGACATATCAAAGCCCGTATACAGTTTGCAAAAAAACACATGAAGGACTCCCAGACTATCAGAAATAAGATTCTCTGGTCTGATGAGACAAAGATAGAACTTTTTGGTGATAATTCTAAGCGGTATGTGTGGAGAAAACCAGGCACTGCTCATGACCTGCCCAATACAATCCCAACAGTGAAACATGCTGGTGGTAGTGTGGCACCCCAGACTATGGTTGCCACAATGGCATTGCCTCACTTGGGGGGTAATGTCGTGCTTGGAAGCAAGAGGGAGTATCCACACTAGGTAAGCCCACTGCACACAACACCTTTCCTGACTCCAGACCAGAAGGGGAAGCTCTGACCCAAGTTCAGAAGAGCTTCCCTATAAATTCTGGCCTGGGGGTGGGGTTAGTCAGTTCAGTTCCTAGGAGGACTGTGAAGAGGTCCCATGGACTGGAGCAGAGTGAGGCTCATCTCGGGACAGAGACTAACAAACAGGAGACACCCGTAGGAGAGGGTCTGAGGAAAGAGAGGAGACATCCTGGGGAGTGGAGCCAGTGACTGGGCTCACTCCAGTGCAGAGCACCAAAAGCGGATATCAGAGTCTGAGGTTGTGAGGGTACTCTAGTCCCAGCAGCCAAAACTGGAAGGAGATTCCAACTCTCCCGGCCACGACAAAGCCCAGGAGGCAAAGCGGCATCAGAGGGCTCAGGGACGGTGACCAGAGGAGAAGTGCCCGGGAAGGGCTTGAGCTGCCTCCCATACATGTGAGGGACTCTACGCAGAATGAGAGAAGGTTGCAGCTAGCTACAGGCAGCAAGGACCAACCAAGAGTAGCGCAAGAGGGAAGCCTCAGAACTCACCGGATGAGGAGACCCCCAACTTGCTTCTAGGACACCCGGACTCCCAACATCTTGTGGACGGAACCCTGGACTAACCCTGCTACTTCTGCTAGTAAAGGTAATGGAGATTACGTACTGTGTGTCTGTCGATTATTCCATGCCCTCAGTCCTTCACCTCCAATAGCCTACTACCGCCATAGACTTTACCGGTTGCCCTGGGGAACTGCTCCACCTGTGGGGAGCGAAACCACCACAGCTGCCATCCCATTTTTTCCAGAGGTCCCACACTGCAGCATCGGCCACTAATACCCAAATACCACTGGTGGCGTCACGGCAACTATCCCTAATTCACCACACCCAGAAATTTTAACTTGATACCCAGGGCCACGGAGCCGTGTCTCGACCCCTGTGACTCCCCGGAAGCATCAAAGCCCAGTTCTAAGTACTCCACGGCCATGGGGTGCATCAGCAGCATCATTATATGGGGCTGGTTTTCAGCTGCAGGGACAGGACAACTGGTTGCAATTGAAGGAAACATGAATGCGGCCAAGTACAGAGAGATCCTAGATGAAAACCTCTTTCAGAGTGCTCTGGACTTCAGACATGGCCGAAGGTTCACCTTCCAACAAGACAATGACCCTAAAGGTACCTTTACACGCCGCTACTGGAGGATGGATACAACCCGCTACAGGCTACAAATGTAGCTTGTAGTGTCAATATAGCCCGTAGTAGTGGCGTGTGAAGACGGTAGGAGGCAGCCGGCAACAGATACATCTGTTTCCGAGCACTGCTCGAAAACAGATGGCTACAAAGCCGATTGTAGCGAGCTTTATCGGCGTGTAAAGAAGCTACAGAAGGGATGTCTTTACACCAGGCGATGTTCCTGGTATGTAGCTGGGGCGTGACACAGCCTCCGGGATACCATGCCCCTTCAACGATCATTGGAGGAAGCTCCTGCATTGCGATTGGTTGTCGCTGCACAGGGCGGCATATTTAAGGTGCTGCCCAGTCACACTACACAATTGCTCGGGCGTCATGTATTAATCAGCCTCCTGCGATGCCTGGCCAATCATGGGTTTCTTGCTTTGTCCTATCAGCGTACGGACGTCTTGTACTCCACAATTGTGGCACGCCTATGTGCTGTCCCTGCTGCACCAGGTCCGCCCATATTAGCTGGTTGTAGCGGTGTGTAAATGAGGTAAGATGAGCTACAGATGGCTACTTGAGACACCCGGCGATGTATCTAGCTGTAGATGTAGCGTAGCGTAGCGCACCTTGTGGCGGCGTGTAAAGGTGGTGCGTTTCCCGTTTGTAACCGTTTGGGCGTGCTCGTGCACGTGAAGTAGCGGGTTGTATCCATCCTCCAGTAGTGGCGTGTAAAGGTACCTTTAGCACACAGATAAAATAACAAAGGAGTGGCTTCAGAACAACTCTGTGACCATTACTGACTGGCTCAACCATGACTCCTGACCTAAACCTAATTGAGCATCTCTGGAGAGACCTAAAAATGGCTGTCCTCCAACATTCACCATCCAACCTGATGGAACTGTGGAGGATCTGCAAGGAAAAATGGGAGGATCCCCAAATCCAGATGTGAAAAAATTGTTGCATCATTCCCAAGAAGAGTCATGGCTGTACTAGCTCAAAAGGTGCTTCTATTCAATACTGAGCAAAGGGTCTGAATACATTCCATACCCACTGTACCTTGGGACATAGCAACACAGGTATATAGGGGGCTAAGGAGGTTTGCTTCATTGATAAAAGAGACCTTTAAATATCAACTAGTAAAAAGGCCCGATGCAATTGCATCGGGAGAGCGGTGAAATGAATTGTGTGTATACAGGCGGGTCAGTGGGTAGCAGAGTATACAGGGGGCTCTGTGGGTAGCAGAGTCTACAGGGGGTCTGTGGGTAGCAGAGTATAAAGGCGGCTCTGTGGGTAGCAGAGTATACAGGCAGCTCTGTGGGTAGCAGAGTAGACAGGGGGCTCTGTGGGTAGCAGAGTCTACAGGCGGGTCTGTGGGTAGCAGAGTATACAGGCGGCTCTGTGGGTAGCAGAGTATACAGGCGGCTCTGTGGGTAGCAGAGTATACAGGCGGGTCTGTGGGTAGCAGAGTATACAGACGGCTCTGAGGGTAGCAGATGATACAGGTGGCTCTGTGGGTAGCAGATTATACAGGGGGCTCTGTGGGTAGCAGAGTATACAGGCGGCTCTGTGGGTAGCAGATTATACAGGGGACTCTGTGGGTAGCAGAGTATACAGGCAGGTCTGTGGGTAGCAGAGTATACAGGCGGCTTTGTGGGTAGCAGAGTATACAGGCGGCTCTGTGGTAGCAGAGTATACAGGCGGCTTTGTGGGTAGCAGAGTATACAGGCGGCTCTGTGGGTAGCAGAGTATACAGGCGGCTGTGTGGGTAGCAAAGTATGATGTGGCGGGAGGCTGGAGGGGTGAGGAGAGCAGAGGATGGAGGGGTGAGGAGAGGTGAGGCTGGAGGGGTGAAGAGAGGTCCGGATGGAGGGGTGAGGAGAGCAGAGGATGGAGGGGTGAGGAGAGGTCTGGCTGGAGGGGTGAGGAGAGGTCCGGCTGGAGCGGTGAGGAGAGGCCCAGCTGGAGGGGTGAGGACAGGTCCGGCTGGAGGGGTGAGGACAGGTCTGGCTGGATGGGTGAGGAGAGGTCCGGCTGGAGGGGTGAGGAGAGGCCCGGCTGGAGGGGGTGAGGAGAGGTCCGGCTGGAGGGGTGAGGACAGGTCTGGCTGGAGGGGTGAGGAGAGGTCCGGCGGAGGGGTGAGGAGAGGTCCGGCTGGAGGGGTGAGGAGAGGTCTGGCTGGAGGTGTGAGGAGAGAAAAGGATGGAGGGGCGAGGAGAGGTCTGGCTGGAGGGGTGAGGGGAGGTCAGCTGGAGGGGTGAGAAGAGATGCGGCTGGAGGGGTGAGGAGAGATGCGGCAGGAGCGGCCACATCACCGCTCGGTGGCAGGAGGTGGCTGCGTGTTGGGGGTGATCGCAGCCCCAGTTACACGGCATAGTCCATTATGGCGGGGTGGGGGCTGCAGAGAGGGATCAGTCCTTTCCCTCAGGTTAGACATGTGACCTGAGGGGAAGGAGCGGATTGGGCGTTCTGTGTTAAACTGAGGACGGACATCCAATTGGTGTAGGACGCCAAGTCCTGGGCAATGGGATGGGCATCCTGTGTTTAGAACACAGCGCCCAATCCGCTTGCAGGGGCGGCGGGCAATGGGAGTGAGTGGGGCGTGTTAGGCTTTGCAGCCTGACACGGGCCACTCACTGCCATTGGCCGGTGGCGCCGCCGCCGACAGGACGACGTCACAGGCTCCCTGCACCTGGCCACAGCCCGTACACCGCTACTCCAGCAACATGGCGACACTGAGGCCGCAGCGGTGAGAGAGCGGCGAGGGGCGGAAGCCACCGCCGGCATTCGGCCAGCATAGACCTCGCGGAGGGCGCTGGGGATGAGGCGCTGGCGGCGGGGCCGACGGCGGTTGGCAGGATGACAGGGGTGTGATCTAGTGCGGCTGCGGCTAGCGACGACGCTCGCTGGCAGCGCGGCAAAGGATTTTGGGATTCGGCTAGAGTGGCCGAATCCCAAACTTCCGATGATATAAGTAGATATGTGTATAAACTGTATATCTACATCTATCTATATATGTGTATATAGTGTATATTTACACTTATGTATATAGGTGTATATACTGTATATCTATATGTGTATATATATAATATATATGTGTATATACTGTATATCTATGTGCGTATATACTGTATATTTATGTGTATATACTGTATATCTATGTCTGTGTATATACTGTATATGTATATATGTGTATATACTGTATATCTATATCTATATGTGGGTATATACTGTATGTGTATGTATATGTGTATATACTGTATCTATCTATATGTGTGTATATAGAGTATATTGATATATGTGTATATACTGTATATGTATATGTGGGTATATACTGTATATCTATTGATATGTGTATATAGGGTATATCAATCTATATATGTGTATTTACTGTATATCTATCTATATGTGTGTATATACTGTATATTTACATCTATAAATGTGTATATAGTGTATATGTATCTGTGTGTATATCCTGTATATCTATCTATATGTATATATGTGTATATACTGTATATCTATATGTGTGTATATAGAGTATATCAACATCTATGTATGTGTATATATGTGTACATACGATATATCTATGTATATGTGTGTATATAGTGTATATCTACATGTATGTATGTGTATATACTGTATATGTATATTTATCTGTTTGTATATACTGCCTATCTATATATGTGTGTATATAGTGTATATGGACATGAATGTATATATGTGTATATACTGTATATTTATCTGTGTGTATATACTGTATATCTATATGTATGTGTATATACTGTATATCTATATCTATCTATATATGTGTATATACTGTATATCTATATCTATGTGTGCGTATCTACTGTATATCTATGTCTATGTGTATATACTGTATATCTATATGTATCTGTGTGTGTATATACTGTATATTTATATATATCTATCAGTGTGTATATACTGTATATCTATATATTTGTGTGTATATACTGTATATCTATATCTATGTGTGTGTATATAGTGTATATCGAGATATGTGTATATATTGTACATCTGTGTGTATATACTGTATATGGATCAGAGTGTATATACTGTATATCTATCTATCCATATATGTGTATATACTTTATATCATTATGTGTATATACTGTATATGAATCTGTGTGTATATAGTGTATATCTATATTGATGTATATATGTGTATATAGTGTGTGTATATACTGTATAGCGATATGTATGTATATATGTGTATATAGTGTATATCTATCTATATATGTGTATATAGTGTATATCTATGTATATATGTGTATATACTGTATATTGATATATGTGTATATACTGTATATCTATATGTGCATATAGAGTATATATATGTGTATATACTGTCTATCGATGTAGATATGTGTATATACTGTATATCTATGGATATATGTGTATATACTGTATATGTATATATGTGTATAGAGTGTATATGTATATATATGTGTATATAGTGTATATCTATGTATATATGTGTATAGAGTGTATATGTATATATATGTGTATATAGTGTATATCTATGTGTATATACAGTATATTTACATCTATTTATATATGTCTATATGTTCTATATAACTATATGTGTCTGTGTTTATATAGTGTATATGTATATGTGTCTACAGTGTATGTATGTATATGTGTATGTAGTCCTCCTCCGTCCTCCTGTGTCTCCGGGGCTTTTTGTCCCCTGTGTTGTCTCTGTTCACGGGTCTCCTCTCTCTCACTCTGAGGTGCAGTGCCTGGGGGTTGTTTTACTGGAGGTGCAGGGTGCAGGGCCGGGTCTCCTCTCTCCCTCTCTCTCAGGTGTGTGTGGTTTTTTTTTACCGGAGGTGCAGGGTGCGAGGCTGGGTCTCCTCTCTCTCTCTCAGCTGCTGTGCCTGGGGGTTGGTCTCCTGGAGGTGCAGGGTGCAGGGCTCCTCTCTCCCTCAGCTGCTGTGTATGGGGTGTTTTAGCGGAGGTGCAGGTGCAGGGTGCGGGGCTCGTCTCCCTCTCTCTCTCTACCTGGGTCTCCTGTGTCTGTCTGTGGAGGGTTGTTCTCCCGGAGGTGCAGTGCGGCTGCGGCTCGCGATGACGCTATGTGTCATCGCTCGCAGTGCCGCAAAGGAGCTTGGGATTTGGCTACAGTGCCCGAATTCCAAACTCCCGATTTATATAAGTAGATGCTAATATCCCAAAGAAAAAACATGAGATTAAAATCAGCTGTGCAGCATGTAATACCCTGTGCTCTAACCACTCAGTCATGTGATTAGAGGGTCACGTGATACAGCGCCGGTAAATGTGCTTTCCATATTTCCTGTTATCAGCGGAACCATGACTCCTGATTAAGTCTATTATAGATGAAATGCCCGTCGAGGTGATGGTGGATTGGAGCTTCTCCTCCTTGGCACCCTGTATACCTGAGCTGCTATGACCCAAGGTAAATGAGCTTTGTGAATTGGCTCTGCAGTAATTTACTAGAATGGGTAAACGTACAGACAGGTTACTGTATTGTCTATCTTTTGTAGCTGCTTGCTATTTACCGTTGTAACTTGTAACTTGGCCTAGCTTGGCCGGTTCACTTCCTTGGGTGTGGTATATTTTGACATCATTTTGTTTATCTAGGCTATTGTTTATAGCTTTCCCCTAGGTGGTGCACTTACTAACTATCTCTGTAGTCCGGGCTGGGTTTGGATATAGCTCTTCTTTTCATCATATCGCCCATATTGGGGCTAATTTATTGCCACCATTGTGTCTCTCCCATTGAATGTATTGGTGTATGTACAAGTAAAGTTTTCTATATGTAAATCCTTGAATAAAGTTTGTAATTTTTTGAGAATCACTTTTTGGATGGTTTTTGGTGAATTTTGTGTTACCTTCCAATATCACTTTTTTGTGTTCATGTTTGTTTACTCCATCCTCTTTAAATCTGAGGAGGCCCTTCTGCAGCTGTAGTATTGTATATAGTAATATTAAGAAGGCCAATTTTATGTGAGCCCCAGCAGGCAGTAACAAGGCTTATTTCTTTGCTGGGTCCCCTATTCCCTATCTAATGACTCAATCTGGGTAAAAAAAAACCTCTTCAACTTAAAGGGATCCTGTCACCTCCAAAACGCCTCCTAAGCTATCAAAACACATCCCTGCAGCATCCTATCATAATCTCACACTCCTTTTGTCTCCTAAAAGCATCCTGTGAAAGTGCATAAAACGTTTTAATACTCACTCATTAGTGATTATAATTGTCAGGGGCTATATTCTTTAGTCACCAGGCATGTTGTTTTGCAGCCTCAAGGATCCACCCTCTCTCTGTCTGTGCTGCTGTGATGTGGAGCTGAAGGCAGGACTAATGATTTGCATTCTGTGAGTGATAGAGAGGGGGGAGGGTAAAGCCTGCACAAGCAGAGCACACAGACAGAGAGAGGCTGGATCCTCGAGGCTACAAAACAGCCCGCCCTGGTGACTAAATAATATAGCCCCTGCTAATTATAATCACTAATGAGCGAGTATTAAAACGTTTTTATGCACTTTCACAGGGTGCTTTTAGGAGACAAAAGGAGTGTGGGATTAGTGATAGGATGCTACAGGGACATGTTTTGCTAGCTTAGGAGGCGTTCTGGAGGTGGCAGGATCCCTTTAAGGCTGATGGGGAGAAGGCAATGACTCTACAACCTAAATAAGAAAACTGGCAGCACTTCCTAACACGGAAAACTCCCTGAGCTTGCTCCATACAGCCAAACATTAGAGGACATACAGTATTACATCCTACATTAGGAAGAAGATGCAACTTTCTAAAGTTCTATTTGAAATTCAGTGTTTGATATCTCATAAGAATTTTGGAATATTCTGAAAAATGAGAAAATTAATCTGTACAGTTGTCTGAAATAAGACAATTTACTTTACTTTTTTACTCTACCACAAGGAGAGCACAGAGCGGTGTTGACTAGACCTTGATATTGGCAGAACACTCCGTCTGGGACGGACGTGTTTTTGCACATTTGTGTTGTAATTCCCTCTTGACTTTTAAAGAAAACAAGAAAATTACGTTTAACAAAGAAGAAAATGAAGTCTTTGTGATCAATTGGTTTCACTGTAGAAATACAACCGAGGATTCACAAAGAAAATGCCTGCACAAAAGAAGTGGTTTTAAGTTTCTCCTAATAATAATAATCTTTTGCAAACTCTAAATATTAAAAGTGCAGCCAATATGACTAAGAGCTGTGTGAGAGGAGGAACAATGGAGGAATGGCTGCGGGAATGTCTCATCCAAGGCTATTATTAAGATACCTCTGACAAATTGATTAGTGCTGATGATAAAATGTAGGTCATGTATAAATAATGGAGGGAGATATACAATAAATGCCATTGGCAGGGGTACTCTGAACTGGGCCCTCTCGTCGTCCAGGGCTGCAGGGTGTCATGGTGACGTGACCCGACTCTGTCGTCACCGGCTCGACAATAAAATGGGGGGATTAACAAAGTAAATGGGAGATAAAGTATTTTTAAAGGGAATATGGACGTGACGCCACCCGTGGTTTGTGGCCAGCTGTAGCCACGGATGCAGTGGAGTCCTCTGGGGATGATGGGAGTTGTAGCCAGTATGATACACTCTCCACAGATAAGGCTGGTCCCCAGGGCTTCTGTGTGGATGATACCGAGGGGGAAAGAAAGAACTATCAGTGTTCTCGGGCAGCCTCCAGCTGCCGGGTCTCCATATCACTTAGCCACATCTCAGGCACACAATTAAAAGTCACACAAAGTTCTGAGCTTTTACTGTTTTTTTTTTTTACTGAAGCTCTGCAGTTCCTACAGTACACAGTTCACACTGTACAACTGGTTCTCAAGTGGCTCTGGTCACAGACTAGCAGCTGGGATGCTCATTGGGGGCACCCCTCTTTCTGGTACCTTTCGAGGCTCTGCTCTCGGTCCCGCGCACAAACTATGGTCCAGCGGTCACGGCTTTTTCTTGGGCACCCTTCTGGACTACCTAACCTTTGTTCAACAGCCTTCCCTTTGTTGTGTGGGAGGTTGGGTTCCGAACATAAAGACCCTTCACCCGCCAGTTAATTTGTGGCTGGGGCATACAGCATCCTACTACTTCAACACAACTGGCACCCTGGTGGCGGCCCGCCCTTGGTGTCCCCACTGACTCGGAGACACCTTAAACCCCTTATTCTTCCCTCAGTACGCAGCCTGGGACCCGGACTAGCCATACGGTGGCACAGGCCACAGGGTCTGGGTTCTTCCTGACTGGTCTCTCAGTTGGCTAGGCTGTCTCGGATTAGGTGTCTGATTCTCTACTCTTCTCCTCAACTTAACCAACCAACTAACTTAGTGTTCCTGGGTTTTATTTCAGTTCCTCCACCTCTTCCCGGGATCTTCCTCAACTCTCCACCCTCCACTTGGCCCTTCCTGCTATCCCTTGCCTGATATGAAGTAACTAGGACTAGGGATCGGGTTATGTGTTGGGTGTTTGTGCGAGGTGACCAACTTACCAGTCCCAGCTGCTATATCACTTTGTGGTGACCGGTCTGCAGGGGCGCCACACACACACAATTACTTCATGGCTCTGTGGTACGTCCAGGAGGTACGGAGCTGTAATTTGGAGCTCATCGTTATCAAATCAGAGTGTTTTTTAAAAGTATTTAGACAGCAAGGTCCATCCATACAATAAAAACTCAAATGTTTGGGATCAGTCTGCTCAAACTGGGAAACACCTCTCCTAGATGGGCGACATGTTCTTGTAAGTCTTGGAGTGCACGATTACGTCATCCAGGTAGAGCATTACCGTCTCGAAGTTTTTATGTCCCAGGCAACTCTCCATTACCTCTCGAAGGTCCGGGTGCATTACATAGTCCGAAGGGCATACTGTTAAACTCACATAGGCCCATGGTGTTGCGAATGCCAGTCTTCTCTCGATCTTTTTCGGCTATGGACACCTGCCAATACCCATTAGTGAGATCTAAGGTGGAGAAGTAGTTGGCAGACTTCAACGCAGCTAAAGATTCTTCTATATGTGGTAACGGGTAAGCATCTTTGTGTGTTATGGGTTTATTTGCCTACAGTCTACACACATCCTCATACCCCATCCTTTTTCCTGACTAGACTAATGGAGCTGCCCAGGGACTACAGCTATCTCGTATAACACCTGCGTCTTTCATGTCCTGTAACATTTCTTTGGCATTTTGATAATGCGCAGGTGGAATAGGCCTATACCGCTCCTTGATTGGTGGATGTGTACCTGTGGGGAGTGGTGTTGTAGCCCTTTTATCCTACCAAAATCAAGTGGATGCTTACTAATGACTTGTTCAAATTCTTGGACTACCCGGTACACACCATGCTTTTCATACACAGGAGTGGTGTCAGTTCCGACATGGAGTTGCTGGCACCAGTCCTCCAGTGGCCCAAAGTGTTTGATCAGGTTTTGCCCCTTTTTCATGGGGTTCAGGTTGCACTGTTTGGATCTCGTTGTTACTGACTGTGTATAATTTGGCAACGGTGGTATACCTGGGTAATTTAACCTCTTCACAGCCACAATTTAAGATGCGAGCAGGTACTCTCCAATTGTGTACGACCACCCCCTGGCTGTCAACAGTGTAGGTCTGTGCTCTGTGCTAACGGGCTCCACTAATGCTTAATAGTGCTGCCCTCTCAGACCTATAGCTGCACAACACCAAATCATCATTTCACTCATTGGGAGTATCACAATAGGTATCGGGTCTGTCACCGGTGCTGTACCAATTTCAAGTTTAAACAATAGGAGAAGAAATTATACTAGCAAATTACCTGGTGGATAAGTGAGTGTATCAGGTGCACAGGGAGAACCCCCTCTCAGAGTTTCCCTGATGAAGTCACCTTGAGGTGACGGAACGCGTGGGGCCACTGAGAGGGGGTTCTCCCTGTGCACCTGATACACTCACTTATCCACCAGGTAATTTGCTAGTATAATTTCTTCTTCTATTATTTAAACTTGCAATTGGGCCTTATTGAAGCAGTGTAGGTCCTGAAAATACAGGACTCTATATACTGCTTGAAATTGTTTATCCTTTTAACAGTTGTGCATGATTATCATCTTGTACCATTGCGCAATGCTTATGCTTGGGTCTATTATAACCTGCCCTCTTGCACGTAACCTATCCCACCATTGGTTTAAAAGAATAGGGGATTTATGTATTCTGAGCACTGTGTTGGATTTCACAACTGACTAAGTGTTTCTTTACTGTGAGTGATAGGTTCACAGGGGGTTTCCTCTCCTCTCTAATTGATTTTTGGCTTTGGCCTTTTTAATTGTTTTTATGTAAAATTGTATGGTCTGTTTTGCAATAAAGTTTCATTTTTTACATTATATTGGTGATCGCTCTAATTTAACATGCCTCTTTTCTCTTTCTCTAAATTATAGTTTCGACATGGTTTGAGCAGATCCCTTTCTACAAAATTGTGGTGCCCTCAGGTTTTCTTAAATTGAGGGTGAACAGGTTGTAGCAGAGCTGAGATTGTGGAGGGAGAGTAAGGATAGTCTGTAGACTGGTGAGTGAGAGGAAAGGATTCATGCACACAGAAGAAGTCTCTTTACCTTTTTACTGATGTTAGTCCGGGCACTGACGAGTGACCGGACCGCACAGTGGGCTCCCACAGTAAGTGGGTATAAGGCCTCCTTTCCTTGTGAATTTGCTGAAGCACAGTCTATTATATCCTGACTTGCCTCCACTCTCTTCCTTTATCTGTATCTCCTTCTCCTCCTGTGCGGTCTCCGGTACAACCTTCTCTGGACACTGCAATTCCTGGCTCCCTCTCTTTGACTCTCTCAGGAGACCGGGTAGCTGAAGCTTCCACGGTGCAAAGAGTTTTCTGTGGGCCTGTAGTTCTCCCACCGATGCGGATCCCCAATATCCGGCTTCTCTGGAACAAGCTCTTAACTTGAGCTACTTGTCCCTTGCTTCTATTCCTGCTCTGAGCTCCCTGCCTTCAGTCCCACTTAGGCTGGTGGGGCGCTGAAGGGCCACTCCGGGTCACTGGCTCAGGCCTACTCGCAGCACCGAACACCAGAACTTCCCTGCAGCTCTTCTAGCGTCTGCACACACTCTGACTAGCTCCTCCCCAGCAGCAGTATTTATAGGGGATCTTGCCTAAGGGCAGCAAGTTAAGCTCCCTCTACTGTGTCGGGGTGGAAGGTGTTGTTCGTAGTAAGTACCTGCTGTGGAAACCCAGCTGTGCATTAGAGAGATCTGTGGCTACATGCGTAGGCAGGGCACCACACATGTGTACAATGAAAACATACTGCATAATAAAATAAAAAGGCATCAATAAGTGATAATAAATAAGAATAACTTTGACAACAAACAAAGACTTTTTTTTACATTTTTTTTTATGACCACCAGATCACAGGTAACGAGATCTTGGTATTTAATGTTTCCTCCCTCAACCTCTCACCAACAGAGACGGGGGTCTTATAGAAGGGTCTATCCTTCTGCCCGAACTCAACCTTTAATACCTTTGTATTAGAGCAGGAACTCAATTGCTTTTTTAGATCCTTACAGCTGAAGACACATTTTCTCAGTCTCCCTGAGGTTGCAATACCTAATAGCTCAACGGCAATGAATGAGTCCTTTACAGCCCATTCTCTGGGACTTAAGAAACCCAGTCTGTATATGCCCCCTAAAAAATATCACCCAGTAGAAAGCTGCATAGCACTAGTTAAAGCTGACGTGGAAAAATGGTCCACAAATATTTAGAGAGGTGTCCTTCAGGTTAGCATCAGGCCTTACATAACCTCCAGAATAACAAGAACATTGTCATAAAACCAGCCGACAAGGGTGGAGCCCTTGTAGTTCTTGACAAAAAATACTACTTTTCCGAGATTAAATCATAACTTTCCGATAGGTCTACTTACCTTCCCATCGATCGGGATCCTACTCCGTCCATGAAATTCCTAATTATTGATAAGGTTAACGGTTACTTGACATATAACATCATAGATCCCAAGCTCGCTGATTTTCTCGTGACTCAATATCCAATAACGCCAGTATTTTATACATTAACGAAGGTTCACAAAAACCTATGGCATCCTCCAGAGAGGCCTATTGTAGCCTCCACTGACTCAATACTGTCCTCTTTGGCAAAAACTCTTGAGAAAATCCTGTCTCCACTTTTGAATCCTCCATAAGGTCCTTCATTAAGGACAGAAATCACTTTTTGACCATTTTACAGAAAATACAGCCACTACCTCACAATAGCCTTTTGGTCACATTAGATGTGACAAGTCTTTATATGAGTATTAACTACCAACAAGGACTAGAGGCCGTGACTTGGTTTATCAATAAGTATACAGATTTTTCTAATTCAAAACAGAGCTTTTGTACTGATATGTTGGAGATTGTTTTGACTAAAAACTTCTTTTTATTCCAGGACCAATACTTTGTCCAATGCAAGGGGACCACTATGGGGAGCAATGTAGTGCTTCCATAAGCTAATATATTTATGCCTACATTCGAAGAGGATTATGTGTACACATATCCCCTTTATATACTGTATCACATGTTCTTACATGGCGGCGCTACATTGATGACATCTTTCTAATTTGGGATCACACTCATGAATCTCTAATTACTTTTTTCATCGATATTAATTGAGCGGTCCCTGGTCTCATGTTCACCTTACAGAGTGACTTCACATAGATCAACTTTTTGGATACTGTGGTCCTTCTTGACGCAGATGGGAGACTAACTATGGACCTGTATAAGAAACCCACAGACAGGAATAGTCTCCTACATTTTACCACTTGCCACTCCCCTCACATGAAACGATCATTACCAAACTCTCAACATGTTAGGGTACACCGTACTGTGTCTGATGCATGGGCAAGACGAGATGTCTAAGGGTACCTTTACACGCCGCAACTATCACCGGCGATCGGTGGCAATAAAACGTGCGCGTGCACATTTCTGACGGTTGATACCAATCGCCGATGCCACGTGTACACGCCTCAATTGCGCCCTCAACCTAAGGGAATGTGGCTCCCTGGAAGTTAACACAGAACCTGCGGGAAACATCCGGTTGCATCCCTACGCCGCTTCACACGCCGCAATCCCCAAAGGAATGTGGCCGTACATGTTCTGTGCCACAAGAACATAGGCGTGACAAAGTTGTGTGTTCCCGCCCCACCAAAAAAAAATGCTAATTAGACAATGCAAAAGCGTCATGATTGGGCAGCCTGCGCAGGAAGGCTGGCTAATATATGACGCTAATGCAATTGTGTAGTGTGAATGGTCAGCTCTTCAAATATGGCGCCCTGTGAAGGGACAGCCAATGGAAACACAGTAGTCCCCACCAATCATCACTGATGGGGCGTGGTATACAGCACGCTGTGGCACGCCTCTGGGAAATCACTAGGCGACGCAGATTCCATCCCTATCGCCCGTTCACACGCCAAAACCAGGGCAAATCACCTTTAGGCTGTGTTCACACTGGGCGTTTTTGGGCTGTTTTGCTCAGCAGTTTTTGTAGCCAAAACCAGGAGTAGAGCAATCAGAGGAAAAGTCTAATAGAAACACGTCACACTTCTGGATTTAATCACCACTGCTGGTTTTGGCTACAAAACTGCTGAGCAAAAACCAGCCAAAACGCCCAGTGTGAACACAGCTTAGAGTTGCCTCTGGTTTTTGAACAATGCTCTGAAACCGCAACCGGGAGCAACTTCGAAAATCACCATCACTTTCCCCAATTACACGCCGCTATTTCATGGCAACTTCAATTCTACCGTGACGGAAATCACGATTGCCTCTCAGTTGCTACACCGTAGTTGCGGCATGTAAAGGTACCTTAAGAGATTTTTGGTCACGAGGTACCCTTTGAAATATATGTTACAATAGCGCACGCAGAGTAATCCCCAAACTGGTGGTGCACCCAGGATGGTGTTCATAAACACCTATCATCCATTTAAAAGACCTTTGCACCAAATCATTTGGAAGCACTGGCCCCTCATTGGAACTGCATATCCCCATGTTGAGGAATTCCATTCTCCACCTATGATTTGTCATAAGTGACCGGATAATATCCGTAACAAATTGGTCAGAGCAGACATTGGGTAATCCAAAATATTGCCGAGGCAAACCTTCTTGGCTACATCTAGAATGGGTACATTCCCATGTCTAGAATGTGTACACTGTTCCAACATCACCAAGGGTTCCTCTTTTACTCACCCCAGAATGGGTAAATCATACCGCATAAATGGTTATTATACATGTGACTCATCTTTCATTGTCTACCTGTTAAAATGCCCATGCGGCCTCAGGTACAGTAAGTAGGGGAGACCACTCAGCAGCCCGAGACCGGCATTGGGAAGCACAAGTCAACCATAAGATGCAGTCAGACAATGCTCCCCATTCCCCATCATTTCAAGGAATTCAGACACACGGTGGGCAAACTTAAATATCAAATCATTGAACATGTTCAGATTGAACATAGGGGTGGCAATATTGTCCAGAAACTCAAAGAGCGAGAAACATACCGGATCCACCAGCTTCAGACATTAGAACCTCACGGGCTCAATAGGGAACTAGATATCATGTATTAATTTTTTTTCCAATTGGAAATATAATCTTCTCTGTCTCACAGTCTTAGTTGTTACCCTATTAAGATTGCTCATGTTGGTTTTGCCTACTATATGTACTGTCTTGTTTATGTGATCCTTTGTGAATCTCTAGTTATCCAATAGAAGTTAATGTATCATGTACGGCTTGCTAAGCATCCTCGTGACACCTCTATCCTAAGTTATTGTATGTCTCTAGAGTTGGTGTTATTAATCTGGATATAAGTTACAGATATGCCAGTTCGTTGGCATTAAATACCCATTAAAAATTCTTAATATTTAATTTATATCTTATTCCCATTCCATGTGAGTACATACAATTCCATACCCATTAAAAGTCTTAATATTCAATTTATATCATATTCACATTCCATGTGAGTACATATAATTCCCTAAGAAATGTATGTGCCATTATCCAGCTTAGTAACCAACTTGAACTATTCCAGGTTTCAGACCTCTCTGTCGGGTGTTTAACTTGTCTAATGTTGTTTACTAATCCTTTCTCCTTTTTTCTCCCTACCTTCCTCTTTCCCCGGCAGAGATATTGAGATAATAGCAATACTGGTGTGTATTCCGGTCTTTAGCGACCTTTCACAACAAACCATTGCTCCTCTACTACTGCGCATGCGCAGTTGCACTGCCGGCGCTCCACGCTGGGCCGCCCCTTGCGTTCCAAACAGTGGAAGCAGGAAGCACTCTGAGCATTCTCCTCCATGCCCACCTGGCCTATTTATGCCCGCACACTACACCTATTATTCCCCGCACCCCGGCATGCCATACAGCTGCTTCCCACAGGTGTACTACATAGTCCGCTGGGCAATCTGACCCAGGACCACTTCCCAAATGTCCTTCTAATTTCTTTTTTGTATATACAAGATTCATTTTCCTGAACAGCAAACCTGCTTGTTTTCAATGATAACAAGAGTAGCTTACTATCGGTGGCTTCCTTAAAGGTACAGTGACCCATTACCTTCCTTTAGGGTTATCTTTGTTTATTTCTTTTCTTTTTCACATAGTTTTTCTTTTATCCTAGACTCTAGACAGATAAGGAAATCTTCCCAGAGGGCTCTTTAGTGGCATAAACTACTTTAAGTATATTATTTTTTAGATTGAGTGTTTATGATAGTATTAACTATAGTTAATGTATTTTCCTTTTTCTTCTATATTCTTTAATGCAATTGTGGCTCCCTGCTCACACAGGTAGCCACAGCCTTCCCTACTGCACAGCTGGGTTTCCACAGCAGTTACCTACTACATGCAACACCTTCCACCCCGCCACAGTAGTGGAAGCTAGACTCACTGACTTTAGGTGAGATCCCCTATAAATACTGCTGCTGGGGGAGGAGTTAGTGAGAGTGTGCAGATGCTAGGAGAGCTGCGAAGATGTCCTGTTGCTCGGTGCCGCTGTTATGCCCGAACCAGTGACCCGGAGTGGCTCTTCCAGCCAATCCTAGGAGTGGGGACAGAAGGCACGGAGCTTAACTAAGGGAGAAGAGGAACTAGTGGAAGTTTGTCCAAGACCTTCCGGACTTCGGGGATCCGCACCTGCAGGAACACTCTAGGACTGCAGAGAACCCTAGAACACTATGTGGGGACTTTAGTCACCCGGTCCCTCTGCGTACCCAGCAAAAGGGAGCTAGACACCGTAGTGTGGAATAGCACAGCAGTGATCAGAAAGGGTATCCCGTGGACCGCGCAGGAGGAGAGAGAGAGGACCACAGGAAAGTGAGGAGGCCAGTCATGTTGTATATAGACAGGGCTTCAGCGACAGCAGGGAACCTGAGGATGCCATATACCCACTTGCTGTGGAGACTCACTGTGCACCTGGTCACCCGACAGTGCTCTGGACATCTTTACCTGTGAATACCATCAGTAAAAAGGTAAAAGAGACTTTCTTCAGCGTGTGTGCGTTATTCCTCTCCGTCCCCAACCTCCCTATAGACTGCCCCACTGCTTCTTACCCTGGCATCAAGTCCCACTCCAAGCTGCCCCTTTACTCTACGCTGCCCCGGAGGCCCAGCTCCACCTGTAGGGAGCTTTGCCATCCTTGCCGCAATACCATCGCCCTCTGAAGGACTGTGGCGGCGCTGGTGATCCCTCACCAGGTACTACAGGTGGCGTCACGAGACAACAAACTCTTTCCCTTGTATATAACCCCTCTTTGAAGTGTCACCCAGGCCATGGGCTCAGGCACCGCCATCCGTGACATCCCCGTGAACCCCTCAGTTTACCATGAATACCAGCGTTCTCGCTGGTGAGTCTGCCTGTTTGACAGCTCACCAGCGATCAACTAACGATGTCCCAGCGACCTGATCGTTGGTCGGATCGCTGGGACATCGTACTGTGTAATGGGGCCTTTATTTCTTTCACCTCTTCTCCATTTTTCCTTTTCCATTAATCTTCCCCACCCTTATACTCAGGGCCGGCTCCAGGTTTCTGTGGGCCCCGGGCGAAAAGGTCTCAGTGGGCCCCCTTTAAGTACATATCGCGGACTATATATATATATAATATGTATATATATATATTGCCGCACACTTACCGCAAGCCCCATAGACAATGCATGGGGCTTGCCGCAAACGTGCAGCAAGTGCAGCCGCTAGACGGAAAATGCGGCAGATGCAGGTTTTTTTTACCGCAACTGCCACATTTTAAAAAAAACTCCTATGTGAAGGCAGCCTTACAGGAACAGTGACTGCCGAATCCAGCAAGAGCTGTTCCTGACAGTGAGTATATTACACATTGTTAGGAGCGGGCTAAAATGCGATTGCGTTCCCTTGCGCCTTTTAAAACTACCCTTCAAATGCAAAATGTTGCATTTTTGTGCGTCTGAGGATGCTTGGTATATACACAAGCATCCTGAAGCACACAAATAATGCAAGCAGCTCAATGGAGCCGCACTGCCATATGGTGGCACCGCAGCCAAGCGGAGTGTCTGGCCGTCCGGATCTCTTTCTCCTCACCTTTCTTCTTGCTGCTCCGGTCTCCTCCGGTCGCTCTGCACATATCAGCACAGTGATGACAACATCGTGCCCCTCCATGCTGAGCTGCAGAATGCAGACAGCGGCAGAAGAGACTATGGAGAAGAATGCTGCTGGCAAAGGTGGCTGAGACTATAGGAGCGGAATCCGCGGGGGGCTACCACTGGTACACATACCTCGTACACACGCGGCTCTGCTCCATACACTTCGTACACACGCGGCTCTGCTCCGTACACTTCGTACACACGCGGATCTGCTACGTACACCTCATACACACGCGGCTCTGCTCCATACACCTCGTACGCACGCGGCTCTGCTCCGTACACCTCGTACACACAGGGCTCTGCTCCGTACACCTCGTACACACACGGCTCTGCTCCGTACACCTCGTACACACACGGCTCTGCTCCGTACACCTCGTACACACACGGCTCTGCTCCGTACACCTCGTACACACACGGCTCTGCTCCGTACACCTCGTACACACTCGGTTCTGCTCCGTACACCTCGTACACACACGGCTCTGCTCCGTACACCTCGTACACACACGGCTCTGCTCCGTACACCTCGTACACACACGGCTCTGCTCCGTACACCTCGTACACACTCGGTTCTGCTCCGTACACCTCGTACACACTCGGTTCTGCTCCGTACACCTCGTACACACACGGCTCTGCTCCGTACACCTCGTACACACACGGCTCTGCTCCGTACACCTCGTACACACACGGCTCTGCTCCGTACACTTCGTACACACAGGGCTCTGCTCCGTACACCTCGTACACACACGGCTCTGCTCCGTACACCTCGTACAACACGGCTCTGCTCCGTACACCTCGTACACACACGGCTCTGCTCCGTACACCTAGTACACACTCGCCTCTGCTACATTCACACTGTAAATCCCTCCTGACCCCACACATAACCTTCACCTAATTGCCATACACCTAGTACACACTCACCTCTGCTACATTCACACTGTAAATGCCTCCTGACCACACACAAACTTCACCTTATTTGAGCATCATTGATGGCCAGCAGAGTCCTGGATACACTGAGGAGCTGATCATGAGACCCCTGACTCCTCCCCTCCATGTGACATCATCGCAGGTCCTGTAAGCACAGAGTGTGTGCAGCTCTGTCGCTCCCGTGGAGGGGGGAGGAGGGAGACCCTTGGTGCTGCAGCCTGCAGGAGCCTGAAAATGACCCCCCAGCTGCCCCCTGGATATGGCTCTGGCTGTGGGGGCAGTGCTCAGGGGCCCCTGAGGCTAGGGTCACACTTGCATTGTGACCCTAGCCTTATGCAAGTATTGTATGTTGCAACGCTGCTATGCGCTGGAGGCAGCCCATAGAAACCCGACGTTTACCGTGACAACCACTCGTTGTCAATGTAAACTGCGGGTTTCTATGGGCTCAGTTGCTGGCAGCGCATAGCGTTAAACGCTCTGCGCTGCAGCAGACAATACTTGCGTCAGGCTAGGGTCACAACACAAGTGTGACCCTAGCCCTCAGGGGCCCGGTGGGCCCCCTCCAAGCCGTCGGGCCCCGGCACTTGCCCGGGTACGCCGGGTGCTGACGCCGGCCCTGCTTATACTCCTGTTAGGCTTATGTTTACCTAACGGTTGTTCTTTGGATTCCTATTTCATTATAGATTGAATGACACTTAGCCAAAGATACGAGCGCAAGTCTAATTTAATTTACATATTAGGTACGAGTCCGTACATAAAAATGTTTTTCTGTGTTTGTTGTCAGTTATTCCTATTTGTTATCACTTACAATTGGGCACAATTGATGCCTCTTTTAATTTATTATGCAGTATGTTTTCATTGTACGCATGTGTATCTTTGTTTAAATGTATCTCCATTATGTATATCCTTTGTTTATATAGATAAAC